>OW679196.1:94532930-94744119 GCA_940337035.1 Agriotes lineatus | reverse complement strand
CAAAAAAAATTTTGATCGTTACACTACCATAGCATATGGGGAAGATGGACCAAGGCATGCTGTTTATTGGTTATTTCACTACCCTATAAAGTTAAAAATATTAAAATTTTATATTTATATAGCTCCACCAAAACGTTCCAGGGATTATTTTAAGATGTACTTATATAATATATATGTATATCAGCTTTCTTACATTTGCCGTTGTTTCCTCACGACTTTTCCACATGTGCATGCCCTCTAGCTTCTTTGCTTCTCTCGCATCAATAATTACTCTTTCTACCCCCAGTGCTCTCTTAATTTTCTCGTTGTGCTACAGCTTCGTCGTACTTACGCAGTCGGTTTGTAATTCTCTCAGTCGATTGTAATTCTTTTATTCAGTTTCCAAATTACGGATTCGTATGTTGTTTGGCGTCTACCATCAATTTATATGTTCTCCTTTTAGTACTTTTATCTTTTTTACTCAACTCTTGAATCACACCCACCACCACCAAATATTTTGTCTTATCCCTACTAAACGTAATGTCTCATTTCGATTCTTGTTGCGAAGAACGTAACTGATGTCTTCTTGATTTTTTGCAATCATAACTTGATCGTCTGTGAGCCATCAATTGTTTAAGTAGTGTTCCCCCACATAGATTCCCATTTGTACACATTTACAGTGCATGATCTATTGATTCTAAAACCACTATGTTCTTCAGGCATTTTATCATCTAGCCTGTATTGTATATCAGTATTCATCCAATTCCCGACTTGCTGCTTTTCCAGGGTTTTTTTTCATGAATTCGTTGTGTATTTCTGCTGTTGTGAGTTATTATTAAAGCTGATATTATATGGCAAATGCATATTTTGTATAATTGATATGCCGGTGAAACTGTTTGCAAATGTATACTAATTATATGAAAACAAATTGTTTAAGCCAAGTTTCATTTTGCATATTTTGCATATTTATACGTTTTTGAGCATATATTCTGGATTTTGCAGATTTGGTTATATTTAGCAATAATTTGTAATGTATGAACTTTTTGAGATTTACTATTTCATTAAATTTATTAATAAAATTATTGTGTGCGACTGAGATATACAGTGACCGCCAAAAAGTCGGTCTAAAAATCTATTTAGCCCCTATCATATACTTATACCGAGTGATTTTTACTTATTTAGAAAATGGAGTTTTTCGAAATTGTCAATATCCAAAGTGTTATTTTTCGGAAATTAAGTAAGATTTTAATGAGAGTTTTTTAGAGTGTGTTACTTTTACCTAACTGAACAATTTCAAGGCCCGAAAACACCTATTTTTTTAACTTTAGCTAAAAATTAATATTTAAGTTTTTAAAATATTATTCAAAATTTCACATACCAAGACTTAATATTAAAATTCAAACTTTTTTATGTGAAGAATTTAAAGATTTATAATTGGAAAAAATAATATAAAATGTTAATTTCTTCTTTAGATTTTTTATTATTTACCGAAATTGCATAATTTTTACGTTTTTGATGCAAGGCGCTTTTTAGGAGAAATATTTTTCAATTCTAATTAATTTCTATTAAAATGGCTTCTAGAAACTCTAATCTAGCCCTGTTTAGTGATGCAACCATAAAAAAACCGTTGTTTTTTGTAAACCGTTTTTTTTGCAAAAGAACCGAGCAGTCTGTTTTTTTTAAATTGGATTTTTTTTCAGAATTAAAGTGTAGTGAATAACAAGTAATATTCTTTGGAAAAACAAAAAACAGATATTTCTATATAAAAATAATACATTTCATAGGTAAAAAGCATTATAGAATTTATAATAACAAAAAAACCAAATAATTCTAAAGAAAAATAATGTATTACATTTCATAGCCAAAGTGGATGTAGAAATTATAATAATGCAGAAATTACTCGCTAACAGACATGGCTGACTCCTCAACTTATTCGGAGTCAGTATCCATGCAGTTTACGTCGCCCATGTCACTGTCTTATGACGTTGATGAATCGCTAATATTTAACATAACTTGATTCGTTGATCAGCTTGACAGTTTCAGAGCTAGGTCCAGCTTAAAACAAATTCCAACAGTGGGGGTGAGGCAGGGGTGCTCGCATAGACCCATGCATATGCTTTGCTGTTCTGTGAGTAATACGTAATACGAGTAGGCAGTAGGTATTAGTATATTACATACCGAGGTAGGAAGTGTTTCATTACTGTCGAGAGATTAGGTAGTTTACCGAGACACGTAGCGTCGAGGTTAACTTTATCTCGAGACAGGGATGAAACTTTCCACCGTGGTATGTATACTATTTTATTTGCAATCATCTAATTTTAAAAATAACTACAATTGAATTCTGAATAATACATATCTTGATGTAGCTAATATTTTTGTTACCATGAAAACAACCCACACAATGTTTTGTTACCATGGAAACACCCCACTCTTCAGGTATGTAATATTTTTCGGGGTATGTAATAATTTCCTGGCTAGTTTCAAGTAATCATCTAGTTCCCAGCTGTTGTCATGTCATGAAATTGACACATTACAATGTGATTGCGAATAAAAAATGTTACTTTTGTTTATTAAACATTTGTCTAGTCTGTGCTGTAGTTTTCTTGAACTTTAAAGGGCATGTAAAATCAAAATAAGTTTAAATTTTGTCGTTTGTTTACCTGCTACCAACCATACCTACCAAAACGTGCCGCCAGTTACAAAAATGAATAAAAAACAAAAAAAAACGTTTTTTGTAGTTTTTATTCGATTTTAAAAAAACACTAGCCCTGTTAATGAATTACTGTAACAAAAATTCTGTAAATGCTCTTTTACAGTTGTCTAAATGAAGATTTTTTCTTATCCAATTTACATGTTTTAAAAAATCTCCTTATTTAGACAACTGTAAACGAACATTTACAGAATTTTTGTAACAGTAATTCATTAACAGGGCTAGATTAGAGTTTTTAAAGTCAGTTAAGTAGATATTAATTATAATTTCTCTTAAAAAGCAGCTTGCATCAAAAACGTAAAAATTATGCGAACATGTTACTTTTTGCGGTAAATAATAAAAAATCTAAAAAAGTAATTAACATTTTATATTATTTTCACATAAAAAATGCATTTTAATATTAAGTCCTGGTATGTGAAATTATTAAAAATATTTAAAAAACTGAAAAATTAATTTTCAGCTAAATTTAAAAAAGAATAGGGCCTTGAGATTGTCCAGTTAGCTAAAATTAACCCACTCTAAAAAAATCTCTACGAAATCTTATTTAATTTCCGAAAAATAGCACTTTTTGGATTTTTGACAATTTCGAAAAAATCCATTTTATAAATAAGTAAAAATCACTCCGTATATATGATAGGAGCTAAATAGGCTTTTAGACAAGCACAAATTATTGACCTAAAAAGTTTTTTTTTTTTAAATCAGAAATCAAAAATTTTCTCATATTATGTCGACTTTTTGGGGGTCACTGTATACTTTCACTTTCTGCCGCTGTAGTGCAGTACGTGTATCGAAATAAGCAGAGGAAAGGGGAAGTCCCTGTTGAAATCTTTGCCTATATAATCATAGACTGCCAGCAGCCCCCACTTTTCCAATAGAAGCAATGTATAAGGAATCAACCAAAATATGTAGAATCCATGTCAAGAGGCGAACTTCGAGTGTTGGTTGAATAATAGTCTGGCGGGAAACCTCATTTTTATGTTGGCTTACAACGTAAAGTTGGCGTTGGTAGTCCATGTTTATATACTCAAACGTTCAAATGAATGGCGTCTTTGAACAAAAATTAGAGAAATAAATATACTCATACAAAATAATTAAAATGTTTACATTATTTAGAAAACTCTTAATTATTTTCAAAAAAATTAGAGCATATGTGCATATATTGCAACTTTGGGTGCATATACTCAACAAAATTTATGCATATATATGTGCATATTTTCGTACATTTGAGTGCATATAATTATCAGCTTTAGTTATTATATGCATCTTTCGTAGTATTTTGCTACCAGATATCTTGCCTCATGCTTTTTAGTGCCCTCCTGGCTAGCTGCCCCCATATATTGGTTTATTTCAACACACGTTGCTCTATTTTATTTTTCTTTCTATTTTCTCTTCTTCTTTTCCTTGATTTCCTATTGTTAACTAGTTAGGTTCAGCTGCAGTTTTTGATTAATTATCTTCTCTACTTTTCTAGTTTCTTATTCCACCAATATGTATTTCTGTTTCGTGTATGCTTTTCTCCCAACGCTGCTAAGGCAGTTGCATGAACCAACATACCGTATGATCGAAAACTTTTATTCTCTAGAGCAGGGGTCGGCAACCTTTTTCGGACGGCGGGCCATTTTCAAAATAAATTTTTTTATGCGGGCCGCACATTCAAATGTAACTTAAATAGTGCTTTTATATCATATACGAGTATAAATATTATTAAAAATAAATATAGAAAAAATTTATTTTTTATTGACATGCTATAATTACAATAATGTTAGAGAATAAAAATTTTACAATTCTTAAAAGGGAAAAAGAAGAAAATGCAATTCCAATTAAATATGTATAAATATGTAAATATAAAATATATAAATATAAAAAATATAAAATATTGTAGTGAAACGTCATACGGCTGTCAACATGAACGCACATATGAACATACAGTAGCAAACTGGCGAAATGAAAGAATTAGTGATGGGCCTATCCGGAATGAATAATTGGAAAGTTTCCGATTGTTCAAAAAATCGGAAGGTTCCTATTATTTCGGAACTTTTCGGAATTCGATTATTTTACTGTTCGGTGCACAAAATTCGGAACTTTCGGAATTCGATTATTTTACTATTCGGTACACAAAATGAGAAAACGAAATGCCAATTTGAACTGAACGGAATACGGAATGTTGTATTGACTCACTTGACTGCTATATGCTGGTTGGCGAATGTCGACGGGTCGCGCCGTGTGCGCATGTGTATGATACGTGAATGGCACTAATGGCAGTGGTATTTCGTAGATTAATTATTAGATAGTACACCTACAGACTTCAAATTCAAGTTTTGTTTTATACTATCTATTATGTACTTTATGTGCTATTAAACTTTAAAATATCACTACCATTTTCCGACAATCTATTAACGTAACTACTGTAATAATTTGAAAAAATATTTTATTTCCTCATATCCCACTGTGCGACTCAAACTTATAAATTGTTTTTTAGGATACTGCTGGCTACTACTGGTCTAGGCCGGTAAATTTTATCTACCGGACTCGTTTGTAACAATGTAAACGCTAGTTACCAATGCAGTATCCTAAAAAATCTTATACGATACACGACCGGTAGAATTCTTATGGCCTTGCCAAACATACAGGTCTCGCCCTACGGTTCGACCTGTAAAGTATTGGCGCGGCCATAAAAATGTTGCTACCGGTCTAATAACGTAAATAGCTATTACTGACCGTCCTACAAACCCAAACAATAGATGCCAACGCAGATAAGGGCTTACGGCGCGACGGCGAGTGCTCTCATCGTAAATTTGCACTCACTTCATCTTGCTTCCGCTCGTTTTCCCTTGCTTGCATTTACGGAATGTAAAATAATCGGATGATATTCCGATTTTATAAACATTCCGAAATGGAACATTCCGATTATTGAAATCATCCGATTATGCCCGTCACTAGAAAGAATGCTACACTTGCTAAGCGAGACGTCGTATTCGCTGGGGAGTGGGGATTAAACTTGCGCAGTAAAATAGGTTTCCCACTATGCTTCTGTTTGTCGCGCATTTTTGTCACCGGCCCCATTTCGGCACGCTTACGCTCTAAGTTTGTTGATTTTTCCTAAAGTTATATTGGTGCTTTGGCGGGCCGCGCAAAAAGTTGCAAAGGGCCGCATGCGGCCCGCGGGCCGCAGGTTGCCGACCCCTGCTCTAGAGGGATGTGGAATTATTTTGTTAAAAATTTATGTTGGCAGTCGTGGTATTAAAAGTCACATTGGCATTTTATATCTGTCAGTTTAAGGTAATACTAGTAATGCCATTTTAACAAATACTAAAATGTTAATAACAAAAAAACTACAGCTATTCAAAGTGATTTCCTCCATTTTCCATACATAGCAGAACTTTGTGTTCAGCATAAAACATTCTGTCAAAGTTAAATGATTCTGTCAAAATTGTATAGGTTATATTATTGAGTACCGTTACTTACCACTGCAACATAATAGTAATTTATTATACAAGACGATAAAGTTAAATTTTATCTAAGAGTTAATCGTTTAACGTGGAGACGAAGTCGAGACATTAATGATTCAAGAGTGGATATAAATAACTTTATCGTCGTGTATAATACAAAATTTTTTTCTACGGCAAGAAGTTTAACAATTTTTAAAGAAAATAGAGACAGTCAATCACATTGCAAAATGTCAGTAGCTAGATTGGGTTGCTACGATAATACGAATCTGTCATATTTAATTTAAACAAAAATTAGAAAATTAAATTACTTTATCTATCCTTGATGTTAAAGTGCTACTTTATTTACCCTTGCTGTTAAAGTAAAACTTGACCTTTTGTTTTGCGTTGATAAAAACACACTTTAACATGTGCTATAGAAAAAATTATTTTTTTTAAAGAGTCACAGCCCTCTAGAGCAAAGGTCGGCAAACTACGGCCCGCGGGCCATATCCGGCCGCCGTCTGTTTTTAATCCGGCCCACGGGTTAATACTGTTTTGACATGAAAAAATTAATAATAAATCCAATTACGCACTGTAACCACTGACATATATAAATGAACTGAGTGGCGGCAACATGAGCACACAATATTTTGACCACATGAAATAGAATAACAAGCAGCCGATAGTCGAGTTGAGAATAATGACGGCACGTGGCGCAAATGAAAACAACTACTAGGTGAGTTTTTTACAGTGTTACAAGGCGATATCTTGAAAACGGTTTCAAATATTTTGATGAAATTTTGGTGGGGCGATAGGGAGATGGGGGGACATATTTAAACATATTTTTGACATTTACGCGCTCTCTCTGTTTTGAGGGGTGGGGGTAACTTGATTTTCGTTGGCTCTTGTTGAGTCGACAGACATTACTGATACTGCCCAATTGCTGTTTATTCGAAAGGTCTATATAGAGTTTGAGGATACTGAAGAATTAGCTCCTATGAATAGTCTGCATGGAACAACAACAGGCGAAGATATATTCAAGAAAGTCGAGAAAACGCTAACACAGTACAATTTGCAATGGAATCAGTTAAAATGTGTTACAACTGATGGTGATAAAAATATGTGTGTCACGAGGAAAGGATTAGTTGAACAAATTTTTAAGGCTTGGGAAGAAGCTAAATGTTCAAAACCTCTGGGAATTCATTGTATTATTCACCACCAGGCTCTTCGTAGGAAATATCTCAAACTGTCATGTGTTATTGAACCAGTTGTGTCAGCGGTTAACTTTGTTCGCTGTCGTGGACAGTTTCATGATGATTTATTGGAAATTGAAGCCGAAAATCCTGATTTGCCCTACCATACAGCAGTTCGATGGCTCAACAATGGAAAAGTTTTATTCAGACCTTTTTAACTAAGAGAAGTAATAGAAATTTTTCTAAATGAGAAAGACTGCCCACAACCACTATTATCTAACAATGAATGGCTATGGAAATTAGCATTTGCTGCAGACATCATGGGATATCTTAACGAATTTGACTTAAAATTACAGGGAAAAACAGTGCTCATATGTGAAATGTATTCTATCGTAGTCATATCGCCAAAAATTTGCATTGTTTGAAATATAAATCACATTAACCAAGTTTCACCATTTTCCATGCTGTAAAAAATTTCAAATATTAGCGAAATCCCCAAAAAAATTCGAGGCAGATATATTTTCTGAACTTAAACTACAGTTACAACAGCGTTTTTCGGATCTCGATGGAAGTGCAAACGACATTTCCACATTTCAAAATCCATTTGGCTGTACAATGAAGGAGCTCCGTCAGACCTTTAATTGAAAGTGATTGAACTGCAAAATAATGATATGCTAAAAATGCTGTTTAAAGAAATGGATCTAACCCAATTCTATAAATATCTTTCGTAAGATAAATACGGTAAATTAAAATCATATGCTCGGAGATTTATATCTGTATTTGGGAGTACTTACCAATGTGAAAGAACATTTTCGAAAATGAAGTATGTAAAATCGCAATACAGATCATTATTAACAGATGATCATTTGCAAACAACTTTAATGATAGAATGTACTAATTTCGAAATCCAATATAATAAAATATTTTCTCAAAAAAAAAACAATTACATTCATCGCATTAGTACAAAATGTAACCAGTTCTATAATACGTTTATTAATAGATGGAAATATTTTATTCGTTTTTTTTGTGTTAATACATATACAAAATTTACCATTGAAATCCCTATACTGCGTCGCACCCTGTATATAAATAGTACGTAAAAATATCATTTTCTAATAAAAAAAATTAACCTGTTTTTTTTGTTCTATAAGTAGAATTGTAAATATAAATGTCTTCGAGTTTGCCACCTGGCCCGCCGAGTTTTAATTAATACATTTTCCGTTCTGGCCCTTTCCAGAAAAAGTTTGCCGACCCCTGCTCTAGAGGGTAAAAGCTTTCGATCATACTGTACTTCCAAGTTAAATTTTGGGTTAAAAATTGTTGGCGCGGCAGAGTACAATAAACTGCTCAAGTACAGGTCTAAAGAGTATCTTCAGCACTGCGAAAACATTAAGTATATGTAGCCCTTGACCATAGCTTTCGATTGATACCCCATATGACCCATGTTGCCATTGAAAAATAAAGTGACCTTTGACATAGGTCGCCAACGGTTGACCTTTCGCCAAAACCAAATAGCGCATGAAGGTGCTCGGGACCTTAGCAACAACTTTGCCCTCTTTCAAAATTTCGATATCTGTAGCCGTTCGAAAGTTACAGGCGATCCAGACAGACACACGGACACACAGACAGACGGACAAAACGTTCGCATAAGTACGCTGAAGCTACTAATAAATTAGACAACCATTTAATTTTTGTAAAAATCTTACAGTCTAGAGTTAGCTTTCTGCGATTCCTTTTTAATAAAAAATTTGGAAAATAACTTTAGAATGAAAAGATTTGTCTCAGATAATGAACTAAAAAAATGTAGATTTTGTAGAGCTATTCAGAAATGAAAATGTAGTAGGTCGAAAAACATTGAAATAAAGTAATAGATGCAGCATAGCTATGCAGATTTTTTTCAGGGTTCTGGAATGCTTTTGTCATGGCTTGGTAGATTTTATAAGGCTGTATGTTTATCGCCAATACTTTTAACAGCTATAGTGGAGTACTTGAAACCTGAGAATGGCTTGGTAACGATCCCGGGCATTATTTTTTTTTAAATTTTTTTGTATATACTTCGGGCCTGTATTTATGTCTGGAGGTGAATGTGACCGCCCTATTCAATGGAGGAGGGGATAAATTGGCCCGAAAAATGTGCAAAAATGGGTTTTTCACGGATGCCTTCGACAATTCAATTCGAAATAAAAAAATGTTCGAAGAAAAAATGGAGCTATTCTGAATACAAACAATTTGACCTTGGATTTACGAAAATCGGTTAACCGGTGCGAAAGTTACAGCCCTTTGACCGACCTCGCCCGTTGGAATTGTTTCTCAGGGATTTCCTACTCAGGGCGGTCGGTCGGATCCTGTTTTTGGGGGGATGACATGCAATTAGAGCGTCCGTTTTTTTTAATTTATAGATTCACGGGCATACGAGAAGATGTGCCACGGGTAAGGTGCTTGGTCTAAAGGGGGCAGAGGGGGAGGGGGGGGCGCAAAAACCCATTCAAACCCGCCTAATTGCCTCTGTAATTGGCCTATTTCAAAAATCTTAACGCCAAAAAATTCCGCGCTGTGCCTCTTTAACCAACACAAAGGATTTTAGAAACGCGCGGTAAATAAAAAAAGTATAGCAAAAAAAGCCTTTTTTATTATTTTTTTTTAAATTAAAATTGATTTTTTGGGGGTAAGAAAAAGCGAAGGGTATAAAAAAACTACATGATGGGACGCAGCTTTTTCCCCCACAATCTGGACTCGGGCACATTTTTGTCCGGTGGTTAGGAGGGGAGGGGCGGGGGGTCAAAGTTCCCGGCCCCTAGCAGGGAGACGGAAAGGGTTACAGTGTTTACACTTGGTTCATAATGAAGATCTATCGTTTCTCTTCATAATATATTTGTCTCAATTTCCTACGTTAATTAGGGCCTGCAGGAGCCCGAGATACAAATTAGAATCTGCAATGCATTTTATGCCGAGTAGCAGCGGGATGCCGGGGGCGTGGCTTACGCTCTGGATTTTTCATGCTAATGCGTTTTCTTACATTCCTCTCATGACACATATTTGATGATGGATTAGCCCAAAGTTCTGCACAGAATATGCAATTGATATTGAAGTCGAAGGCCAATGTGGTTCTACGTGTACAATGACTTCTATCAGTTTTCGCTTCAGCAGTCGTAGGTCTTTTACTTTGTGAACGCTATGTAACAATTGAGGTGAAAAGTTTGTTCAGTAGCACTAGACGATATGCGAACATTATTATACTTATAGTCATCCTTATTTGCACTTCGCATCGTTTTCAAGCCCCTGCTTTTAACAACCCGCACGGGTTGATCATCTAGGATGTCCAGATTACAAATTGTACAGACCTTTAATTCAGCCATACTGATGTCAGGTTTGCTGATTTATCTGAGTGAGATGTCCGAAATCCAGAAATCAAGAGGCAGCCGCATTTAATCTCATGTGACAGTCTGTGATAGACGTGCACTGACAAGTACTGGGTTTTCTAATGCCAGGGTCAATCTTGAAGCAAATGTGTCTGTCGATTACCTATCAAATCAACGCTACAAAATATTATATGTATGAAGCATATAGTATAGTATAATAGTCTCGCGTATCGAGAACATTCAAAAGCATCCCGTGGAAAATTGTAGATACACTTACCGCTTCTTGTAGCGTAATGAATCTCCGAATCAACAAAACTTCAACAATATTTATTCTTACTGTACACAGAATAAAATGTCGCAGGAACCACGTGCAACCAATACGACAGTAGAACAATGAGCGTAAGCCACGCCCCCGGCATCCCGCTGCTACTCGGCATAAAATGCATTGCAGATTCTAATTTGTATCTCGGGCTCCTGCAGGCCCTAATTAACGTAGGAAATTGAGACAAATATATTATGAAGAGAAACGATAGATCTTCATTATGAACCAAGTGTAAACACTGTAACCCTTTCCGTCTCCCTGCTAGGGGCCGGGAACTTTGACCCCCCGCCCCTCCCCTCCTAACCACCGGACAAAAATGTGCCCGAGTCCAGATTGTGGGGGAAAAAAACTGCGTCCCATCATGTAGTTTTTTTATACCCTTCGCTTTTTCTTACCCCCAAAAAATCAATTTTAATTTAAAAAAAAATAATAAAAAAGGCTTTTTTTGCTATACTTTTTTTATTTACCGCGCGTTTCTAAAATCCTTTGTGTTGGTTAAAGAGGCACAGCGCGGAATTTTTTGGCGTTAAGATTTTTGAAATAGGCCAATTACAGAGGCAATTAGGCGGGTTTGAATGGGTTTTTGCGGCCCCCCCTCCCCCTCTGCCCCCTTTAGACCAAGCACCTTACCCGTAGCACATCTTCTCGTATGCCCGTGAATCTATAAATTAAAAAAAACGGACGCTCTAATTGCATGTCATCCCCCCAAAAACAGGATCCGACCGACCGCCCTGAGTAGGAAATCCCTGAGAAACAATTCCAACGGGCGAGGTCGGTTAAAGGGCTGTAACTTTCGCACCGGTTAACCGATTTTCGTAAATCCAAGCTCAAATTGTTTGTATTCAGAATAGCTCCATTTTTTCTTCGAACGTTTTTTTATTTCGAATTGAATTGTCGAAGGCATCCGTGAAAAACCCATTTTTGCACATTTTTCGGGCCAATTTATCCCCTCCTCCATTGAATAGTGCGGTCACATTCACCTCCAGACATAAATACAGATCCGAAGTATATATAAAAAAAATTAAAAAAAAATCATGGACGGAATCGTGGGCCTTTTTTCCAGTACTCCACAACTATGACGAATACATAGGGAGTAAAACTCTAGATAGTTGAACCAGTGGAATCAGCATTGGTGGAAGAAGAGTCACCAACGTACGCTATGCTAACGACAACACACGCAGCCGGAACCTCTTAGACGCCTGAAAAAGGAGAGTCAGAAAATAATGTAAAATAGCTAGAAGGGCCACCAGAGACCTATATAAAATCTGAAAAGACCTGTGCATAATACTCAACACGAAGAAACTACTAATAAAAACCTTAGTCTTCCCTATTAAGATATAAGCTTAAACTATCAAAAAATAGAATCAAAAACTTTTGACTTTTGGAGTTTGGTGCTGCACGGGGGTCCTTCGTGTCCCGTAGAAAGGACAAATATATCCGTATTTTGGAAAACAAATCAGTTAACGAGACTGTCACAAACTATTTTGGTCATATAGAACGTAAGAATGACTCTTCTTGAGAAAGATTGGTAGTGGAAGGATAGGTCGAGTGCGCCAGAGTTAGAGGAAGATCACCGAAGCGATGGATGGACCAAGTTAAAGAACTGACTGGCAGTATGCTACAGTGTGTCACCAGAGAAGCGATGACAAAACATTATAGGAGGAGCTAGAAACAACTAGATTAAAACCAGCGGTCATGACTCCTCTGTGAGGAGGAAATCAACGAATAAGACGATTATATAAAAATTAACTCCCGGACAACTGCTATAAAAATTCTGCTCAATGCGAAAACAAATTACTAGACTCGACAGTATTACATAAAAATAGAAATACGGAAAGTACTGGACCATGTACTATTTTAAAAGCAACTAGCATTATTTATTGCCGTTTTCAAATGTCGTGTTATTCCTATCGTTTATTAAACTACCAGTCAATAATCTATTATCAGTTTCCACAATAGTCTTTATCATAAGGCACGCGTTACATAACTTAATCTTAATACGAGTAGTTACTATAAAGTCGTGTGCTATAGATAGCAACAGCTACATAAATCATAATTTTTATCTCGTATGTACTTATTATCAGGAGTGGTTTTGCAATTGTAATGTTTCTTGTATATCTCTAACGTAGTTGGTTCTTCAATTTTTCGAACAAAAATTGACTACAATAAACAACTGCAGCAATTCTTCAAAAACATTTAGAAATTAATTTACGACATGTAACAGACCAAAAGATGCACGCAGCTTCCTACAGTGGGAAATGAGCGCTGTCTTACTCTAAAAACGCAGATGATTTCGTCTAAATGTCAGTTCGGTAGACGCGATTACTATTATTCAATGAAAAATACAAAGAATGTACATTGATATTGAACACACGATAATACAAGGAACATATCGCAGCGGGCAGTCTCAACATGTAATATCACGGAGACGTCTCTGCGGAGTGACGTCATAGCGGTTGTAAAAGGTAACTTTAGTAATCTGACCGCAATCCAACCAAATGTCCAAATAGCGTTAGCCTTCCTGACAGGGAAAGGCTCAAAACTTGTGTGCGTTAAGCGAAAACACAATTAGGTACTAATGCATTGTAAATATTCTACCTGCGAGAAAGAATGATGAGAATGCAGTAATGGCATTTGCTTTAAAATTAGGCGATTATAGTGTAATGACATTTAACGATACTCCAAATTCTGACGGTATGATGGCATCCACGAGTTAGGAACGGTAACCTTAATGGGTAGCAATGTTCGGAGCCCTTGTTCAGGGAAGGTAACCGAAAAATTTGACGAGATGACCCACGGAATTCAACAGCTCATTAGGTGCCCTCTCCGGGGCTTGAAAAGTTTAGCCAAACGGGGTCTGACGGTAATTCAAATAGCGAAAGCGGAACTCTAAGGGTTTAAGTGTTGTAGAACTCTGTGTGGCTTGTATTTTAGCATTAGCCTCGACCCTGACGATGAAGAAATGACAGATCCCGAACTGTTTGTAGAACTATAAAATTTTCTAGACAATGAACTGACTAGTGAAGAGTGCAGTAATTTTTTAAATAATACTTTACAAAATATCGTCTCCAGAGCTTTAAATTTGAGAAAATGGAAACCTAAGGGTGGGCTGCATTTTAGCTTGCAGCAGCAACGTAAGCACCCGCACGGGTTAGCTACCGATGAGTAAATTTTTAATTTTAGCCGATTCGACGGACATAGAATATAATTTTGTATCTTCTTTAATCACCAACGCTTTCTTCTCTACCTTCCCGAAACGAATAGATAAAAGCCACCCTACGGTGCAGAATTTCAACTTCACCAACGTATTCAAGTGCTTGAACACCACCGTGCAGAAGGCAAAATTTAGGAGCATTTTGCACTATTTCGACTGGCTGGGCAGAAACGAAAACTCGGTGGGACACATGCGGATTATGCAACAAGTAAGTCATCAAGAGACTTTGTCTCTGGACTCATTGACATGCATCACAGTGTGTTGCAGGTAATGTCGAGTAAAGAGTGGCTAACCATCGAAGACTGATTGGTGTGCACATTGCCTTTGTGTCAGGTACAAATAAAGCATGAAGGGAAACTGGAGAGGGCAGACGAGGATTCTCTTCAAATTTGCTTTTGTAGTGCAAAAGTGGGAGGACCAGTTCTAACAGATGGTATGTCTCAGGTAATAATTAACTCTTGTTATTCCCATCATTGTTTGGTGTAATTACTATATAACAAAATTAAGATGATTACCTCAACATCTCATATTTGTTCTAGGAAAGTATAAGCTTCTCAACATTTCCCGAAATTTTGTCGACGTTGTTGCATGTGGAGGCGTTAGAGAATAACGAAGTACTGACTGTAGAAAAAGTAAAACGTGTTGGAAGAATATCTGACCCTAAGAACCGGGCAGGTCTAGAGAAATTTGAGATGCCTCTACAGGTAATACATTTAAACACCAAACACCTTAAAATACAACTCTTCTTGTAGATAACTGTTAGTTGCATGGATGCTGAGAACTACATGAATCAACCGATAAGTCAGTATGAAGAAGACAATATTTTGAGGGAGTGACTTACCTTCAAAACTAAACGGTTGAAATTATAGGGGCGCCAAATGGTTTTTTCAGGCCCATGTTCCTTGGTTTATTTGAGCGAACAAACCAATAAATTGCTCAAGGTAACAATACAACATAAATAATGAAAACCCACAGTTCGATAAATCGTATAATGTTTCAAATAGATAAAGGATCATTAACAGGGGGCATAAACTCGATTTTTAATTACTGGCATAAAACGTACAATAACAAGACTATCACAATAATAAATATATCACATAAGTAAATATCAATCACGAATAGCTCGAAAAATATCGATCTATCGAAAAAACTATATAGAACATTTTTTACTTGGAATTTGCCCCTCTATCCATTTCCGGGGTTATTTTGAGTGAACACATTTCCACCCCCGAGAAGAGGTGGCATCCACTCTCAGGGTAAAAGCGCACCTCGGCGCTATGTCACTTTTGCTCCTTGAGCCATCCCCTAACCACTCACCAAATTTTACGTCAATCAGGAAAACCTTCAACGACTGGACTAAATTATTCAATCACAATTTGAACAGGGTGCATTCGAAAACGCAGCCTATGCTGAGGGCGTGTAAAGCTAAATTCCTAATTGATTCATTTTAAACTGTAAGTGGGCTAAACCATGTACTTTAGTAAGCAACCCGAATACTGCATTCCACCTATAATGTATTAAATTAATATCTCGCGTGTACTCACACTCATCCAGATATCTGCATGTCGTAGTGGTATATCAAATAATCTGCTGGCTGCTGCTCCAGCGAACTTAATTACTAAAGCGATAGTGATGGAATAAACGTACCTAGATTTACCATTCGCTCAACTAATTTACTAGCACGTAGGGCTACGTTAATGATAAGTGAACTAACTCAGCTTAAAACTGACGGTTCGTTTAACACACCTGATTTACAAGTAATTATAACAGCGGTGAAGCCGCTAACTTTAAGGTTTAAGCCGTATATGAATTACCCAATTAAATAACAAACGGCAAGACCGTTAAGAATTCGATAGCATTAATAAATCACAAAACAAAATAGTCGTTAGGTTCAAACCAAATCCAGCACAACGGTGAAGGTGATGTAGCTCCCAGCGGATTACTGCAAATACAGGGGGCTTCCTTGGTGCTGTTCGAACAAACCCGGGGCAACGAAAACCATAGCTGGAATGCACGGCACTCGGCGATGCTGTAAGCCTCTGCTTTGGGGCAGTTTTAGCCCGTAACTTGAAGGCTAAGTATATACACACCAAATTAGCAATTGAAGAAACAAGGATGAGATGGCTTACCAGAAAGTTTCTGCCTATCCTACACGAAAAATGTGCCAACACAACTTATTTTCTCATGGTTGTGGGTGGAAAAAGTGGCCAAATCGCTTATGCTACATACGCCTGACGCAACAGTTAATTTCTGCAATCCATTAATCTAATTCTGCCATGTCCACAGGGCCCGATGATTCGAGATTTTTCGTACCGGCAAATCGAAGTGTTTCACCTTTGTAATATATTTTCGAAAGCTGAAGCGACGCCAAACTGTATCGCCATCTAGAGACAATTAATGTCCCTCGGCGGAAAGAATTACAGATGATATAGAAAACTGTATTTAAGCAGAACTCTGTCGCTCGGCTAAATTCGACATGTGTGTTGCCACACGCAAGGCGCTTCCGCCCGTGAAATTACTAAATATACAATAAAGTGGTCTCAATGCCTTTTAGCCTTCCAACAAAACTAATCTAAAAACAGTGAGCTACCAAGCGGGCAAATGCAGTGTTTTCACCAACGCCGGTTATCCCCCATTGGGGAATCTGTTAACTCGACGGAGCCCGCAGAATGCAATGTTCCTCTCATTACGCAACAGTCTTGTAGCACAAATAGAAGTAGGTCACGTTTCCCGGAAGATGAAAGCAAGAGTGCTGCTTATAGTAGACTGAAAGTGCAATTTGAAGCTGAGAGAAATTTGGACAAAAGTAAACAAGCACAGGCTGAGGGAGAGGGCGATTTATTGTGTTGGGATTTTCAGGCGAATGCCTTCAGGTTAAAAGAATAGGGTCTCCCATGTCAGGAAAATTAAGTACGCATTCTAGTTCCTCTAGTCAAAAGTACCATAGTGCTAGGAGCAGTTTAGATGAAGGTATGCTATAGAATTTTTAAGAACTGAAACGTTTATAATAAAATCTAGTTATGAGTTTTTTTTACATAGTTTACATAGCAACATTTTCTAAGTATTATAACAACGGCTGGATATAACAGTCACCTATGGATAGTAATTCAAAAGCAAATTTTGGACTTAAAAAAGTGTCTGAAATTAAGCATTGATATTCTAGAAACAAAACTGAAGATGCGTTCTTCTTCGGA
Organism: Agriotes lineatus; assembly: GCA_940337035.1. NCBI lineage: Eukaryota > Metazoa > Arthropoda > Insecta > Coleoptera > Elateridae > Agriotes > Agriotes lineatus. The sequence continues at coordinate 94,726,720 of OW679196.1, read as the reverse complement.
ACATGCTTTCCAGGTGTCCAGATGAGAGAAGGTTTTTTTCTCAATCTATTTTACTATTGAATTCTTTCCCACTTGTCTTTAATTTACTTTTTATTCTTATTCCTGTATAGAGGGTGGTTTAGTACATTCACAGTATTGTTCTACGCTCTACGATTCGCATTTGCCATCCTTTTCGATCGTTCCAGTCTGTTGTTATTGACCTTCCTCTCTTCCTGCGTTCTAACGATGTCCATAGAAGTACCTGCTGTGGAGCTCTCTCTTCATCAGTGTTAAATAAAATTGAAAAAAAAAATACTTTATTTCGTCAGCAGAGATAATAACTTTATCTGCCGCTGACGACAGATAAAGTGTTTACATGCCATGGCAATAAAGTGACAGTTTAGCATCATCAAACAAGCGGTATAATGTCACATTTTACTGACGTCTGAAGAAAAATATTTTGATATTTTTTCGACTATTCAAGCGTGAGATACCAGCAAAAGTCAATCTCAATTTATTTTCTGCGGTAGAATTAATTTATCATACCTCACGTCCGTGTAACTCCATACCTACTTTTAAAAATTGAGTTATGAATTTGTTTTTTCCTTGTTTATGATATATTGTTGTGATACACTAAAGGTGGTTGAAAGATAAAAATATAAAACTAATAAATTTGGAAGAATCTATGCAATCAAATCTTGAAGTGTTTGGATAGAATTGGGAGTTAATTTTGAAATAAATAATGAAACATAATTGAGACAATGAGTGAGGTAATTTGATAATGAAATAACATTTGAGTATACAAATTTTATGATTGAGTTTAATTTTAATAAAGTTTCAAACCAAGGTTACAATTGACAAATGTATTTTTTAGAATAATAAGAATTAATAGCATGTAATAATAGGATATTTAAAATTTATAAGAGAGCAATAAGAATTGTATCTAACAGGAATGAAAATTTTGTTTAATTAGTTACATAAACAACTCCTAAAAATGTACTTACTATTTTGTAAACCCCTTTTTGATAATAAAAACTTCAAATAAATGGCTTATTTGGTATAATGGTTTAATGGGGTGTGAAGGTATAACGTTTAAATAAATATATACAATCGGTGAAGAGATTGTACCATATAGTGAATTGGAAATACATAACACAGAAGATTATATTATTTGAATGGGATTTGGATTTATTGATACATACAGGATATTATTAGGATTAATTGGTGAAATTTGTGGTTGCATGGAAGACGAGTCAGGCATTTGAAAGAAAGTTGTCATAATTCGCTGATTGATTTGGATAATTTTATTGGGTGTTGCTGGAGACATAGGACTATTTGCAAAATAAACCAGGTTAGATTTGGATCATCAATAATACTGAAATTTGCCTGGAGTCGATTGGTGTGACGGTGACGTTTAAAAGGAAGCAGGACTGGATTCTAAGAACAGTAGGAGTTATTGACAGGATAGATGCAGTTCGAGGGTTGACGGACCATCATAGTTGTCACTGTTTGAGGAATAAGCGGTAGGCGTTGCAGACTGTCGGCATCGGAGGCTGTTGTTGGTTGGCTTTTTACAGTGAAAGCTAGAGAAGTTTTAAGGTTTGTGTAAAGAATTTATAAAAGCTTTTTGAATAACAATCAGTAAAAGAAAGTGTAAAAATAAACTTAATACAGTACTTACGTAGGTGAATTGATTGATATGTGTGTCAATGTAAAGTATAATTTTCAATACCTGGTTTGGAAAAGTGTAGAAGTTAAGTTGACATTAAATGTCATTTAATAGTCAAAGATTTTAAGAATACAAAATAAAAATTCAATTAATAGATCACTAGATTGGCGAACCTCCCTGATAAGAGTACTCAATTAAAATAATTATTCAAAATACGTAATTGATTTGAAAATTAAATAAGGGCTAACAAAAAAAGAAGCTATTATATAAATATTGGCTGATTAATGTGGTGCTTGTTGTCACTACAATATATAGATCCCATAACATCGAATTTAAAGCGCCTATTAGTTACCTTTCTTTTATAATAATTTCATTTTATTTTCTTTCTGCCTTGATTATTTTGGTTCCTAAATAAGTATAATGATCACAAGACTTTATAGAATAACCTTCGTTTAATATCAGGTCTTCTGAAAGTTTCCCGATACACACACAGTTGGTTTTGCTGAAATCTGCACTTAAACCAGTTGTACTCTTTAAAATCTTCTTTATCTTGAGCCATTATGATTTGGTCGTCAGCAAATTGGAGGGTGTACAGAGACATTTCATCGGTTAGTAAAATTCCTATGCCATTAAATTTGTTCCTTTACTGTTGCAGTGTGTAACTTAAATACACCTTAACTAAAATAGGTGACAAGGAGCAGCTCTTGGTTGTTTGAAATGTTCCGGACAACATATTTCCAATTTTCACTCTTGATACTGAGACTAGTTGTCTTGTCAGACAAAAAGTGTTTATGGTTAGCTGTCGAAGTGTTGACTTATGTTCTTCACTATGTGTCTCCATTGTACTCGGTCCACTGTTTGTTTCACAGCGTGTTCCATTCCAGTGTCAAGCAAATTCTCAACCTTCTCAATCCATCTTCTAGATGATCTGCCGCATCGGCGTTTTACCTCGATCTTTCCCTGGGCGAAAAGTTTTTTCATGTTATCGGCAAGTGGAATGTGCCCAAAGAACTTAAGACAGATAAACAGATGGTAGGAGTTTTTGTTTAGGTTTAATTTCACTGAGTATGGATATGTTCGTGCAGGAGACTGTCCAAGGGACTATCAACATTCTTCTCCAGCAGCACATTTCAAAAGCGCCGATTTGTCGACGATCTGCCCTATGGATTGTCCAGGTTTCACAACAATATCTAAATACAGAAAATACAAGGGAATATACGAGATTAATCTTGGTGTTTCTAGTGATGCCTGAGGATTTCCATATACATGTCAGTTGAGTCAGTTTTAACACGAACTGACGCAAACCCCTAACCTGCTAACCTCGAATTTGATTTTGACACTCATCAAGACGGCAACAAAGCCATATCTCTCTGATCTAAATTTCAATAAAATCAAATTAGTAATCAACTGACCGCTGATATTTGTAACTTGGATTGCAGATTTTGCTCTATCTTGAATTTGAATGAACTATAGTATACTCTCGTGTTGTGGTTTTTAAAGTATTTATTGAGCCTTGAGAGTCCTTGAAGAGAATCCTGTGAAATCTGGCAATTCTTTAAATTTCCTCACAGTGCGTTTTTCTCGATGCTTTCTGGGCCTTTCTCAGTGCTTTGTTATATTCAGTTAGGGATTTTTATATTCCTTCGAATCTGCTGATTCTTTCGCTCTATTGAAGAGCTTCCTTACCTGTCCCCTCATCCTCTTAAAGGTCGCCATTCCACCAGAAAGCATTTCTCTCCATTATGATCTAACTCATGACACTTACACTACCTTGTTTACTTGCATGCACAGCCTACCACACAAGCTCTGACAAGACGCTGCTTTAGCTATTATATAAGCCGTTCACGACCTTTTTGGGACAGAGTTGGCTACGATTTTTTCTTTTCATGTTGGACTAACTGATTCGATGATGTAGCGGATGCAAATTTTTTTTCTGTCAGTGTCTGTTCGACATTTTATTGCCACCACATTGCCAAATAACACTTCGTCGGTCAACAATGTGTGTAAATCTGACCTAGTGATAGTATTATAAATGCGGCAGTCTGCATAAAACTTCCTTACCATAACGTAACTCGAACCAGTAAGCCGATGTTAGCTGAGTCTTGTATACAAATATTATAATTGGCACATGACGTGATCTAGTTTTTATAGTCTATTTCCGCGTCAGCAATATTTCACTTAATTCCACTAAATTGTTTTGTCCCATGATCAAATATTAGTTTGAACACTATTACACTACATATTTGAATTAATTATTTCAAACAGTAGTCATTCGTAATGTTGGGATTTGAAACAGTTTACTCTAAAATCTATTAATTGAAAGTTACGTTACGTTAACTAAAAATTGGAATCACAATTTGTTCTACTGATATGCTACAGTCTTTTTGTTAATATATCCATTGCTAGAGCATCAGTCTGTCCTCGTTGAGAATGACTGGACAATCAGATCTAAGGAGCACCAAAGGCGGATTGGGAAATTTTGGGTGCCAGTCTTAGATTCTTGTGAGAACAAGACTCAAGACTACCCATGAATTGCTTAGTGCTAGTTTAAGTAGTATCTTTTTCGTTCAAATTTAATTTTTATTAGAGAATACATTTTTTCGAACCTTTAAACATTAGTGAGCATATTGTACTATTTACTCTTGAAAAACGTGTCTTTATTCTTATATCATATTAATTTTTAGGTAGTGGGGACGACGATTACAATAAGCGTTATAATATAGACCTAGAAACTCCAAAAAAACGCCAATCATTTGCCCAGCGAATGCGAGATGCACTAAGAAGGGAGACATCTAGCATGACAGCTTCTACTGAATCGAGTTATGCTGTTGGCATTTCGGTGTCCGGCAGTAGATTAGAAGACGGTGATCAAGTGAGCTAATTGTACAATTGCATAAATCGTTCCTAACAAATTTTCCAACAGATTGCAAAGAAGCGAATCGACCGGCTTCATGCTACAAGAAGAGTCGCTCCACGAAGACTTTCTCAAAGACCCCTGCAGCAGGAGAAGCAGTGGATCGACAAATTTAAAACCAAACAATCCGCACTCAGCAAGCGAGATTAGGTATGGTCCTCGGAATACAGCTTTAGAACCGAATTCAGGTAACACCAACTGCTCCTGCTGACGAGCGATAGTGATAAAACTAGTTGTAGTTCAGAACTGGAAGAGGTGTACGAGCAGTTCTCGAAGTGGCTGAAGGATTCCATTCTAGAGACGGAGAAGGAGACTAAACGAGTGCTGGATCAGCGAGACCTAGCTGTTGTACAGTTCGCGGGATTTTTGCTTAAGCGAACCTTAAGCGAGTCGTTTGCGGGGGGGGGGGTTCCCCTGACCGAAGGATGCGCGCATTCGACTGGCTCGAATGGCGACGAAGAAGCTAACCTGAAGAAGAGAAAAATTATCTTGAATGCCAGGTCGTTGAGTTTGGAGCTGGCAAGGCAGAAGCACAGACTCGCTGCACAACTGGAATGTACTATTTAGAATCCAAAAGAAAATCTTAGTATAAGTAAACTAAGTCAAAGCCGAATCTTTACGCCTTTAACGCGTTCCTTTTTTTAACAAATTTAGTTCGTAGCGCACAAAATCAACCGTGCTTTGTAATATGGATGCTCTTAGAATAGTATATAATTTTATATGTTTTAAACAGATTCCCAAAGCTCCTTTGCTTGATGACAGTAGCTTGCCAAAACTAAATGACGCGGTAGAAATAACTAATTCGGACGATAACGATTTCGATAAACGCAAGCAGTGGACAGTGGCATGGGTTACAGAGATAGTTCAAACACTTCACGATAGTTGTGTTCATGTTGCTTCTCCAGAATCTGATCAGGTATCTTATGTTATATGTAAAGCGGACTTAATTCATGCCTGTAACTAATTATTTAGTTATTAAGTTAATGCTACTAAAAACTATTGCTTTAACATAATGTTGCTATCTATACTGCTTACTTGTTTATTAACGTTTTAGCAGCGATAATACACTTTGCACTGTTATGAATTAGTATTGAATCAATTACGCTTTGTCTCATGCAGAGTACTTCTAAAATGTGTATTGTTACGAGTTTTTTTACCGATATGAAACAGTAAGTAAACATGCCACCGACTAATTCAGCAGAATGAGTCGAGTTTGATTTAAGGGCGTCAAGTGGTTCTATTGGGCACGTACACCCCTAGATTCTTGCGGCGAAAAACCACTAGATGATTCACACAAAGCCAAAAATCAACCCAAAGAGTAAGGAATATAATACGTTTGTTCAGAAAGAAATTACAGAAAGTTTGGCCATGGAAACTAAAAATAATGTAAACAGCCAGTTTTATAATTTATTAACTGTCATTGTTGTTGTTGTCATAAGTGTATATTACAATCTGATATGGAAATTCGAAAGTTTGCTGTTTCTATACCTTGAACTGGCATTCCACAACCATAATAGTATATTATGTAACAAGTTTTTTATTATACCTGCATCAGAATCGCCGTTTAAAGCACGCCTGAGCGTGCGAATACAGGCGATTAAAGCTCGCCGAGCTTTAAAGGTTGTCAAGGAAACGACTGAATGCAACAACGGACATGGACGCGACAAAAACGTAAATAATTCTCGTAACTATAGTAGCAATATTATTATGTCCTCTCGATTTATCACGACAAAAATTATTTCTCAGTTTTTAGTGCGTAATTTATTTCTAGTATTGGAGGTATAATAAAAATAGCGTAAAGTATTCGTGGATAACTGGTCTTTAAAACACTTGCTCTATTTCGAGCCTTCCGGCTACGCCGTCGTGCTCGAAAACACGCGCGCGTTTTAAAGACCTTGTTATCCACTCATACTTTAATATACTATTATAACCGTCACTTTAGTCACGAGTTTTTTTACGCACGAGCGGAGCGTAGCGCAGCGAGTGTTTAATAAATGAGTGTCTAGACGAGTTTATATAATGTGTTACATACTATACTTTTTCTACGGCCACAAATTTAGACAATGTAGCATCATATTATTTCATTAAGATTTTGAATTTGATGTTAGGTTAAATTATGCTTGACAAACGTCAACGTTGACTATTGACAACTAACTTGATTTTAGTTTTGGCTGAGGCTAATAAAGCAAATACTGCCTGAACCTAAATTCAACCCGTGATTAAAACGTCGTTGCCAACTTCAGCCCGTGACTAAGAGACTCTTTAGTCACAGGTTATGAAGGAGTGATTAAAATGTCACTTAGCTACGTATATGTTAGTATGTTATATGCAGTTTTAGTTACAGGAGTAGAAAAAATATTTTGGGTTATAAGGATAACGTATTGGAAGCCTCATTCGTAATATCTGAATACATTTGAACGGTGAGTAATTACTACTGAGAGGTAACCGAAATGTTTGTGTAATAATGCATTTTTCTTAAACGAGCAATTTAGTATAAATTTTTTCACTGACTCAATACGTTTCACACTTTTCCAAATTAATGTAAGTTCCTGTATAAGGGGTGGGTCTTATCGAGGCAGCTGTATATATTTTCCTCACACTAAATAAAGAAGTATACGATGGCATATATTATATATGAAATTATTCAATTCCAAAACTGGGTACCAGTGTAAAAATTAGGTTAGTCAATTAGTGGCTTATTTTAGCTTAAAGGTAGTTAGCTTTAAACAATCACAGGAATCACTTCTAACTGTTACATACAAAACCAACGACTTCCGAGTTTTGACTGTGCCATTATTGAGATTGAAGCATTCAACGTTTTGCCCACTTTCATAAGGGGCTTCATCAGGAGGGAAAAAAAAGCACGGTAGCTCAACGTGTAAACCACGCCAGAGGCGAAATTCTTCTGCTTTTTCTCTCAGAAGAGTTTCTTCTTTGGCCTGGCTTACACGTTGAGTTACCGTGGTCATTTGCTTTCCTCCTATTAAAACCCCGTAGGATTGAAAGCGTAACGTTAAATTATTCAATCTCAATAACGACAATTGCTGTGAAAGCCTCCGAATTCGTGATAAATACGTTAACGAACTTAATTAAAGAACTATAATTTGACAAGGTGAAGCCTAGATTTATAAAAATACCAAAATCTGGATTTATACAACCAAAATTAAATGAACTGGACTAATGTCCACGTCGTAACGATGTCTAAACTTAACCTCCAAAGGCAAATACACGATCATACTATAATTAAATTGAATTACAGTGTATATTACTACTAATAGAACATATATTAAATTGAATTCACAGTGTACTGCTCTAATATCAGCCGAATATACATTTTCTGCATCATCACAAAGGTCAGTTTAGTAGATAACCCACAAATAGACCATGTTCGGTTACGAGATTTTCTAATAAAACTATGCTAATGCATTTCGTCCTCCACCGGTTATCAACTAGATCACCTTCCAAAACATTTGCAACAATTATCACGTCTTGCAGATAACCCCAAAAGTAGGTATACTACAAAAATATATCACTCAAAAAAAGCTATCGCTCAGAGAACTACAATTCTTTTAACGAAATAATCTCTTACCAGAGCTGTACCTATTTTGTATATGTAGCCGAAATGAACAATTAAATGTATCACGGCCATACATTTAAGGTCATACTGGAGACCTCACAAGTAAAAAAGTTCATTTTAAAGTCTCCCTTTCAAGATACAAGCTGCTAAAACAAGCTTGCAAGATAAGGTTTGTTGTAATCTGTTGGCTATAGTTAAATTAATAACTAGACAAAAAAGACAATGTCCTTTTCAGTAGTGTTTACATCCACTTTTTTACTCTGTATTCTATCATATGCACCCTCTATTATTTGCAGTTCTACCAACATCCAGTCATTTCTATTAGCTTGGGTTCTTTCTCGTGCAAATGTTTGTATTGTTCCTGATTTTTTGTTCGGATTTCGCTCCCAGAATCATGTGATTGTAGATCGCCCCCTTCTGTTGGATCGGTAATGCAGGTTGCATTCATTACATTAGCCGCCATTTTTACCTCTTTGATATATATTGTGAGCTTCCAGTCGAAATGTTAGTTGAAAAACCATGTCGGATTCCTTGGACTTTAAACTATGCGCACTTTTACGTAGCAGACCTAATGCATCTGCTGAAATGACATGTGTCCTCATCCGCACCTTTGCGCAAGTCTGCTCCGTTTGTGGACACATGTATCGAAACTTATCTCGCTTCGTAAGTTTAATACTGAAGTAGCAAATGAAAATGAGTTATTGAAGTGTGAGCTATCGAAACAAAAACTCATCCTTGATCAACATGAGCAATATAGCTGAAGGGATTGTGTTCGCATATTTGGGATATCGGAAGATCTATCAGAAGATACTGATGAAAAAGTGTTATCTGTATTTAACAATAAAATCAAACTGAACATTTTCAAATCTGACCTAGACCGTACACATCGGGTTGGTGTGGTTAAAACGGATAAAACCGATTCGAAAAGAAAGTCCAGATCTCGGCCTTTCATTGTCAAGTTCGTTAGCTATCAAAAACGCAGTATGGTGTTTACCAACAAGAAGCTGCTAAAGTCAACAGGAGTCATCATACGTGAAGACCTTACCAAAAATAGGTTTATGCTACTACAAGAAGTTGTAAAGAAATTTGGTTGTCCGATGGTCGTATTATTGTATTGAACAAAAACAAGAGATGCGTAGTTACGACAATAGACGAACTAAATAAGATACTACTTTAATATTATTATTTCTATCTATTTATTTTTTTTTTTGCTTTACAGAAGCTGAATTAGTTAAATAAGATTGTTTAGCGTGCTTTTCACAAAATTATTAGTTCTATTTTAGAGAAAAGTGATTTTGGTTTTAAGTTTTTTACCTAAAATTTATTTACGTGTCCGCTATGAATAAAAATTTAATGGTTTTGTTTTATTAATCTTGTTTAAGGCAATGAAGATAGCTCACTTAAACGTTCGCTCGCTGCTGAGTAGCTTCAATTCGTTTAAGAATCACATTCTTGAGCAAAATTATGATGTGGTGGCGGTGACGGGGACCTGGCTGAACAGTGACTTACCAAATCAAGTAATCAAAATCGATGGCTACAATTTCGTGAGAAACGATCGATTGTCAAGGGGTGGTGGAGTAGGTATATATATAAAAAGTAATTTTAAATTTAATGTAGTCACACTAAGTTTTGAAGTTGAACAATTGTGGTTAAATATAAGTATTAGCAAAAAATGTAATATATTTTTGGAAAACATTTACATGCCGCCTAAATCTAACCTATTGCAATTTATAGATAATTTTGATAATATTATTTCTTCTATTTTACGTATTTCAGAAAACGTTATATGTGTGGGCGACTTCAATGTCAATATGGTAGACTGCGACAGCTCAGGGGTTGACCAACTGAATGCCTGCCTAAATGGCTTGGGTTTGGAGCAATTAGTGCAAGTATCTATGCGTTATACTTCTCTTTTAGATTTGATTATTACCAATATTTCAGTATTAATAAAGGAAGTTAAAGTTGTAAATGTACCTGAAACTTCCGATCATAACCTTATCTAGTGTAAACTAGTAACTGATGGCCTCAATACCAAGCCTCAAATTAAAACATATAGAGATTATAAAAATTTTAATTATCAGGAATTTAATAATCACCTGCGATCGATCCCTTGGAGAGCCTTATATGATTATGATAACATTGACGATAAGCTTGAATTCCTAAACACAAATTTAAATATATTGTTTGATTTGCACGCACCAGTGAAACAAGCTAAATTTACTAAACAATATGATCCCTGGCTCACTGATGCCATAAAACATCTGATGACTTTACGTGATAGAGCGCTAAGGAGGTATAAACTTTCTAAAAATATTAAACGTTTTCAGTATTACAAACAGTTACGCAATTTAACTACCAGCATAAGTAGAAGAGAGAAGAAAACATATATTAGAAATAAATTTCAATCTAATGATTTAAAAGCATTTTGGTGAGAACTTAAAATTTTTGATATAGTTAAAGATAAAAAAAGCAGTAAAGAACTACCTCTATATTTGAGTGATCCAAATACCATTAATTAGTACTTTATAAACTCAATCCCAAAAGTTACCTCTACTTCGGATACGGTAGAAATGATCGATTTTTATAATAGTAACGTTAAACCCTCAGTAAATATTTTTTTCAAATTCCAAAGCGTGTCAGAAATTGATGTTCTAAAATATTTAGCATCTATTAAATCAAGAGCTGTAGGAGTGGATGGAATAGGTATTTTCTTACTTAAAGCTAGTGTGCCATTTCTTTTACCAATACTTACCCATATTATCAACTTTTGTTTAATGAATTAAGTTTTTCCGAAGTGTTGGAAAAGAGCTAATATTATCCCTGTACCAAATGTAACAGAACCATCAGCACTCAAAGCTTTAAGACCAATTAGCATCCTTCCTACATTGTCGAAGGTCAACTGAGTGAGCATTTGAACAATTGCAAAATTCTTCCTGATACCCAATCCGGCTTTAGAACTGGTTACAGTTGCTCAACGGCTCTGTTAGATATAATTGATGATATTTTAAAAGCAGCTAACGATGACAAATTGACAGTGCTGGTGCTTCTCGACTTCTCCAAAGCCTTCGACACTTTAAACCATGATATTCTAATTGCTATGCTACATTACATTGGCCTCAAAGAGGATGCAATCAAACTATTTGAAAAATACTTACAAAGCAGATTTCAAAGGGTTATAGTAGCAAATCAAACGTCTGATGTTGTCGAAGTCACGTGTGGCGTTCCACAGGGGTCTATACTGGGTCCCATCCTATTTACTATCTACACTTCGACGTTTTCCACATACTTAAAATACTCCAATTGTCATTCGTATGCCGTTGACACACAAATTTATATGTCCTTCAAACTAGAAGAACGTGTTAACGCTTGTAGAAACTTGAATTCTGATTTAGATAAACTCTTTAAAATATCGAATACGCACTGTTTACAACTGAATCCTCTAAAATCCAATGTTATTATGTTTGGTAACAAAAAACAACGAGCAAAATGCATCTAGGACTTCAGATAGACTATAAATTACGTTTTAAAGAACATATAAGCCGATGTTTGCAGCGCGCATTTTGTAATCTCAAAAACAATATTTAACAATAGACATTTCCTGGATATGAAAATGAAAATAAATTTATGAAACTCGCTGGTACTGTCTCAGTTTAACTACTGTGATGTTGTATATGGTCCCTGCTTGGATGTTTTTGATATCAATAGAATGCAAAGAATGCAGAATTCTTGTTTAAGATTAGTTTATGGAATACGTAAATATGAAAGAATATCACACAAACTAAAAAATGTATTTGGCTGAATATGAGTAATAAAAGGTATTTGCATCGTGCTTGTCTCTATCGTAAAATAGTAATATTAAAAACTCCACCGTAGTTTCATAAAAAATTATTATATCGCACTGAGATACATAATCTAAATCTTCGACACAGGGGCCTCCTCTCGGTACCATCACACCGAAAACAAATTTTCAAGCGGTCTTATTCATACTGTGCGGTTAAATGCATCAACAACATTCCTTTTCATATTTTCAGTAGTCCTTTATCTACTTTTAGGAAAAACATAAAGGAGTTGCTTAGCAGTGGGCAGTGGAGGTGAGTTACTGTCATAACAAAATACAAAACTTGTACCATTTATATATTATCAATCATTGTCTGATATTTTATTTTATTTTATTCTGGCGGACACGGGTGTTATGTCGGAATCAGGTCGTTACATTATATTTTTAAGTTTTTATATACTAGTAAAATAATTTGCGGGTTAAGTACTAGAGCAGCTGACAATTTTTGTAGAGCTGGACTTCGCCTGTGTTTTATTTAACAATATGGTAATGTATTATTTGTTAAAGAGAATAAAGACATTATTATTGTGTATGATTAACATTATTATTATTAAATATTTCCCGCCAAAACTCTACAGTAGATTTTTAGGAATATTTTGCTGCTACATGTATTTTCTTATGGAACATACTGTATGTTGGTAGAACTGCCTGACAGCCCACGTGTTAGAGACAGATACTGCGGACATCGATAAGAGAGCAGCGTTCGACTGCCTGTCGATATTTTTAACTATGTGTACTAAGCCCATTACATTTCGAATTTCTGTGTCTACTACTGGCGATCTATAATACGACGAGCTTTTTGCACAAAGACGTGTAAATGCATTATTTGATAACACCATTTTTTCGAGGAAGATATTAGTATTCATTGATATAGGTCAGGCTTCTTATCGACGATCGGCGATTACAAGCTGCTTTTACATCCGTTATCAGACTACTTACCGAGATGTAACCTTTGATCCATAGCCCGAGCAATCGTACTTTTTACTATTCAGCCTTATACCTGTTTACATTCTAGCACATTTAGAAACCAATCAAAACTTTCGTTTCGTATGCATTTGATTGTATTGCATGTTGATTTTTTGCGCAAACTCTCGCAAATATACGTCTCTCTTTACGAACGAGGACTTCCTTCTCTCTTATGACAGCGCACTTGTACATGTTTATCTCAGTTGCCTTTACTTTTAGGTGCACATGATTCATTTGCCTTAATAATCAAGTTTTACTGTTTGTTTGGACACGGTATCTTGTGTTCTTTCTCATGCAAATGTTTGTATTGTTCCTACATATTCGATGTCAAATTCGAGGTTAGCAGGTTAGAGTTTTTGTCAGTCTGGCAGCAACTGACGCAAAACCTAACCTCGAATTTGACATAGACAGCATCTTCAACAATACACTTCAGTACTACCATTCGTTCCCTTTGTGGGCCCATTCCTTATTGGTTCAATTTGAGGCTCCGCCCACAATGCATGGATTCTGCGGAAAGTTACACCAGCGTACATACATCAAACAAGTAGCGACATTCATGCCAAATGTTGAAACCTGTCTAGAGCGCCAAAGTTCTACCAATCAGAGCCCAATTACCGGCTCTGCTACTAATCATATGTGATAAAGTAGTGGCGCAATCTGTTGGTAATATTGGAAAGTACCACCAGGAGCAGTTCAAGGTCATCTAAATCGGTATTTTGACATCAAAGGAACCGACAGTGAGTGTCTCTACTTGTTTGATTTATGTACGCTGGTTACACCTTGTATTCTATGCTCCATGATTAAACTTACGAAAGCATCAATTAATTCTTTGCTTAGTTTCTTTTATTAGCTTCTTTGACATTTTGAAGATATATTTTACACAACCTTGTAATAAATTTTGCTGTCAAAAGTGACATTAGTGATATTTTTAAGGTTGTGTTAGTACACTGTAAAACATATTAGAAGTCACTGCCTGCTCTTAATCATGTTGAAAAAAGACTATAGCAGTATTATTAAGTCACCAGGTGAGAAACTTAAACTATCATTATTTATCTGTGAACCAGGCTTGCACGGCCATAAAAAATTGAATAAAATTTAATTCTCATTATAATGTAATATGATAGCTTACAGTTTGTTCATTTTTTCCCTGGCGCCTCAAACGGATGAGGTTACGTTTTCAGATTTAAATAAAAACGTGTAATATCAACACGGCTTCTTAGCTCATGTCAGGGTGAATGTTGAGCTCAAAATTTAAGCTCCTCAAACGTCAAACGTATTAATTTTGTTTCTCTCATAGGTACCACGTTTAACTACACCTGTGTACTTTAGTAAACAACCGTAGAACACATTCAGTTTTCATGTTAACATAATTTTGGGTCGCTTTCGTGATTGCTCCATACGCACGTGACGTCAGGGAAATGATCCCTGGCCAACTGTGGATAAATGGGGTCACAAGAAGACGTAATATCTGTATCTGTATCAGAAATAATGTCAGTATTTCTTGAGAGTGTGTTGAGTTATCGTGCTGTGTGCTTTGAACTGCGATTGCGATTAAACTGTATCTTGAAGGTAAATTCGTATTTAGTTGCACTCCATATACCAAATAAAAAAAAACACTTTAGTATTCTCTGTCTTGCTTAACAATGAAGTTTAAACATTATGTCACATCGTTTTCCTCAGTACTTTTAGATAGATATAAAATGATTTTCCAAAGTCTGGTCACCTGAACTTTCTTCGTATCGTACAAACTGCAGGTCTCTGTATGAAGGTGAAGACAATGACTGGCACCGTCCAGACGACCATCAGACGCAACTTTTTGACAATAACAGCAAACGCGCCTAGTCGCACTCGCACTGTTTCACTGTCCCATTTAAAAATTAGGTGGTTAGTTGGATTGAATTAGTTTAACAGGCACGTAATCCTTCCTCACCCACAGCCTACCGTTCTAAGAAACTAATGGGGCTTTTGTATGAATTTTAGTCGCTGACAGCATTTACATACGGCAGCATTAGCCATTAGCTTTTTCGGGGTCGAAATGTGGCATCTCGCGGTGGGACTGCTCTTCAGCGGATTCGGATTATCGACGATGGACGTATTCCCCAACAGGTACTGCGCCGACATGCGACCGCAGCAGTACATCACGATCGAACAAGTAAGTAATTTTTTGAAGTGAGACACAAACATGCGAAGAAATAATTTAGTTTGGGCACAGATGGGGAAACCTAACCCCTTTTTCTTCAGAAATTTACTTTCAATTGCTTTGATTTGGTTAAATAGGCAGATTATGAAAAAGTGCAATTTAAAAGAGATGCCTGGTATTCCTTAGCCAATTTTGAAAACAAAAGTTATACAGACATGTGTCCAAATATTCTTAATTTTCTTTAAAATGTCTGTTTAGTGCAGCCGTTTAAACCAAATTTGGTAGACAAGGCGCTTAGATAAGACCCCATAAATGTGATATTATGAAGTTCTACAATTAACCAGTTGTAACCAGTCCCACAAATTTAACACAAAAAAAATAGTAACACCCTATAGAAAATTCAAAGCGATCTCATTAGAAGACAAATAATTTAATGCTAGACAGAAACTGTCTCTTCAATTTTATGCTATATTTCATACTTTCTTAAAAAAAATAATTTTTGCGAAAACGGTGAAATAAACTAGGAAAATCAAATTTACCAAGAAACGGCGACAGAGCAAAAAAGTCGAATGGACACTTTCTGTCTAGAATTAACAGACTTACCTTAAACTAACTGTTTTAGAAAACTAACATCATGTACGTATATCAAAAACGAAGAACCTTTGCACACTTGTTTTTCTAAACTTTTTTCTAAAAATTGGTCAAGGATTGCCACCCTGAAATATTTCGACGTACTTAAGCTGCACGCTGTACCTATAATTAAATGCAAAATGGAAATTTTCTATTAGTTACACGCTCAGACAAATATCTTAAATTGCTGTGTTTTTTCCACTCGAAATTCGCCATTTCAGCGATAAAATTGGTATTTACTTTTACCAAGAATTGTAGTATCAAACCAGCAAAACAATTGATAAACTCCATTTTATATTTATGCGTTTTGTTTATGTTGCTAGAGAGACTCATAAAACTAAGCTGGAATTTTCCCACAAATACAAGCTCAATGTTAGAACTATCGATACGTTTGAAATATTATCAGCGTGACACACTTAAAACTGTTGACCGTAGATGCGTACTGCGTACCCTCATGTCTTTCAATAGCATTAGGCAACTACATGTATCATCCTATAATAAAATTCGAGAATAAATAAAATTTTCACTCATCTTTACAGGGAATTTTGATACGGATGTGCTTGCACGAAACAAAATTCAGAGGAAAATTGTAACTGAAATTGCAATCGAAAATTGCTTTTAAAATCGCTTCGCTAATTACACGATTTAATTAAATTAAATATTAAAAGCACCAGCCTCTACACCGAAAGGTAAAACGAGGTTAACGATAATACATACATACATAATTTAATTTTACTTTACTTTTTCGTACCTTTTTTTAATAAAAACCGGCCTACGGTTTAAGTTTAAAAATTAGGAACGTTTTAAGTTATCATACAATTTAATCGGTCCAGTATCTTCGGAGGAGATAGCGAACAAATATACAAAGAAAAAGACCACCGATTTTAGGCTATATGAATGACATACTTATTTTCTAGCATTTTAGCCAAAGATGACAAGTAGTCTAAACGACAAAACAAATGTAACCGACACAGTCAATTGTTGGATTTCTGATAGTGATACTACGACACGATATTTTAATCGTTCTCGGTCTCGAACACGAGAATCTCGATTCTTGAATTTTATATACAGAGTCCGGCAACAATGCAGAGGTGGATGGTATTTCAAAAACTACGACAGGCAGATTAGGTTGAATAAAAGTTGTAGGTACGAAGACGATGTACACTTAAATACTTTTGACTACACAGGGTGACTCAAAAAAATGTGGGGAACTAAACTTACTTTTCTACGAGGGGTGATCCCCATGCTCCACCCCTGACCTGCTTTTAGTGGAGATACGAACCTTATGCCGCAATATGCCCATTACCGATATGTGTCAACAGCGCATGCGCAGTAGCAAGTCTGTATCTAACGTTTGGTTACAGCAGCTGTTTGTTTCAAACAAAGTGACAAGTTATTGCAAAAATGGAGCACAGTGAACAAAGAGCGGTAATTAAATACCTGTTGAAGAAGGGTATCACTCCCACCCAAATTCATGCTGACTTGATAAACACTTTAGGGGAGTGTGCTGTTAATTATGATTATGTGAAACGATGGTGCCGTGAGTTTAAATGTGGAAGAACAGCGTGCGAAGATCAACATGATGGTGGTCCGCCAATAACTGTTACATATTCGGAAAACATCGATAACGTTCATGATCTAGTAATGTAAGACAGGAGAGTCACTGTAAGGGAAATAGTTAAGGAAACTGGCTTTTTGTATCACTCTGTGCACAGCATATTAAGAGATCATCTGGACATGACAAAATTATCTGCAAGATGGGTTCCGCATATGTTAACCCATACACAAAAACGATTCCGAGTTGTGATTTGTAAACGCCTCTTAATGAAATACAGACAGAATTGTAACGATGGACGAGACCTGGATTCATCACTATGATCCAGAAATCAAAATCCAAAGCATGGAGTGGAAGCATCATGGTTCTTCACCTCCTCGAAAATTTAAGGTTTATCCATCAACCTGAAAAGTAATCGCGTCTGTTTTTTGGGATGCCCAGGAAGTAATTCTAATTGATTTCTTACAAAAAGGAGCTACAATAACAGGCAACTATTATGCAAATTTAATATCAAAATTGCGCGAAGCTATAAAGGAAAAACATCGTGGCAAATTGAAGCGTGGTGTACTATATCACCAGGATAATGCACCGAGCCACACTTCTTGTGTTGCTATGGCTGCCATAGCCAATGCAGGCTTTGAACTACTTGAACATCCTACATATTCTCCAGGTCTCGCCCCTAGCGATTACAGAGTGTTCCCCAAACTCAAGGTATACCTTCGGGGGAAGAAATTTTCATGCAATAATGAAGTAATAGATGCTGTAAATCAGTTGTGTGCAGAGATTGGACAATCCTTCATCCAGGAAGCCGTTACAATGCTGGAGCATCGGTGGGATAATTGCATTAGCCTTAAAGGAGATTACGTAGAAAAATACGGTGAAATAAATTTTAATTTTGTAACCGGAAGTTGGTCAGGGGCGGAGCATAGGGATCACCCCTCGTAATGGATAATAGCTTAAAAATTTTGCGTCCAAATATTATTTTAATATAAAGCTGAATAGGTCTAAAGTCAACTACTATTGTGAAAATATTATTGATTTTAAGCAAAAAATACAATATTTTCGGTGGCTGCTGTAAGTAACAGAAAACAATTGAACGAAATAATGATGTCTTTTGTGAATTACCTTTCGATTGTAAAATAGTTTTGCAAATTTAATCATTTCTGATTTATTCAAATGGGAAATACTGTATATATTTGAATTTGTGAAAAGCGCTTTTAATGAGCTTTCTTTTGATAATATGTTACTTCATACACCTAAAGTCAACCGTTTGTCAGATATGCGAGTTTGAACATGAAAAACAATTTAAGCGTCTCAAGCTACCTTATTAAAATGAATGAGAAACAAATGCGGTTAAAATGCTAATTTAAACACTTTAACTTTCGAAGCATAAGAAAAACCTAGGTTTAGAAATAAAAATGCAGCCATTGCTGATACGTACCAGGAATAACAAAACAGGAAAGAACGAGACATGCTGAAGTAAATTAAATCTAAGAAAAACGGTTTAATTTCGAGGTAGGAAGTGAGATATATAGCGTGTTCTATTAAACAAATTAAAATGATTAAATTTGGAAATGTTGGGCACTGTATGGCTGTAATACCCAAAGAACAGAAGGACAAATATTTGAACATTTAACGTAATTAGGTATGATTTTGATGTATTTTGTTTTTTAAATCCGATTTTATTTAATACTAGAATTATTTTCTCGTGCTTGTTATTTCTTGTATCCGCAATGACTGTATTTTTATGTCCTAAGCCTGATTTTATGTTCGTTAAAATTAGCATTTCAACGGCAGTTGCCTGTTATCCCTTTACATAAAGACTCTAGAATTGACTATTCATGTTCAAACTCGAATATTTGATTAGCGGTTGAATATAGGGGTATGAAGTAATATATCGAAGAAAGGTTATTTCAACGAATTTACAAAAATATAAAAATTCTCACTGCCATAAAATTTAGCACCCAGCCTACTGCAATTCTCCAATTCGGCTTTGGCAACCGCGGGATACTAATGCCTAACCCCCCTCAAAGAGAATTAGTTAATCTCGTTTCAAGTATTGGACATGAGATCGAGAATTATCTCTAACTAATACCTACTGTTGTTTTTAAAACAAAGGATGATACAGTATTAATACACGGTTACAGCTCTTTACTATTTTTATTAATCTACTTTTGTTAATGCCAGTTGCTAATGAAACAGAACAGTTTAAAACATTTGATTAGTTGGAATACCTAACATTAATATTTTGGTACACTTGAATGCAAAAACAGTTGAAGTATGGGTGAGAGTAGAATTGGGTTGCTAAGTGGTTACCTAGAGACTCTTAAGGGTCTCTATAGTGCATTGTGTGTGGGTTTAATGTATTCGGCGTAAAAAAACTTGTTATGTTGCATTCGATATGCAAGGACGGGGGCATATTTGTTATCCTAACTGTTGACAATCAAAACTTTCGTCAATTCTGCTTAGATATTCGAAAAGCTTCTACTTTTTTAGATAAAAGACACGAACTTAAAGCTTAAAGTAGCGTGATCTATTAATAGTGTCATAATAATAAAGGTGCAATTTTTAAAGAAACTAGCTAATCAAAGTTTAAAGAACAATAAATATATTATCAATTTAATGTTTATCAAGATTGTCTATTTCTGTGTTAGTCAGTTATAATTTACCAGCGGCGGTGATAATTACCCCCAATAATTTGACAAATAACACCCTGAAAGTACGTTGCCTAGAAATACCCTGAAGCGTAGCCGAGGGTTATTCCTCAAAGGTAACGCACTTGAGGGATATTACGTATTTGCCAAAATTATAGGGATTTATCACTGACCGCGGTGAATAAGGGAAGATAAGTTCTTAAATAAATTAATAATTTTTGCCAAAGCAACAAGCCATTTTTCTGACAAAAACATTAATTTAACACTTCATTATTTACTTGTCATATGATTCCATGGTGATTGAAAATCACCCTAGAGTCGTTTTCACGTCAAGTATAATCTGATTTGTCAAATTGACACACGTGATAGAAAATAATCAAATTGGATTTGTTTGTAATATAGGTATGTAAGAACTTATCACTAAAATTACAAAAGTTTTACATAATTGTACTACTCTATTGGAATTTTTTAAAATAATTACTATTAATTTGCATCGTTATACTAATGTTTAAACTAGAAATAAAATGATAATATATGCTAGCAATGACCTCATCAGTGCTTTATGAAACCATAAAAATTAAAAGATCATGTAATGCTTCAAATGGTCCCAATTAACAGCACAATTAATAACAAAAATAAATTGTTGAATCATTACTGGCAACATAGCGAATTAGCAAAGCTTTTCAATTTATAAATGTAGGCTCCAACATCTGTAATATCATACTGTTATTCGTTGCAAGTCTGGTTTTCCAAGTCATGAGAAATCAAGCTGTTCTATTTGTTTACTGTTTTAAAACTATCTAAATATTTGAAATGAAGACACTGTGTCAATAGAACAAAAGATTAAAAGCATCGGTCAATAAGATAATCAGTGACGAAATTAAATAAACTTAAGTAAAAACAAATTTAAACAAACCCGGTGAGTCATTATGCCACTTGCATAAATACGAAGAGCCCACTCAGTGCATGACTGTGTCCAACAATAACCTTTATTGGATAACATGTAGTGCTCCTTAATTTATTACCGCTATCTACTTCATTTGCTGCTATGTAATTGCCCGATAAACGGTTTAGCCTGATAGTAAGGCATATTTATCGGTGTAACTAACCTACCTTTCAAGCCAACTAATGGATGAAACATGGGTGTCGCTACACATCTTTAATAGCAAGGCCGATAACTGTTTTTTTCAGAAATCCACCAATAATAACGAATATCATCTCAAAAGATAACTTATACTTATATAGAGTATAATTCTGAATAGCACAAACTTTGATCGAAGTGATCTATTGTTATATTGGCTTAAGCAAATGTTTTTCAATAAATCTGTAGCGAAGCCTTGTCCACAGATTTTAGGGATACCCTGTATATAACACACCAATAATCCTCAAACCTGCTTGTTTCTAAACGGCACTTTTGCATTTCAGCTTACGGGAATGTGGTATGCGGTAGAGATTATTTCCCACAAACAGCACGAGGAACGCCTTGGAATTCATTACGAGGATTCTTGTCCTTTAATCTACATCTTTGAAGACTCGCCCACTGTTCCTCCTTTTTATAGAGGGAATGTTAACCCTTACGGTACCCATGGTTCAGGACCCAGTAATCAGGACGGTCAGTATCAGCAGAGGGACCCATATAACACGCAAGGTAAAAACTTGACTGTTTAAAACGATTCAAATATAAAAATTTATTATTAATACCGAGTACCGGTTTAAGTAAAATAATTTTGTTAAAGGATCTCAAGGATCAGCGGGTACCTACGGACAAGGGACTTACGGGACGAATTATGGCCAAGGCTCGCAATATGACAGTACCCCAATCAGAGAAACCACGAACTATCAAGGCCAAAAGAATAGCCCTGACGAATATCCCAACAGATATTCGGAAGATATAAAAAGACTGCGGCTGCTCTGGGACGAAAACGGCAGCAACGTAGAATACACGCTGAGGTACAACGTGTCGAAACCGGGATTCTGGATTAGCTCTGGACCTCAGAATGGTAAGTGTGCAATATTTATATTTCCAAATAACTACTACTTCAAAGCTCAACACTTTCAGTTTATATTCTGAAGGAATTATTTTTAGAGTAAACTTCTGCTTTTTCCTCAATACTCGGTTATCTCGTATGAGGTGAGCTTCAGTTTTGAAATTATAAGGGAAAGGAAAAATTTGCCTTTAAGAAGTACTATAATGCTTAATTTTTCCTTGCATCGACGAATGATCGATTCGGATGGGGAATTATCCTGATAAACTGTTTCAACCTTTTAGCTATTTCACCCTCCCCCGGTGTTCTACTTTCTCCATTTCCAGAAACTATCACACTACACTCTGCTAATCATCATCATCATCATACCTCTATAATAATGCAAAACACTATATACCGTGTTAACGGTTAACGGGTTTTTGTAAACAAAAACTTCCCATTACTTTTAATAGGGGTATTATCACAGAAAACAATTACTTATTATGCCCAATGTTTGTGTTTTTTTTAAATTACGAACTGAAGTACACGTTCCGTTTAAACAGACCCTTACAAATCGATTTTCCGAAATCGGCGCCCAATGTCCCAAGTCCGGGTCACTTTCGTGGTAGAAACATCTGCACGCATCTCAAACGAACGAGCGAAACTTTCCATTTTAAATGCTGCATACGCCGCGGGCTAGAGCTAATAAACTATAAAATCTAGTATCGGGATGAAAGTTTCCAAACTGACTCCTAACAAGATATTGTTTTTCAAAGTACACAAGATAGAGAACCCCAAAAAATTTACCTTCCCTAGTATTACCAACTTGAAAATATTGGTCGTGCATTACTGAGTTAGAAAAATATTTTAAGTCCTTTTGAACGTTTGTAATATCAAATGTTAATTTTATTTTTACTATTTATTTATTTATTTATTTACGACTAGAGTCTTTTGTTTCAAGGTTTCGATTCTATTTGGTGTCTTCATAAGAGGGCAAACTATAAAATTACATGAACTACTCACCTTATATACGTCAATTATAGTTTAGTTCAGATGACCAATAATATCGAAAAATCAATTATTTAATGATACAAGTGTTCTAATAAAATTAAATGGATTACTTACACTTCATTCTTCAGTTATCAGGTTTTTAGACTTGGCTGATTAAGGAGAATTTTTATTTTCAAATGTCTCAACAGTTTCACTAAGTAATGGTCAATTCACTATGTCCAAATAAGAAGCTTTTGCTTGAAAGTAAACCGAAATTTGAAATTCCTTTTTTGGGGTGTTGGAAAGGTTCTGGAAAGCTTAACTTCGAGTTCTCGATCAAACTTTCCTATGTGCTATTTCCGTCATCTTGAAAAAATAGTGCGTTCTATTTTTTACGATAACACGGTTCGCGTTAAAGTGACGTGAAAATAAAGTAAACTTTTTTTAGGATTTTTTATGCCCTACAATATATGTTCTATTACTTTTCTGCGTACGAGCCATATTTGACGAGATATTAAATGCGAAAAGAAGCGTTAAGGGTTCGAGATTTTTTGTTCGACAGTTTGACATTCGGTTAATGTAATTTTGAAGTTCGAATGGTAATTTTGGAATTACTTTTTCAAAAAAAAAAAATTAGTGTTCCTTGCTCAATCGACAGAGAAGAGATTACTATTTAACCCGCTAAATTAATTGTTGTTTGTATTTTACACATTAATGGCAGATGTATAATAAAGGGTGTTTTTTTTTAGAGGGATACAACTTTAAATTGAAATAAAACACAGAAAGATGTTTTTAATATCCATGAAATTGGCTTTATCTGAAAGATAATTTTATGGCATTTATGTTTGAATATGATTTCGGGCATGTGACCGCCGCGATTGGCGTATACATGACGTAATCTGAAGGTTCAGTTTTCACACACTCTTTTCGCAGTAAATCAGGCTGTATTTCATTTCAGCAATAACTCGTCGAATTTTGGCTTTCAAGTGCTCAATTGTTTCCGGTTTATCGGCATAGACATGCGACTTTACATATCCTCAAAGAAAATAATCTAACGGCGTCAAATCGCAAGAAAGAGGTGGCCAGTTAACAGATCCACAAAATGGATCCACGAAATGGATCTGTTAACTGACCACCTCTTTCGTGTGATTTGACGCCGTTAGATTATTTTCTTTGAGGATATGTAAAGTCGCATGTCTACGTCGATAAATCTGAAACAATTAAGCACTTGGAAGCCAACATTCGACGCGTTATTGCCTAAATACAGCCTGCTTTACTGCAAAGAGTGTGTGAAAATTGGACCTCCAGATTACGTCATGTACACGCCAGCCGCGGCGGTCAAATGCCCGAAATCATATTCAAACATAAATGCCATAAAATTATCTTTCAGATAAAGCCAATTTCATGAATATTAAAAACATATTTCTGTGTTTTATTTCAATTTAAAGTTGTATCCCTCTAAAAAAACACCCTTTAGTTTCGAAAATCTATTTCGATTAGTAGTTCGAACGTTTTCTTCTAAACAGAGGGCATAACCACACGGGAAAACATTTTCACGTTATTTATAAAATTGTTATAAAGTGTTAAGTACAGTATGCTATTCAAGACAAACGACTTCCGGGATTGAACTGTGTCATTATTGAGGTCGAAAAACCCAACGTTACGCCCACTTTCGTAAGGGGTTTTATCAGGAGGAAAAGCAAAAGAGCACGGTAACTCAACGTGTAACCACGTCAGCGCAGAAACTCTTCTAACGATCTGAAGGACAAAGGCGAGAATTTATAGGCAAATGCTGTCGCGGTTCAGCACGTGCCGATACTGTTCAGTGGCGGTGGGCGGGGCTAAGGAAATAGCACTTTCCACATAAAAGGAAGGGGAAAGCTTTTCTCCCGATTGAGATTGATAGGGTGTTTGTAAATCTCAATAGCTTCCCGAATTTGTCTGCTAAAGAAGAATGGGGATTTGTAGATAATGGAAGATTCATCAAAAATTATCTTATGACCAGTATCGGGTGTTCAGCGATGGCTGATGCCGGAACGCGGCCCGACTTGAGACAGCGTTGGTGCTCAGAGATGCGAGTTTTCACTAAACGTCCCGTTTCACCAATGTATACAGCCTTAGAAGAGCAAAGAACTCTGTAAATATCTTTAGATGACATAGTGTTTAATTTATCTTTAGGTGAAGGAAGAACCTCTGAGATTTTGCTCGGGGGTTTGAATACTGTTTTAATGTTTCTTTTCGAAACTTTCCTACGCGGTCGGTGACTTGGTGGATATAGGCTTTCCCCTTCCTTCTATGTGGAAAGTGCTAATTTCTAAGCCCTGCCTACCACCACTAAATCGCAACTGCACTTGATGAACGGCATTTGCCTATAAATTCTCGTGTTTTTGGTTCCGATCGTTAGAAGAGTTTCGCCTTTGGCGTGGTTTGCACGTTGAGTTACCGTGCGCTTTTGCTTTTCCTACTCATGAAGCACCTTATGAAAGTGGGCAAAACGTTGAGTTCTTCGACCTCAATAATGATAATTCCAATCCCGTAAGTCGTTTGTTACTTAATGACAATGGCCGTGAAAGCTTCCGAAATCATATAAATATTGTTATGAAATAATAGGTAACTATCATGAAATAATTAATGAAGCAATTACAAAAGTTAATGAACTCCATGGTATGAAAATTTGTTTCTAAACAGAGGGCATATTCGCTTGTGAAATTACTTCTACATCATGTATGAAATTGTTGTGAAACTTTTCAAAATGCTACGAAATTATCGATTTTTCTATGAAATAATAGATAATCATCATGAAATAATAGAAAACGATAAAATTAATTAAATCCATGGTATGAAAGTTCAGAGGGCATATCCACTAGTAAAATTATTGCTACATCATTATATAAAATTATTATAAAGCCTTACAGCATGCTACGAAATTATCGAAATTTTTATAAAATAATAGGCAATTATCATGAAATTATTAATTTAATCCTTATTAAAAACGATAAAATTAATGAAATTCATCGGTTAAAATTATGTTTCTAAGCAGAGGGCATATCCACTGGCGAAATTATTGCTACATCAGGTATATAATACTCTTGTGAGACGTTACAGCATGCTACAAAATTATAGAAATTGTTATGAAATAATATACAATTATCATGAATTAATTAATATAATTCTTAAATAAAACACTGCTGGAACCTGTGGTTTGCATTTGTATACAATGGCTTTCCTTCTAAAATTATCGACAATTTGATTAGGAGACAAAGGTCAAAATTGCACATTCGAAATTCCACAACTCTGGCCAGTCTTAGATATCAAGGATCCAACAAAAAGTACATCAAAATTCCGTTCCACCCGGCAACAAAGGGTCTAGAGAAAATTTGTAAAGATGCAGGGTAAAAACTTGTGTATAGTTCAAACAACAATATTCGAAGGTTGTTGGGGAATCCAAAAGACAAACTTAAGACTTTAGAGAAATCTGGAATTTACGAAATTAAATGTTGCCATTGTGATTCTAAATATATTGCGCAAACACGTCGTAATTTTGGTACTAGATTTAAAGAGCATATAGCTTTTTTGACATATTCGAAAAATGTAGTATTGCCCAACATATTTACGAAACGGACCATAGTATTACGGAAACTGACCTAAAAATTGCAAAGGCGTTAACTTCAACAAAGCAGCTAAATTCTTTTGAAATGTTTGCCATTTTTAAGTATCAACATAATAAACTATTGAACAAAGATGGAGGACCATTTCCCCTCTCTGATTTTTGCTCTCTATTGAAATTGACATCTGATATACAGAATGGAAGAGGGAAAAGCACCAAAGATTCTCACGTTCTGGAAACCAGGAGAGTGGGTAGACTAGCAGCAATGTGGTTAGATGAGGTTTGCAGAGACATCAAGAAGATAGGTGTAACCATATATATAATACACATATATTGCTAGTAGGGCCTCGGAACGCTAGAAAACATTACGGCGCCGACATAGTCTCACTTAGAGTATAACGCGTCTCGTGCGCATGCGTGGGAATTCGAACTCCGCCTTTAGAAGCGAATTTTAAACTTGACCACTTCCCCATTGGGCGGACGACGCCGCCGCCCTTGCGCACCGCTCACCTTTATACATTGAAGAGTTGGTTGTCTGTCTCACTTCCTTGGTAAGTTTCCCACTCATAGCCGCTAGCAATATAGTAAGTATTAGATATATGGGTGTAACTAACTGGAAAATAACCAATAAAGACAGGAAGAAATGGGCAAAGGTGATTGGCCAAATCCCACAAAGGGATCTAGCGCCAGTGGAAGTAAGTATGTAAGGAAGTAAAAACGATTGAAATCGTTTAAAAATATTTAAATCTTTCCTAAAATGGTTTAAATTGTAAAAAAGATTTAAAATCAAAACGATCTTTGATTTAAATCATTTGTCAAAATGAAAAGTATCTATGATCTTTGATTTAAATCTTTTTTTAAAATGATCTTAAACAGCTCTGTTGCTTGTCCTCTTGAGGAGGTGTAGGCGTTAATTAAGTTCCCATGGTTGTTAAAGCCGGATTGGGAAATGGCAGGGGACTCAGTGCTAATTTTTTGTGGGAATCGAAACCACATTTTCTGGTTTAGAACCAGAGGCTTTCCCTTCACCGCAATTCCCTCTAATAGTAGTTGAAGCAGTTAAATTTTGATTATTGTCTTTATTTTTCAGGCTCGTCCTTGGAGCACAATCAATTCGCCGGAACCATCCAGGTGATCAAAGCACTAGGAAACCATTTGGTGCTGACCTTTTGCCACCGCCTCCCTGACCAGCAGTTGTACACAGCCCTTCTGTCGAGGATCCCTCAGCTGTCGAAACACGAAATTAGCGATGTGCACGAGCTGCTCACTCGGCGAGGGCTAGAAACCCACAACATAAAGCGGGTTTGCTCCCAAAATACTGACGCCACGACCCACGAATCACCTTAGCATTCTTCTGGTTCTACTCCTGCCTGCGACAATTCTAGTTAAACCCCTAAATGCAACGGCACCGCAGTAGCTCAACAGCTAATTCATTTAAGTCGTGGCCACATTGATTAAATTAGAACGTAACTTCGTTAGGCGGTTTTTGGGCAGTGCGACACTCGTGTTTGGTATAATTTCCATACGGCTATAAATAATTAACCTCAATTACCGCAATGACTACTCCAACGTTAGGTTATTTAACAATTCATCCATAAGTACAAATGTTTATAAGTAGGTAGTAATTAAAAAGCCAATCGTAGCTTCCTGTTTTAAAGATAATTTGCATCATTACGTCAAGTCGGGCAGGTCAGAGGTTAAAGATTTTTTGGAAAATTAACTGTAGAAATTGGCCAATTGAGAAAAATTAGTCTCAAAAAGTACAGATGGAAGAACAGTTCAGGAACTCAACGTTGCTGCCCAGTTCGATTGATTAACTTTTTAATGGTTTATTGTTTAAGTTTTTATGTATGTACAGTGTTTTCAGTTTTACGTAAAGTTGTCGGTCATGTTACACTGTTATTCTTTGTTATGATTGGATTTCTTTGATATTGGGTAGCAATAAAGTACTAAGTAGTCTGCTTTGTTTGACTGTATTTTGATTGAGCAGCCTTGGCAATTTGTACCGGTATAATTTACTCGAGATCAGACTTAACTGCAGCACGAATAAATTTAACATCGCCATACAGACTCATCTGCGCAACGATAATATGGTAACAATTCGGAGGCTTTCACGGCCATTATCATTAAGTAAAAAACGACTTCCGGGATTGGACCGTGTCATTATTGAGGTCGAAGAAACAGTATTCAAACCCCCTAGCAAAATCTCACAAGTTCTTCCTTCACTTAAAGATAAATTAAACACTATGTCCTCTAAAGGTGTTTATAAGAGTCCCTTGCTCTTGTAATGCTGTATACATTGGTGCAACAGGACGTTCAGTAAAAACTCGCATCTCTGAGCACCAGCGCTGGCTCAAGTCGGGTCTCGTTTCATCATCAGCCATCGCCGAACATCAGGGTGATACTGCCCGTAAGATCCTATTTGATGAAACTTCCATCATATGCAAATTCCAGTTCTTCTTTTGGAAGAAGATTCGCGAAGCCATTGAGATTTACAAACACCCTAACAATCTCAATCGGAACGAAGGCTTTCCCCTTCCTTCTATGTGGAAAGTGCTAATTCCTAAGCCCTGCCCACCGCCACTGAACCACGATGGCATTTGTTGATCCGCGACGGCGCTTGTTAGTCGAGTTTCGCCTCTGACGTGGTTGACACGTTGAGTTACCGTGCTCTTTTTCCTTTTTCCTCCTGATGAAGCCCCCTTACGAAAGTGGGCGACACGTTGAATTCTTCGACCTCAATAATAACACGGTCTAATCCCGGAAGTCGTTTTTTACTTAATATCGTAACATTTTTTGACCAATTGAAATTTTTCGTTTTCTGTCATCGAAGTAGCTCGAAAGTTCTGCATGAAAAGGTTAAATACCTATTGTTTTTCCTAATATTTTATTGAACAGGTTCTTTTAGTTTTGTATCAAAGCATGCATTGTACTCGTACGAAAGCCGACTTTTAGACTCCCCTTATTTATGTGCCACACTCGTTGTGCTCGCTTGGCCATAAACTGCGGCTAGTCCAAAAAATTCCTTAATTTCGTACTTGTAACATAAATAGCTATTGTTTATTATGGGAAGAAAAATTACTTTTTCCTCGTGAATAAATGCAGGAAAAATTTATTGGGTAACTTATTTCTTAGATTCCTCAGAAATACATGTTTATAACAATTGATTTATACTTGAAAGGTTTTGTTTTTAATTTTAAGGTTATTATTTCAAGTCTGAAAAATAAATAATTCTATTACAATTTCCAGAGTGGTCGTTTTATGAATATATAAACTTTTCTAGGTTGTAGGTTACTTACCTCGTACTTTATTGAGATTATATAGACTTTTTAACTGTTTAAAACATCATTTAAAACTTAAAATATGCTGGTTATGATCCATCTCTATTGTTTTATTTGTTCAAATTTTCGGAAAGTAAACTATTTTTAGACAATAATTATAAACGCCTTGTGCGAATTTGTCAACAGTACTGTCAATTAATTAACGATTTGCATAAGGCGTTTATAATTGTTGTCTATAAATAATTTACCTTTCGAAAATTCCAACAAACAAAATAATAGAAATGGATCACAACTAGTATATATAATTAAAGATGCTTATCAATATTTGTTTTAACCTCCAAGCATGAGGTAAATAAAGTTTATATATTCATAAATTGACCACTTTCAAAATTGTAATAAAATTATTTATATTTCAGGCTTTAAAATGAACCCCAAAATTAAAAACGAAACCTTTCAGGCATAAATTAATTATTACAAAAATGTATTTCTGAAGAAACTAAGAAATAAGTTAACGAAACGTACGTATGTATGTATTATCTGTAACCTCTTTTACCTACTGGTGTAGAGGCTGGTGCTTTGTACGCTAGCATTTGGGGTACAGTGCTCAACTTTTCCCGGTTTTGGGTTACAAAGTTGGAGCGTGCCTTTAGAGCTTGCGTAGTAACTATTATGTTAGGTGCATGTGCTGGTGATGTGTTGACCTTGTTACTCTATCTCTTAGGTCTGTCGTTCCTAGTAGAGCACAGTTAATTTGGTGCCCAACTGTGAATGGTCTCACCGAACTCGATACCAATCGCCAAGGCTGCGGAATAATTCCGCTCACCTTGGGATTCGAACCGAGGATTTGTTCAATGCATGCCTAATGCTCTACCAACTGCGCTATACGGCTTCTAAAAATGTAAAATGATTTGCGTTAATTTTTAAAGTAGACAATAAATTCTGGCTGCATTTTTTCACGACGGAGAAAGTCGTTTTTTGTATCTATAATAAATATAAGCATGTATGGCCAGAATAGCAATAGCTTATTTTGTAGAACTGCAATTGTTCCAACCGTTCCAATGTAACTTGAAAATTAAATCAAAAGACAAACAGCAGTTAACTTCTCAAGATTATGTCAAGCTTTCGAAAACTGAATAAAAGTTGAAACAACGCATTTTTTACAAGAATATAATACAATTTCCTGTTCTGTTTTCAACAAAGGTAAAAATTCATTTAAAGACAGAAAATGGCGATGCAGATTTCTTGAACCTTCTCAAGAGGTAACAAGATCATTACATGCAATTCACAAATTATAACAGCTATTTACCATATAAGTGGGATATAGACATTATTAACGCACTCATTGTGAAGAATTGCCCCACGATGTCATAGGTCGAGCTGGGGCAAGCACATAGTGCCTTAATAATGTAGTATCGCACGAATATTGTACAAAGTTTTATCTATCAACGCTAAAATGGTCTTAAAATAGCCTAACTTTGATAGAATAATTAATTAATTAAGGTAACAATAGGATCTCATTCTTTTCGCTACGATAGCAACGCTAGTGGTCTATGATCATATTAACCGCGCTGGTGACCTACTGGTAAGAGTGACAGACTAGTAATCACAGCGATCAGCGGTCCCGGGTTCAAACCCCGGGGAGGCAAGCGTTTACGAATAAAAGCGTACAATATCAGTCCTTCTCAGGACTAACCACGAGCACCTGAAGACGGGAGTAGATCAAAACTCCCAAACGTCGTGGGATATACATACACCCTAGACAGTGGAAAAAGTCCGATAAAAACACAACATAATAGACCACTGCCAAAAAATGATATTCAGAGAACAAAATCATTTCTTAGTTACCGAATAACAACAAATTGAAATTCTAAATATTTCGGAGGTGAAACCATTGTTGTGTGTTATAATTTGCTTTAAAAATGAGCTTTCCAGGTTGTTATTCCGAAGAACAGATGTGCCTTTGATATTGAGGAAGAAGCAGAGAACGTGATATCCGGACTTCCCAGCAAAATCTGGAGCCAAACTAGCCTTAAAAAGGTATGAGCAGTGATGCAATTCGAAGATCATAAAGGATATCACTAACGCATGGCTTGTATCTAGAGATCCAAAAAAAAAAAACTGATCCTCAGCAGGCTGTGGAAATTATATGAATAATATGTTGGTGGCACTGTATGCCTATGTCATATTCGAGGTTAGCAGGTTAGGTTTTGCGTCAATCTGTGTCAAAACTGACGCAAAACCTAACCTACTAACCTCGAATTTGACATAGACATACAGTGCCACCAACATATTATTCATACGTTTAAAGCTTTTTTTTATCTCTGGATATATTCTTAAGAGCTAAGTAGCAGTAATAACCCCTCATTCCTTTGGTGCTACTACTCAATGTTGAAGACGAAAATATCGATTAAGAAGAGCATTGATATGAAAAAATATGTCAATTTGACAGTTTTGCTGAAAAATAAAGCAAATGGTTATAAACCTAAAAAGTCAAGAGTTCTGATATAATTGTTAAACTTCCAAAACTTGAAACTGCTCAGATGCATATGCAATTTCTAAAAACTCTCTTACGAGATTTACACGGAACTTCCCTCGCAAGTGGGTGTTTTGAAACTAAATATTTTGAAAATATAAAAGAAAAAAAAGAATTAAAATGTTTAAGGTGTCCACCTGTATATGTTGCTCTGTCTTCATCAAGAATAAAAACCTGAGCTATGTACAAAATATTACTTTCATTTGAGTAATACTTCTTGAGTTAAAGCGAAAATATATGTATAAATTTAACCGACATTTTCTCGGTTTTATGCCAGGGAGGTCAATAATCCGCATGCAAAATATTGTCCTCCAGCATGTAGTTTTTGAGTTATACCTGGCAACGGACAGACATACGGAATTAATAAAACCTGCTTTTCGTTATCTAGGAATCTTAAAATGTGAGATCTGAAGAAATCCTGGAAGGTGATTTTCCCCGATTACAAATCTTGCTTCGTCTTTTAGACAAGGGAAGTAAGCATAATAACTTGCCACTTATAATGTGCAAATATCCTATTTCTCTCAGTAAACTAATAAACGAAAAAATTGAAAAAATATTTTTTAAAAGAAACACATTATCTGGTGTTCACAAAATATGGAAACTTATACACATGTTTATTCAATTTTCATATTATATCGTCGTATCTCTATTGTTCATGCTAAAAAAATTTCTTCTAACACATTGATTTAATGTGTTAAATTTTTAGAAAATAAACGTTTTGAAATAAAATACAATTTAAAAAAAATCAGGATTTAACAGCTCGATCATATATATTTCCAAATTGGAAGTGAAATAGTAACTCAATTTTAATAGATATTAATAAATTTATAATACGCTTTAGCCGTTTTTGTTAATTACTATGAAGGTTTATCAACTTTGAGCTGGAATTAAATCAAATTTGCGTTACAGTAAATATATGCATACTTTACCTGTTTTTAATGGTGATAATATTCTGTCGTTGGATATTTAACAGCATCAAAACTGCGTGCTATTTATTGTTAAGTAACACTAATTTAGGTTTGTGTTCGTAACAATAACATTCCCGAGCTGGTGCCTGCAAGATTACGTTGCTAACATAAAGCCACAATTTGGAAACGTTTACCACGGTAATTGCGTATCTACAAGGTAAGTTGATTTTATTCTTTTTATTTTAAAAATTAAAAATTATGCAAGCAAAAATTGTTCTATTAATTATTTTTCTTGAAACGATCGTTTTCATTTCATTATGTGTTTCTAACAGCATTAGGGGTCGATTAACGACCTGAATTTTCTAGTAAATGCCAAATGCCAATTCAGCACAAAATTCCAAAACTAGTCGAATAATTATTCCAATCAATTAACATTAAAAACAGATGCTTGGACATTTCTAACAAAGAAATGAGTCATTTTCCGCTTTGGTTGCGATTCGTTGCATAATGTTGTGTCGATTTTTGCAGCTATAAAAATTGAATGTTAGTAGCTTAGAATCTTTATATAACCTTGAATCAAATAAAGTAAGTTTCATGAGAAATTCTACTTTGTGAAATACAATCAAAAGTACTGTTTTTACAACTCTTGAAGAATTCTTGTGGTTATATTTTGGTTATATTTGAAATCAAACTATGCAATTCTTTGGAAAAGACCACTCAAACTTGTCCCACATCCAGCGCCTTAATTTTAGCTGCGCTTTGCTATAAATGTTAATTTATCGAAATGCATGCAAAGATACATGCCAAACCCATTACTTCATTACTTCAAAGCAGAATATACAGACATTTTTGTGACTATAATATATTCGTGCTTGCTATCATTATTAGTAATGTTACTGTTTAAACACATTTCTCTAGCACCAAAATCGTAACACTCCAAAGATAAAATTGAAGGAAAATAACGTTTCTAATTTGTAATTACTGGGAAATAAATATCAATCATCAATTTACTTTTTAGATTTACCAGTGAAGTATTTTCTTACAAAGGTAAAATATATTTTTCTAAATATTGGGAATACGAACTTCGAAAAACAGAAGTTTTGTTATACCCTTTATTTAGTTTTGAAAATAACTTTCGCAACTTGGAACATCATATATACTAAAAACATAACTTTTTGACATATAAATAAATGTTTTCCACTTCCGGTTTCTGTGGAAGTAAGACAACTTTAGATTTTGAAATGAAATGCCCACTTTATTAAATTATTTTTGGATTTGACATAATCTTTTGAGTCCAATGATACTACGTGACACCTCAAATGCGAAACTTTATTTTTAAACTTAATTAAATATTTTTACTTCCCTCGTCTAAAAGACGAAGGAAGTATTGTAATCCCGAAAAAATCACCTCCCGATATTTCTTCAGATCTTCACGTTTCAGAGTCTCTAGATGACGAAAATAGTATATTGTAGACCTAGGCGGTAAAGTGATTATTTTCCAGGCTGAAGGAAGAAATGGACAGGCGAGCTTTAGCGAGCCTGGACACTTTCTGAAGCCTGGAAAATCACTTTACTGCCTGTGGTGTACACATTATTTTTCATCCTACAAGATGATCCTGCTATAATTTTTCGTAATACACAACAATAAAACTACAGAACGATGGAACTTCAATTCAGAATAAAATTAAATAATTTATATTTTGTATTTATTGAATATAAAAATATCAATTGTAACGTTTTTACAACTTACAAACTTAACATACAACCAAAGTAATTCCTTAACAGTAAAGTTAAATCATAAAGTTACATACTTAAAAGTAGGTAGTTTCCAAATGAAGAAAAATTGGTTTTATAAAACTAAAAATCCAAACTTAAAGTAACAAGTTGGTATGCTCTCAATCTCGTTATTAGTCGTCGCAGTTAACCTACCTAAGTACAGTATGCAGAGTATACCAGAAAATAAATTAAATTCGTAAATAAATAAATTAACTTAGCAATCCAGTCAGGACTTGTTGGTTATAAAATAAAGTATTACAAAGTTTAAATGACTGAGAAGTATTGCAGGCTTTGACAGTATTATGATTGTTTAACGCAATAACTAAATAAAAAATGGGGAATATTTGATATTTAAGTACTTATAGGTAATACACATCATTTGGTTTGGTTTTTGAAAGGTACCTACATACTTATTTTTAAACAATAATTTGGCACATTTAGAAACTTACACTTACACTTAACGGTAAAAAGGCATAGGACTAAGTAAAGTAAGTTAGAAACTTAAATTGGAACGGTTCAATATTTTGCTTTTAGTTAGAAAAAGGATGATAGATACTACACAAAATTTTTAACAGTTTTAATGATTTAACTTAAAAATATAAAGATTATATTCTAAATGTATCTTCCTGTTTGGTTATATAAATTAATTAATTAATTAAATCAAATTGGACACATAAGCACAAGCTCCTGTGGGTCGACAATAATTTATTAAATACTTAATTAGGTATTGTTTGTAATATTTATATTAAAAATGGGGTTATTGGTTGTGCAATTAGAAAAAGTAGTTCCCTGTTTAGACATATTAGATAGCTGTAATTGGTTGCTTTCGGTTATAGTAGATGAATTTTGGTTTGCAACTACTGCTGGAAAAGCTTTACTAACTGACCCTTTAATAGTTTCAGTTCCAATACTGGTTCCAGGTTCATCTAGTGTGTGGTAATTTGTAGTGGTAGCGGGCAAATCCTCGGGGCAAGTTGACGGGGGTAAAATGACGAACTCGTCATCTTACCCCTTACCTAAAATTTGGCATTTGTTATAATCTTTTTGTTTTACTCTGCAGAATGCCAAGAAAATATCAGCGTAAGACTGAACGTAGACAGTGGTCTGAAATGGCGTTAATGGCAGCAATGCATGCTGTTCAAGAAGGTGAACTTACCTGTAATTCCGCAGCGATAACATACCAAATTCCGGAGCCGACTCTTAGACGATATATTAAAAAAACTAACCAAAATGTAAGGTTACCTATACACGCAGGAATATATCTTCCCACCTTCAACCCTGAGCAAACTACCGAGTTCGTGAATTATTTGACAGAATTTAACAATCGTGGTCTTGGCCTTACTGCAATTGAGGTCAGAAAACTCGCTTATGAATATGCTGAGCAAAACAAAATTCAACACAGGTTCAATAAAAAAACTAAGATGGCCGGGACTGATTGGTTAGAATCTTTTAGAGCAGCAAACCATCTTAGTCTTAGATCTCCGGAAGCAACGTCGATTGGTCGGTTAATGAGCTTCAATAAAGTGGCTGTTGAAAAATTTTTCAAAATTCTGAAAGATGTTCGTTTAAAATACAACTTCACTGCAGATCGCATATATAATGCTGATGAATCTGGTCTTTCTACTGTTCCTACAAAGTTGCCAAAAGTATTATCACCCACTGGAAACCGAAGGGTGGCTAAAATTGTATCAGCAGAAAGAGGAAGAAACACGACGATTGTATGTGCAATGAATGCTGTAGGATCGTATGTCCCTCCTTGTTTCATTTTCGCTCGTCATAGAATGAAACCGGAGCTGCTGCATGGATGTCCTCCTGGTTCTTATGGTATAGCGCAATCTTCAGGGTGGATGACGACAGACAGTTTTTTGAAATATCTTCAACACTTTTCGCAGCATACCAGACCTTCAATAGAATCTCCGGTGTTGTTACTAGTGGATAATCACAGTTCTCACATTTCACTAGATGGTATAAACTTTTGCAGAGCCAACGGTATAGTGATGGTAGGCTTCCCACCCCATACAACACATAGACTTCAGCCGCTAGATGTTTCGTTTTTCGCGCCTCTAAAAACTTACTATAATCAGATGTGTGACTCTCACTTAGTAAACCATCCCGCATGTGCAATTACAGACAAGAATTTAGGGCCTCTTTTTGGTGAAGCTTACTGTAAAGCCGCAACTGTCAATAATGCGGTTAAAGGATTCAAAGCCTGTGGAATAGAGCCATACAATCCCTTAATTTTTGAGGAGTGTGATTATGCTCCTGCTACTACAAGCGAGCGAGTTTACGAAACCGAACAAAGACATCAACTCACGAAC
The DNA here is from genome assembly GCA_940337035.1 of Agriotes lineatus. Classification (NCBI taxonomy): domain Eukaryota; kingdom Metazoa; phylum Arthropoda; class Insecta; order Coleoptera; family Elateridae; genus Agriotes; species Agriotes lineatus. The sequence continues at coordinate 94,689,421 of OW679196.1, read as the reverse complement.
GACGAAACAGCAGAAAATGATGAAACTGTAGCCAATGAACCTGAATCTTCCTCAGACGATGAACCTTTGGCGAACATTGCGACGAGAAACCAAAAAGCTGTAAAACGGAATATCTTTGGCACGGATCCACAACCAGGTTCTAGTTGTTCAAATCCATCAGACAACAACGTCACTTTGTTTGATATCAGACCATTACCAACAAGTGGATGATCTACTCAAACAACTAAACGCAAAAAAATGTCATCATCCATCATCACCAGTACCCCCGTCAAAAATGAATTAGAAGAAAAACAACGTATGGTTGAAGAGAAAGAAGAAAAAAAGAAATTAAGGTTGGAAAAAAAACAACGAAAAAATCTTGCGACGCACCAAACAGTTCAGACACGTGCAACGAATCAAACGATTCACACTTGTCCAGGATGTCATGAAACTTATAAAGAACCTCCTACTGAAGACTGGATTCAATGTTCGGCTTGTTCGACATGGTGGCATGAAAACTGTAGCCGTTATGCGGAATGTGGTCAGTTTGTGTGCGATTTATGTTACTAGTCATCTTACCCCTATATGTTCGTCATCTTACCTACTGGTTGGGGTAAGATGACGAAATTGCAAAAGATTCGTTTTTAATTTTTTTCTATAAAACCTTTTTATTTTTCTTATGAAAATATATATTATTTAGTAGCCAATAGAGTATTCTATTTACATATGTAATATTACGTTCTAAATAAATTTCCTTGCACTCAAATTTTTCACTTTTCCTTAGTATCGTCATCTTACCCCGATCTCCCCTACTCTTTGTAGTTTGGCAAGTTCAGATAAGAAGCTATCTTAGACGGCAATGCGCCAATTGTATGATGTCCTACATTTTGATTACAACATTTTCCAGCATGATACTTCACAAATAGTCGTCTAGAATTCATATTCTTGGGGCGCAAACTAAAGTACTTTTTGCAAATTGATACAACATCAATAAAGTTTTCCTTTTCGGTATTGCATATAGTAAATGTACGCCGCTTATAAGTTTTTGTGTCTGGAACGTCTATTATCAGGATGTCGTCTTTGTCGACCACATCATCGATCATCATGTTTGTGAGTTCATTACTTCTGCAAGCACCGGCCACTCCTATGATTAATACCACCTAAAACAATACTTTTTTAAGTAAAATAATGGTTTTTTTAGATCCATAATGAATTATCCTAAATCATTATTACATTTGCTTATGACTTATGACATTTACCTTCGTCATCAAATATATCTCATCTGGAGCTGTTTGGAGAAATTTTTCGATATCTTGCTGCTCGAAAGTTCTCGACTTTTTAGCAACGTGCCCAACAGATTGCTTTTTTAGAAAAGCTCTCACTTTCGTGTAACTTCCAATGTTTACATTCTCCTTAACCAATAGCGTAGATTTTAACATCGAGTGAATCGACCAAAGTGTTGAAGACTTGTATTTTTGTGATAAGTTCGATAAATAAGCTAAAATCACGTTTTCACTATACCTTTTTACGTTTTTAGCATTACACCAGTCTATAAATATTTTGTACTGAAGCTCGTATTTTTCCCTTGACTTCGCAGGTAACAAATTCATCGAAACTTCATCAGCCGTGTCATTGATTTCAGGCGGAGTACAATACTCCATCACTTCGTCGCTATTGAGATCCACAAAATCCATGACACTTAATAATTGATTAAAATCAAATATAAACTACAATTAAATAAACAGAGCTCTCACTCAGGTTATTTTGAAATTGGGGAATCTGTCAACAATAAAACAATTTGTAAATATTTGCAAATTGAAATGCTTTTGTTTGCGCGTCAAGCGGCAGCGCCATCTATATGTAGTTAGACATAACCTTCTACAGAAATCTATTTGATGGTAACTTTTTATTTAAGATTTAATTAATACATTGCTAAAATTAAGTTTTATTAATCAGATATTTATATAAAAGGGGAATATCTATTATTTAAAGCAACAAATTTAATTATAAACGTGAATTTTTGTAAATTTTGATTTTGATTAATGCAGCGGCCCCTACTGGAAAACGTCGAAATCTTTTTTCTTGGCTAGCCATTGGCGGATTTTTTGCAGGGCTAGTTTTACAAACGCATACTTTCTCGTCTCTATGGAGATGGTAAAATTCGATTTTCTTATAATGTAGGATGAAAACAGATTTTCTCAATTCCGTCAGTCTACGTGTCTTGTCTGTCTGTTGGCGGTATAACTCAAAAACGAACTGTTGGGTGATGACTATGTTTTATATGTATATCTGGCATGAAGCTGCTTTATGAGAAAAACATTGCATTGTTTCTGTTTTTATTCGTCCTTAAGTTATAATAAACAGATGAAGAACATAACGTACTTACTTTTAATGGTTTTGTTTTTGTTCGCAAGTACATTTCTGTTTTTTAGTTATTGCAAATTACATTATTCGCGCATAAACAATCAGCGTAATATAATTATAAGAAATAAGTTGAACTTCAATAAACAACGTTTATATTACAAAAACCGTCCCTTCGATGACGATTCTTCGGTCCGCTTTTCAAGTGTATTTAGTTTGAATTACCTAGTAGTTCCTTTTATTGTTTCGGTATTATTAGGAACGTTAAGATATTTTTCCCGCTGCTGATCATGTAAGTCAGTGATACAGCCTTAGTAACAAAACGTGTAAGTCGGTGATTATATGTATTTTTTAGACGACCACATATGAAAGTAACATTATCGCGACAGCAGCCTACTACAGAAAGTTGACAATTTCAAACACTAGCACGATATTATATCGTACTAGTCATATCGTAACGGCACAAAGTTATTCAAAACACGGCCTCCTTAATTGTGTGACAAACGTCACTTTGACGTTTGTCACACAATTCAGCAGACCGTGCTTCAAATCATCCAGACGCTTTTGCCAATTGTACCAATAATAATATAACAATCAATTTTGCAAAACGAAATAAAAACAATTCTTAAAAATAGAATTTACTTTGAGTGGTCGTCTAAAAAATAGTGTTCATAACTCGCCCGAAAGTGCAAATATCTGTGCTCATGTTTTAGATCCACTCGGGCTTCGCTTCGCTACGCCCTCGTTTGTCTAATCAACACTCGCACGATATTTGCTACTTTCGACGCTTGTAATGAAAATAACTATTTCTACTCACTGTATAGAAAGTCGGCTTTTGCGCCCTAGTTTTAGGAAACAAAACTGTCAATGCTAGAAAAATCAAAATTGCGTCGATAATATTAAATTATGTGATTTATCAGCAAACACAGTTTTTTCAAAATGGTGTTTAGGAACAAACTCATTATTTAATAGAATCACATTGGTACCATTCACAACTACCATTAATAAGAAATCTTCTGGTATAGTTACTTTGCAAGTGGGGCAAATACTACCGAAATTATGGCTCTTTAAAAATGTTAATATTTAATTTTATTCTAATTAAATGATAATAAACTTAATAAGTAACTGAAGTGGTTTTGAAAGAAAGGAAACCTTTAACTTATCAAACATTTATATTGGCTTACCCCTTACCGGTGTTTTCATTGTATCTATTAAAATTCTTGTTAATTTGGTTCAAAAATAAGTAATATAAAAATGTAGTTGCTGCTACCAATCTTTTCGCCGAACTATATTCTGACCGTCAATACTGCGCTGGAAATTATTTTCAATGGCTTGATCGAAGACCAATTCTTAAGAGCCCAATAATTATTCCGAATTGAAATAATATGCATTTCTAGTAATTGTCATTTTACTTGAATTAGTCGCATATTTAAATAACACATATGGGCAGATTCCATATTCATAGTAACAATGTGGAAAAATAAAGTTTGGTCCTTAAAACTATTTTGGAAAACTTTGTTTCGTTATAAATCACATACCTAGTTTAGTATTTTCACTTATAATATCACAAGAGCTTAAATTACTTCCGGAAATTTTTTTGAGGCCACGAATATTTTGAAAATTATCCCGAGTCGAAGACGAGGGATAATTTTCTTAAAATATTCGTGACCGAAAAAAAATTTGCAGGAATAATTTAAGCTCGTGTGGTATTCGGTAAGAAAATTTCACACCAAAATTTGGAATAAATATAATATAAATCAAACCTGACATTTTAAATTAATTTCACTAGTTGCGAAGGCGGCCTAGGTATTGCTGTTGTTGACATATGCTCATTTGTCATTTTTGTTTAAACGGTTCTGTCACAGTAGATGTCAATTACTAGGTTGAAGTGTATGTTTGAGCTTGAGTTTAATAAATGTATACTGAAATGTCGCGATTTGGCAAAGAAAATCAACAAGTTATTAGACAAGAAATTCAAAACCTCCTACCAGATAACACTAGAAAATCAAAAGCAAGTGTATGGAAACAGTTTGTTGAATTTTGCAACGAAAAGTCGCATAATATTCATGAGTGTATGAGTGTCGTACAGCTGGCTAATATACTGGAGGACTACGCGTTTAATATGAAAAAGAAACATTTTGAAGATTACAATGAAAGTGTTGTTAAAGTTATGTGGAATTCTACTGCTAAGCAATTACAAGAAATTTATTACGAAAAATACAAAATAAAATTTAATCCGTTTTCTGATGTGGAATTTGCGACCGCCAGAGCTGCTCGGGATGCTAAGCGCAAAAAACTACAGAGCAACCCATCAAAAAGAAAAGTGAGTGCCTCAGCATTAACCAGTGACGAATATAAAAAAATTATTGAAATCTGGGATGAAGATACTCCAGATGGCTTGCAGCGTAAATTTTTTCATATAGTTTCACATGAGCTAGCATGGAGAGGAGGGGAAGGATGGTCTGCCTGTATCCAATATTTCAAAGAAGAAACTGATAATTTGGGAAACCCAACAGATCGGATAGAGTATAATCCAATATTCTCGAAAACTACACAAGGTGGTTCCAAGAAATTGTCAGATAGTAAATGGTTGATTCGAAATTTCGACAATCCACAGATGTGTCCCGTTCGTTTGTTTAAGAAGTTGATTGAAAAAAGGGGAAACCTTATCAAGACCGACAGATTGTTCTTAACTCCAAATCCATACTGGAGTCAACCCAATTCGAAAGGATGGTACAAGAACAGTCCAGTTGGTAAGAACATTATATCTTCATGGTTTAAATCAGCAGCCTCTAAAATAGGAATTGACACTAAAAAAGTTAAAATCACCAACCATTCTGCAAGAGCAACAGCTGTTTCGAATTTGGCCAAAGAAGGAGTTGGTGAACAGCAGCTCATTAAAATTACTGGACACAGTAATAGCCAATCAATCAAATCTTACTTACAATTGGACGTTGAACATCATCAGGAGATGATTGAAGCCATGAGGAGAACTTTACCAACTACTAGCAAGTTGAATCATAATCAGAGCACAACGCAAGAAAAAACAGAAAATAAAACAGAAAGTACCCAGATCCAAACCACGAATTCAAGCCAGCCCACAACTATTTATAATAATTGTGTTTTTAATGTTAATAATACCTATAATAATTAAATTTGTTTCAGTATTATTTTGCTTATTATTCGATACCATTAGATATTTTCCAAGAACGATAGTTCAACATGAAGTAATTTTGATGAAATTCAAAATGTAGGTGTATCCACCATATTTCCTTAGATAAAAAAATTACCTACTTTAGTTACACCAAATGGTAAAACTCAGATGGGTAGTAGTTCAATCTATCGCCCTTTGGCAATTTTAAGTCACTAGAGGTGGTAGAAATATATTTTTTACAAGTAACACGTCGTAATTTAGAAAAAATTCATATGTAGGTATATCCACCATATTTCGTTATATAAAAAAAATACTAACTTTAGTTACACCAAATGGTAAAACTCAGATGGGTAGTAGTTCCATATATCGCCCTTTGGCAATTTTAAGTCACTAAAGGTGGTAGAAATATATTTTTTACAAGTAACACGACGCAATTTTGATGAAATTCATATGTAGGTATATCTACCATATTTCGTTATATAAAAAAAATACTAACTTTAGTTACACCAAATGCTAAAACTCAGATGGGTAGTAGTTCAATCTATCGCCCTTTGGCAATTTTAAGTCACTAAAGGTGGTAGAAATATATTTTTTACAAGTAACACGACGCAATTTCGAAGAAATTCATATGTAGGTATATCCACCATATTTCATTATATAAAAAAAATTACCTACATTAGTTACACCAAATGGTAAAACTCAGATAGGTAGTAGTTCAATCTATCGCCCTTTGGCAATTTTAAGTCACTAAAGGTGGTAGAAATATATTTTTTACAATGAACACGACGCAATTTCGAAAAAATTTATATGTAGGTATATCCACCGTATTTCATTATATATAAAAAAATACTAACTTTAGTTACACCAAATGTTAAAACTCAGATGGGTAGTAGTTCAATATATCGCTCTTTGGCAATTTTAGTTTACTAAAGGTGATAGAAATGTATTTTTTTAAGTAATTTACAACACTTCTAGTCGAAAAAATACATGATTGACGTGGTTTGTTGCAGTAGGTGGCCGTGATAATTAGGCGGCCATGGTTTTGACGCAGTTAGCAAACGGAGACAATTGTCAAACGTTTCTTGTGAGCATTTGCGTTAAAAAATTTGATAAAAATGAAATGCTTTGAAAAGTATAATTTATGTAAATATTGCAAAGAGTTGAGCGACATGCAAATATGCCATCCTAATTTAATATATTTAACGAATTTAATCAAAGATTGTGAACAGGGAGTGTTAGAGTCGAATGGCTTGTTTAAGAAAATTCAAGAAAGTCTGCTGCGGATGTCAAGTAAATATGGGTTTATGCCTAGAAGAAATTTGAACAAAATTGTTTCAAAATATTACATATATTTCTTAAAACACAGACATCTAATTAATTCGTCACCTTCCTATTCACCATTAAGAAGGGAGGATGTATTAGAAGAATTCAATGAACATTTAAATCTTGTTATGTATGTAAATCCTACGTTTTAAATATAATTTGTTAATGCACAATTAAAAAAATTGTGCAATTTGTGTCTTATGTTAAATTAAACTTTATAGGTAATAATAAATAAAAATGTTAATTCCTAGAAATCTCGTATTATTGACAAGTATATTATTTAGTGGTTGTAAAGAAAATAGATAAGATGGCAATGTGTAGATCATATGTGTTTACCTTCTCAACTGTCAAAAAATTTCCACTTAACTATCGTCTCGCCACGAAAAAATTTCCGGAAATTTTTCTGGTTGTCATAGTAACAAGTCAAAATAAAGGCATTTTATTGGTTGTAAAGTAGAGGTGTGGAATTTTCTGCTAAATTATATCTTGCTTAATTGTTTAGACGTATATTGTAATAGTCTGCAGTGTACTATTAAGTTTTATGCAACAGTTACCTTGCAGATACAGAGTCATATGAGCTAGTCGAGTAAAGAATTATATAAGAGAAACATACCTACAATAAGGTAGGTTTTTAGGTGATCAACTTTAAAAAGAACAAAAAGTGCATCTGGGTTTTAAATTAACTTTGTTCGTAGTAATATTTACCAAGTAATTGAATGTCAGCCTGGTAAGATGTAAGGTATGTTATTAATTTTTATTTATTTATTTTAAGATAAGTAAATAAGCGATAGAGCCGATATTGTTTACTTTCGTAAATACAATACAATAGCAATTGTACAGTTACGAGAATTACAGGAAAAATCATCAGCGGCTATATTCTTTGAACGACAAAAATAATTTCGAAGTTAAATCGCAGTAGCAATAGCAGCATCCAATAACTACTATAAGCACAGCTTAGTTTAAATGGACAACACGCAAAATTATAAACCTAATTATATAGAAACGTATGTATCTAAGGCATTTTTAAACGTATTTTTGCTGGTACCGTTACGGCCAAATAAAAACGACCATGATTTTGACATTCTATGTCATTTTCATAAATTTTGGTAAATCAGGCTTCTACTTGACAGTACCTTGACAATTTGAATTCTTAATATGTCATTTTTAATTTTTATGTTTCTTAGGTGATTTAATACCAATTCACAATAGAGTAAACTACTGCCCGGTTTTATTTGGCCGTAACTGTACTTTACACTGTATTACTGGGTACCTAGCGAATTCCAAGAGCTTTGTACACGATTATACAAAAAGTTTTTTCGTGGTAGTTTGTTGCACCGCTCAGGCACTAATTTAAACTAACGTATACGTAAATGTACATTTTGATTAAAGGTAAAAATGTTCACATAACACGAATAGTAACCGGAAATCCTTTTGTAGTCTTTTATTAGGGCTTCGCGCTTTTTTGCTGGTGTAGAGTTGTTTAGGCCTAGTATGTATAATCTATCTTCATATTGTAGGTGCTCAAAAGCTTGAGTATTTTTTGTGGTCCGTCTTTGAGATTTCTCTATTAGTTCTATGTCGTTAATGACGTATGGTGACCAAACTGGCGACGCCTATTCTAATAGTCGTATGTATGTACATTTTATAAATCTTTAGCAGTAATTCCGAATGTATGTCCTTAAAAGGTACAACACGTTGTTGGCTTTCTCCACTATTGTGGTAAAGCGTTGGGACAATTTTATATTGGAGGGTATTAAGATACCTAGGTCTAATTGCCAGTCGACTTTTGCCAGTCTAAGCCCGTTTAATGTATACGTAGTTCAGTTTCGGGTTGTATACCCAATATGCAATGCAGTACATTTGTCTGTGTTTGGTGACAGCAACGAGTTTGATAACCAACGTTCCATTTATTTTTAAATCATGTTTTAATACATCAGCATGTGTTGTCGGAAAATTGAAAAGCTTGGTATCGTCAGCAAAAATGTTGGATTCGGATTGAAGGAACTTGATAGGTGATTGCCGTACAAGAGAAAAAGCAAAAGTTCTAAAACGGATCCCTGTGGTACTTCACTTAATATTGGATAAATTGAGGATAGTTTTTCTTCGGTTCCAACTTTAAACCACCTGTTCTTCAAGAAATCCTGCAACCAACGAAGTAGGTTTCCTCTTATTCCAAAATGTTCCAATTTATACAAAAACCTTTCAATGTCTTTCGAAATCAATATATACAATGTCAATAGCGTTTACTTCATCAAAAACTTGTGTCCAGATGCCAAGATTTGCCAGAAGGTTTGTTGTACTAAAACGTCTGGGCATAAATCCTGTAGACATTTAGGTATCACCTCATTTGCAACAAGCAATTCCATTAGCTGCTTTGCTACTATCCTCTCCATTCATTTTCCCAAGACAGATGTTAAACTTACTCGGCTATAATTTTATGGTAACAGCTTATCTTCCTTCTTATAGATTGAATTAGGGGAACTATCGCTTGTTCAAAAGATTGCTACATTATTTGGGCTAACGGTTCACTTAACGATGAAGCACATGACTTAAAAAACTGAGGAGACGGTTTATTGTAACCAGCACTGAAGTGGGAATTTAATGCAAGTAACTGTATACTTCCTCTACGGTGAATTGGATAACTGTGATACTGCTGCCATTCGAGTTGAATCTGGTAAAAAAGAAAAATTGTTTAGAGTTTCCCGTGCATAGGCACCGTGAAATTGCTTCACGAATGGTTGAGCTACGATTCGTGGGTCGCTCTGTAATGCTAATAGATAGTGCTCTTGATTTCAAAATTCTTTTGATATTTTATAGAATTTTTTTGGTCCAATATCAACAAAACTCGCCTCGTATTTACTTCTAGCCGTTTTTAACTGAGTTCTTAGTATGTTTCCATGAAGGCGGCACTCGTTATAGTTAGATGTTGCTTTTGTATGTAAGGGTCCTATGATCGCCGTTTTTTATGTATGTTAGTTTTCAAAGCCCTAGTAATTCAGGGTTTGTCTGAGCTGCTTTTAGCTTCCCTTATTACGACATATGATATTATAGCTAAATCAAATCATTTGTAGAGCTTTTCGGTGGTTTCGTTCACTGTTTCAGATGGATGGAAACTACTCCAAACAGAAGTTTTTTATATCTTCATAATTTGCCTTAAAGTAATTGCTGCTATATATTTTTGATTTTGTATTTGAGTTGCTGACAAGGATCTAGGATATTGCCAATATTAAGATAGGTCAATATAATAATTTTAAATTAAGAATAATTAAAAATATTAAGGTTTAGTTAACAGAACTTACTTGGTTCACCGGGTAAAGGATTATTATGACAAAGTATATCACCATAACTATCTTAGGTTACGTCGATCTGACATTTGAAGGCATAAATATTTGTGCAAACTTAGGTGGAAACTTTAACAATAAATAACTGTAATATCCTTTATCTAATACAGGGCTGTCCAACTTCAAGGGGCCCAAGGGCCACTGTAAAAAATTTGAAGGTTGTGAGGGCCGCATCATAAAATGTGTCATATGCGACTTTGTGAGTGATTTGTAATAAATATAAAACGTGTATATTTCAATACTAATTTTTATTTATTCAAGAAGCTTAGGTTACATTACAAAAAGCTTTGAAACATAAAAGAGATATACAGGGTGTTCCCTGAAGTAGCCGACAAACTTACACCATATGTTCTAGAAGTGATTCTAAACAAAAAAAATCATTTTCACTTTAGGTTAATTCCTTTCCGTTCTTGAGATACCGACAAAAGAAAAAAATACATCAATTAATTTAAATTTACGTATAGAGATGTGACGTTTTACCCCCTTACTAAGGGCGTCAAAGATTTACCCCTCGGGTTAAGCTCTAATCGGAGAAATACGTTCACTCAAATATATATTCGATTAGGTAAAACACCAGATAATTACCAAAACAAATATAATATTTTTAGCTAGTTACAATAATTAATTAAAAATAACTCTAAGTTGCACAGTATTTAAAATTAACATGTTCTTCTGGAACGGTGTCTGGTTTCGTGGGTCGAGCTGCAACCCAATGCACCGGCGAGTGTTGCGGGTCCCTTCGGGAAATGGGCTGAGTAGGTCTTTTGTTCTTGCAAATTTGACCTTCTACTCAGCAGTGATTTTAAGCTGTAATTTTCCGGTAAATTTAGCGATTTTAAGGTTTACCTGGGGAGGGCGTTAGTGCCTAAATCCTGGTGCAGTGGTTGCTGGTACCTTACGGCGGCTAGGCGTCGTCCTTGGAGCGAACGTGGTGTCAAATCCTGCAGAAGGAATTGTTTCGCCTTGAGCCTGAAACTGATGTTGACATTCCCCCGGTAGGGAATTTGCGGGCTGCGAAATCGAACGTCGAAGTCCAGGAATTCGCCTTTTAATGACCAAAAAGGTGCCCTGCAGGTGAGTTTATAAAGGGCGGCTACAGGACTAGCCGCTCACAAGCGGGGTAGAGGCTGCGATTCCTACAGGTTACAGGTTTAATTATTAGTAAGATGAGTATTTCACCTCTCGGGGCGCCGGGATTTGCGTTTAAAAATTAGGCGGTCAGAAATGGCTTTTAAGCAGTTAGCCCGGTAAGACAGTACAGCGTATTAAGACAGGGTTAAAGCCTCAGGGATTCGATTTCTGAAGAAAGTTCAACAAATCGAATTCTAGCGGTCTTTCTCTTGCGGAAAATTTGAACTTCTCGGGCTGACAGTACAACACGTCATCTCCCTTGAAGCCTGGTCTGGTAAGGGTTGGAGGCCTACTCGTTTAGACAGTTCAGCGTGTCAGACCGGAGGGCCCAGGTAGAAAAAGAGAGGGCAGGATCAAAACTGGTAGACTCGAGGGGAATTTGATCCGCGGGCCGCAAAAATATCCTGGCGGGCCGCATGCGGCCCGCGGGCCATATGTTGGACAGCCCTGATCTAATAGACGTGTCTGTCTGGGACTCAGTTTTGTCTGTCTGGGACGCCGTTTTGTCTGTCCGGGACGCTGTTTCAGCAGCCAAACCGTAAGAGATAGAGAAAAAAGTTATTGAAGTTATATGTTTGGAATGGTCATGTCAGGTCAGGAACCGAATTTCAGTCACGTGACACTTCCGGTTTTCGAGAAATCACAAAAAAGGCCGTTTTTCAAATAGAACGCGTATTAAATAAAAACTGTTTCAGCAGCCAAACGGAGCTGCGACCCTCTGCGCCTTAAAACGTCGATCGGTTAGGCAACCACTTTGACACCTTCCAGGTCTGGGTACAGTTTTTATTTAATACGCTTTCTATTCGAAAAACGGTCTTTTTTGTTTTTTTAAATGAGACATTTGTCTCACTGGACTGCTAGTAATAGTATATTATGTTATTGGAAGAAAAAGTTATACCTTATGTGGCGTGGCTGGACGGTGTATCTGCCGAGGTTTCGAGGTAGATAAATACGATAAGGTAAACGACTGGGTAAACTGGTAAATGTAGCTTGTTTTGGAGAGCTTTACTATAACTTCACTATAACAGCGTTGTGAACAAAATCCGAAAAAAATCTATAATTACTCGTCTATCAACTTGCTTTAATTTGGAGAAAATTTGTAAGTGTATTTTTCAAATTATGTACAAGTTTCTTGAGTAAATCATATTTATTCATTGCAGCTTTTAATATTTTAGATTTAGAAACTGAACGGTATACCCCGCTCGAAGTAGCAAATCTCGCCAAGTTAGGAATTTCAAATGTTTAGATATCTTCTAAAGTGTTTAAATACCACGGCAATGAAGTAACACTTTCGCATTATCAATCCAACAGTATAATATCACATTTTAAAGACATTGGAAAAAGCGAATATTTATTTCATGGATTCACAAAGAATAACATGCATAATTGCATCCTGTGATATCTCTTGATGCAGTAATTTGTGGTGCACTTACTATATTAACTTCGTCTTATCATCTATCGAAACCATAATTATTGCCAGTTGTTCTCTGCACTCCTGTCAACAACGATAATTTGCACATTTTGTTTAACAAGAAGCATTACCCAGTAACATACAACAGCATCATGTAAAAACAGAAATGTAGCAAAGAAGTATCAATTGTCTAAATACATATAACTAACCATTCCTCAAAAACCGTATAGGTTCGGAGCCTGATATCGATATTTGGGAGCTTGTAAGGCGTGCGTTGGTATACCTTCTAACTTTCTTATCAACTTTTTAGGGCTGCTACAGTGAAGCCGTCAATTTTGGCAAAGTTCCAAATCTTTCTTTAGGCGTCCTCTGAGTGCTTATAATGTCTCCGTATCTAGGGAGTTTCTTATTGAACACGTGCTGTACGAACCACAATATTTCCTTAAAAAATGTCACGTCTGCTTCATAAATTTCACGTATAATTTATAGACTTTCCCACATTGACTTGTAATAACTTAGCTTCAGAAGGTCGAGAACGTAGCAAGGGATTCATATTACATTAGTAAATTAAAATCAAAGCGGGTCGGGGTAAGGTTTATATTAGAAGCTTCCGTGAGTAAACCATTCTAAGAAGTAACTAGTAAGTTTTCTTTTGTGAAGATCTTGTCATTACGTTTAAGCTGTGTTTCCCATTTTGTAAATGTTTATTTAAAGAATTAAATAGATAAGTAGTATTTACGGTAAATTTGCATTTTTATTTTTTTTAGTACCTGGAAACCAAACTTAAGCTCATGAGGCGAATCCAAGTGAAATAATTTCCCCAAATAGATAAAATCTCTTTATTCAGGTGTACCATATACTTTTTTTTCCAATACCTACATTTAGTTATCTAGGTAAATAAGTTTTAAAATTGAATAAATAATTTTTAGATAAATATCATATTACCTGTTATTATACTAGTTACCACGGTAGCACATATTTATTTTGTTAGTTAGGTAATATGGATTATGGACGATTTTATTTAGTAGTGAATAAAGTAGCATTTTATCCACCCTCATCATTAAAATGTTACTTTACCATGAAGATTTTCATAGAGAAAATACAACTTTATAAGAAAGTATTGGAAAAACGTTAGTTACGGTACACGTGTGCAATATTACAAATAAGTAACGCAAGAAAGGTTGAGACCTCCAGACGTCAGGCCGAAAGAGATCTTTTCTTAAGTGACTTATTGTAATAAAAAAAATGTATGCAAAAACTCAGTAAATACCGAAACAACATAAATGTTATATGGACAGCTGTTGAAAATCAAAGTAACGAATTAATTCCACGTAAGCTAAGGTAGAGTGCCTTGATGTCAATTTGACGTATTTGTCCTTTCGAGGGTACGGACAGAACATGGTCCCCTCTTACTCTAAAGTGCTTTAGAGTAAGATGAAACAACTATCTGTCCGTACCCTGGAATCTGGAAAGGTCAAATTGACATCAAGGCACCCTATCTTAGCTTACTTGCAATTAATTTGTTACTTTGATTGACTGACAGTAAGTAAAAATGGCTCATACAGCTACTAAATATAGACAAAATGGGCTGCTGTATAACGACAACGATAACTTCAGACTAACCAGCATACTGAACAAACTTCACTTACCGGTGACGACTTCTATATCACACCAAGCTATTAAGAAAATACAAAAATTCATCGGTAGATCGAATGAAATATCAGAACTAAAATTCAAATTTCAAGGCGTTAATTAAAACAACAGCCAGTTATAAGTCATAATTCAAACGTGGCTATGATTTGTAACTCACGTGTAACTTATGGCCTACATAATTCAACTAAAATCGGCATAATTATATGTAGTGTCATAATGAGAACGTGCATAATATTACACTGGTTCTGCTTTGTAAGTTGCAAGCCAAGTCGTAATATTATCTCCCTCAGCCCTACTTGAGGTGCCAAATTATAATACTACCCTCTTCCTTTGGTAGTCATTACAAATTAAATATACTCTTTTACTTAATAATAAGAAGTAGTATCAGGTATAGTTTCTTATATATTTACCTTACTCATTGAATTCAATTAAAATTGACATATCTCAATATTCAATTACGACATTTGAAATTATGTCATGTGATTCTAATTTTAAATACCTCGGCTAGACTGTTATTTAGCAATGGAACTCCTCATTCCCAGCTGAATGAGTTAATGTTCAAGTAATCTCTTATTACTATCAAAAACAGGATTACTATAAAATATTAATGAATTGATTTCGTTGTTCAAAAACACTCCTTAGTACATCACAGTGAACTTATTACTTCGTTAGTTAGTACTTGAAAGTCTGGCCTGACATTACAAAAAATCAGATATTAGTTTTCAAAATATTTAATCAGATGTTTAACTGTTCCAAACTATTTCTAAATACCTACTCACTATATAAATTTAGAAAACTAATATTCTAAATTATGCTCTCAATATAAAATTGCAATTGTTTCTACTAATTTGTCGTTCCAAACTTGTTATTTCTTAATTAGATATAAGAAATAAGCACTAACCTTCTGGAAGTATCTCTTGTACCTGAGTGTATTTTATGCCAGCTTCTAACTGGATGTCGATATGCAAATACCTCCTTTGAGTTGTTCACGACCAAAATAAGCTCGTTGCAGCTCTCTGACCCCTTAATATCTGGATATACAGTTCTACAGCATACCACAAACACAAACACTTAATCTTTTTTACTTGTTTCGAAGTAAAATTTACCACTTCAAATGGCTTCAAACTATCCTGAATTATTATACTTTTAATAATAGTTGTGACTCTTAGTCAAATTTGATCGCAAGAATATCGTATTACTATTACGTATCAAATATACAATTATTACTTTTCACAATTAAAGGAAATCTAGCCCTTTAACGTGATTATTTTAACATCGATATTATTTTCAAGATACTTTTTTACTTCATGTAACAACCACACTGGGTGCCCATTACTACCTCACCAGTTATCTACATACAACTGTTATCACATGATATCCATTGAATATCTGGATATTATTTTTAAATTAAATTAATCATCCACGTAGCATGCTGCATTACACGTGTTAGATAAAAGTTATTCAGGGTAGAAAGAACATTTATAGTTATTTTTGTATCTAGGCCAAAAAACTGGCTTTTTATGGACGATGCCTGAAATCAGGCAAGGCCATAAAAAGCAGTTTTCGTCCGAGGTGCATATTAAATTTTTCCGTCGACCGTTATAATTTGCAAATTAAAGTGGAGTCCGAATTATAAGAGTTGTTGAGGACGAAAAACATTTGCGGACAAAAAGCGTTTGCGGACGAAAAACGTTTGCGGACGAAAAGTGTTTACGGATGAAGAGCGTTTGCGGCTGTAAAGTTCGGCCGTAAAGTGTTTGCGGACGAGAAACATTTGCAGACGAAAAGCATTTGCGACGAAAAGCATTTCCGACGAACAGTGTTTGCGGAGGAAAAATTAATGGTGTCCAAAAAAGTGACAGTTTTCGTATGTAAATGCGTCCGTAAAATCACATTTTATAGGTAGGTCGACGGAAAAATTATAAATATATTCGCCGAAAAATCAGACAAACGTCTAGAGTTGCTAGATCAGCTACAAATAGTTACAGTTGTTGCAATTACCAGTTATATTTTCAAATACCAAAATGAAATTATGGATTCTGTGTTAGTGTAATTTAATCAGAGAATTATTTTGATATAAATGTTTTACAACGGACAATACGGGTGGCCGACTGGTAGTCTTTGCGCTTTTTCCAGTCGGCAACTAGATAGTTCGAACCTCACACTAGAATACCGGTTACAGCGTACGCTCTCCGGCCACCATACCAACACCTTTGGTAGTCCTCTGCTCGAATTCTAGCCTGAAAGGCTTCGTAGAACTACAATTTGTATAGCTATTGTATTCCAATCCGTCCTTTTAAAGCAAAAGAAAAGTTTAAAAATTTCAAGATAAAAGACGTGGGTAAGTTTGAGGAGCTGACAATATTTTATGCATCAAAGTTTTGTACTAAACAGTGGAAGCCATACATCATTTCATGCACTTTGCATCGATAAACAACCTCTTGCCCATAGCTCTTCGTGTACTATTATACATTTGAAACTCTAAAAACATGATATAAAATTACTAATGAAATGCAAATCGATCCTGGAATATCTTATTTCTACAGCAAATTTTATCGTCCATATTAAACTGCATACATTCTGCTTGCTCCATCCTATACAACTTTTAAAAGGTTGACTGCCCACACTAATACATATCCTTGATGATTACAAGATCATAAGTAGAAATTTAAGAAAAATAGCTCTTACAGCTACTAAATATAAACAACATAGGCGCCAGTTACTGTAAAGCGACAACGATAACTTCAGACTAACCAGCAGACTGAACAAACTTCACTTACCGTTGACGATACACCAACCTATTATTAGAACTAAAATTCAAATTTCAAGGCTTTAATAAAAAGAATAGCCAAGTGCGAATGGAAATTCCCACAGATACCATGATAAAAGTGAACTAACAATGGTTAACACAAGCACACATTAAGAGCAATTAGAAACAATTACAGCTAAAAAGATTACATCAAAATTGACATTACACAAATAACACTAAATTTGTTACTTTCCAATGTCACCCACAAGTTAAATTATTAAAATATAAAAATTACAAGTAGCCCTTTAAATTCGAACAAACATGAATTTAAAGTTACTAATACATAAACACTTATAAAGGGTTCTTATATACACAATAAACACAGAAAGTTGCTATAAACAAATATACAAATTAAACCGCGCTCGTATCATTCTAAACACGACTACTGATTTAAATTAATAAATTATCTACAAACGTTTTCACAACAAAATCACTCCGCAAAATTGTGTCCTTAAATAGAACGGCCTTTGGATAACGAAGCGCATTCAGAATTACAAACAAAGTTAGTTTTTGTTAATAAATTAATTTCTTCTCTCAACTCCATAGGCTACCTTAACAAAAGATTCCCACAAATTAACCAAAATAAAAATAGACAACATGCTCCACACAAAGATGCTTAAAGTGATCTAATTTAAAGGCCCAAAATATGTATATCTGAAGAAAAATCCACTAAAAATGCAATTTTATGAGAGTAGCGTAACCATAAAAAGAACCTATTTGAACCATTACCTGTTGTATACACTTTATACATTTTTTGTGTTTTTGTCATGTTTGGAATATATGTTAATAAAAGAAAAGTATAAAGCATTTAGATATTTGAAACTAATGCGCTTCGCAGTAAGCAGTTTATGTTTCTCTGAAGCACTGTATCGTATCCTAATGATACGCAAGTGTTTTCCACAAACTATTTATTTCTTATTGTTTGTTATAATATAAACAAACGCGCAAGATTTTCCTGTGTAGCACTCATTTTATTCTTTTATTATGTTAATCCCTTTCTCACTTCTGTTCCTAGTGGATTGGATTGTACGTTCTACAGCACTTAGGCCACTTTTCCGGGCCCATTGTGCATACTAGAACTGCTACTACCTTAAACTACCCTTAACCTAACCTATGGTAAGGGGCTTGCTGGAGCTGACAACTGCCGAGGTCCGGGTTTTTACCATCGCGAAAAACCTCTGTGACCTCGACTACAAGTGATCGCCGCACTCCTCTGTACTCCTTCCATTGGCTTTCAGAGATTATATTTAACTGCACTGATCTTTCTTTTGTTTGTTTAAGTGACTCAGTACTTCAATGCGTAATCTTGCCTACTATGTATATCTGTTTCTAAGCTATTGATGTATCTTCCCCAGCTTTCATTGTCTGCATTTTTTACTGACGTTTTTGCGATCCTACTTTTTTCTTTGTGAAATTATTTGATCTGCTTTGTTTTCTGCCCTAGATCATTTTTGTATGTCACTTGTTTTTCCATAATCGTTTGTTGTAGGTCTTGGTTCCATATCCTTTGACCTCTTTTTTTATTTTTATATTTTGTGTCCAATACTTTAAATGCAGCCTTATGGATGTTTATCTTTAAGTTTTACCATTCTTCTTCTATATCTTCCTTGATGGTGGTTCTCTGAAGATTTGATATAGTTTAGTATAGATGTTTAATCTCCCCGTCTTGTAGTATGTTTATACGTATGTGGTTTTGTAAGTTGTAAGTTTTATTGCTAGAGTTCGCTTTTATTTTTACCCATGATTTTGAAAAGGCTTTTTTGTTTACTACTATGTAATGATCACTGCCTAAGTCGCATCCTTTATAAACATGTGCATCCTGTATCAGTAGGGTGTATTAGGATATGTCAATTAGCGACCTTGTTGCTCTGGTAGTTCATATGTATTTATTAATGTCCTTCTTGCAGTAGGGTAGAAAGTATTAATGATTTTGAGTTTGTTATGATTTGCAAATTGCCGTAGTTCAAATCTCTCCACTAATTTCCTGCAAATAAAAATGATCGCCTCTAGAGCAGCACATCGATTGCAAAGATCAACATTTCAATCTACATAATTTCTAAACGACTTAGCAAATGGTAGATTTGTCCTAAATTTATATAAACCATGAGCACATGAGTGGCTGCAACGTCCAATGCATTCCCGTTACATTGATCGTGAGAGCAAATTCTTTCCATAGAATTAACATCTTTTTGTTGCAACTAATGTATTGCTTTAACTTAAGTAATCTTTCCAATGTTATGATAACAATCCAAATTGGTGTTTTGTTTAACCTAATGTTCAAAACATTTTAGTAGGTTCCGCATGCCAAAGCTATATTGATCAAATCGCCTTTCTAGGAATTTATGAAAATTCATTTCATGTTCTCACCTTACTCAAGAATTCGCTTGGCGCAAAATACTTAAAATTAGCAGTTTTTTAATAAATTCATTCCGGTGGTGAGTGATATATCCGCATACTCCATTAAGGTCCATTGTTCGGCACTGCAGATGCTTGAAAAATGCCTGGATTGCGTCGCAGACGTTCTACATTCCTGGGGCGCTCGAAAACATGAAAATCATAAAACGAACAAAATACCTATAATTTCGCCCAGAGGGGGCTATAAAAAGTCGGAATTTAAAGCCGAAATCATAAACCATTGTAGTCGTATTTAATATGCATCGCCATCAACATGAAAATAGCTTACAATCATTTGCACAAAGCGAATAAATTATATTCAAGAGGTCCTCGGAGTGAAATTAAACGTGGATTGAAGGAACTCATTAAATAACTGCTGTGTGAAGGGAATTTGCACCAACTGACGGCGGTGATGCTTGCAGTGAGCCAGTGATCGCACTCGAGTTCCAGGGCAAATCCTGGTATGTCGACCATTCTTAGTCTTCAACTTTTCCGAACTCAGTTTTCAAGGCTGATTTATTTTCTTTTGGTTTGGGAAGCAATTGTTCGTGCCATCCCTAGGCTATTTGAACACCTAGTTGTGTTTTTTTGCATTACAAGATCAAAACTGTTCCTAAATTTACGATTGCAATGGAATGCAAAATTAGAATCAGCGTTGAAATTTGAGTCTAGAAAAATTGAAAACTAAGACTGGTCGACATACCAGAAGCGTCCCGTTCCAGGGCCGGATTAGCAGCGGTAACCTGACCTACTGCGTTTTTGCCAGAGGGGGCGGCTGCAAGTGTTACGACCGCACTTTCGCTAAAAGCTCGTGGACGAATTGCTCGGTTTTCCCGGCAATTCTCCCTAAATGCCCCTGACGACTCCCACGGTAACATGTTTCATCAGTTGCAGGTGAATTTGCAGTTGACAGTGACAAATGCTCCGCAGCGACCTCATTAACACCAATAGC
The DNA here is from genome assembly GCA_940337035.1 of Agriotes lineatus. Taxonomy (NCBI): domain Eukaryota; kingdom Metazoa; phylum Arthropoda; class Insecta; order Coleoptera; family Elateridae; genus Agriotes; species Agriotes lineatus. The sequence goes on along the minus strand of OW679196.1, from coordinate 94,668,913 downwards.
CTGGGAATAACCCCGAATCTAAATGACAAAATGCGGAAGCTCTTAATCAGGTTACAAATAATGAAATAAATGTCATGATTTGTCGGCAATTAGCGCATGTGCTGCAGGCTCCATTTGCTTGTTGTAATTAGTTTACTAGTTTTTGTAGCAATAGTAAACTGACAACATACAATTTTCAATTTTGTTGCTGTTCACCAACTGACATCAAAGCAAATTGTCTCCTTCTTTTAAGGACACATTTCTCGAACGCATTTTTTACCCACTCGAATTTGATCAGCAAAATGTTATTTTCTGAAGTAACCTATAAAGTTGTTCGACAAGGTTCTTAAATGCAATTAACGAAGGAATTTAAGTTCACGAACATATGTGTATCTCCAGCTTATTTTGTCTGGCTGAAGTTCCAACTTTCTCGAAAAAGCGTTAGTTTTATTTGAAAATTCTGATAAAATCATAATAATAATATTTATTCCATAATCTACATATATACATATATTTACAATTAATATAATTTTTCTATGACCCCTACTAAAAGCTTGTTGCACTAAAAATGACGTTTTATACATCAGCGTGCTAAAAGTAAACAGCTGGTTTTGAATTTGTATATTTTAAACTGGAAGTGAGGTTATAAAGTTATTCTAGTTACTTCTTTCGTTATTACTATTATTATTAATATACGGGTAACCCCCATTGCAATCATAATAGACATACAAAATTATATACAAGATTATGATGCATAACCATACCACTATTATTACATTTATTTATTTATGGTATTTAAGCTAAAGTTGGTAACTCTACGAGTAATGCCTTATTGCGTTCAATGAACAACAAAAAATGTCTACCTTACATTCACTTAATTCTGTCAGGCAACGTGTTGAAGGAGAATTGTGTCCATAGTTTGAGGAATGAAATTCCATGAAAAATAAATCATGTATGCCCAGATTTCTCGGTGGAACTTTCAAATTAATTAATTTAAGAATATCTGGGCAATCCACTTGACCTGAGAAAATCTTGAATATAAAACAAACATCATTCAAAATGCGCCGTTTATAAAGAGGTGACAGGTTCAGATTGGTTAGGTTATTATTGTACTTATATGAAAAATATCTTACAAATTTCTTTTAGACTCTTTCAACAGCCTGTATTTGATTCTCATAAAAAGGCGACCAAATGATACACATATTCAAGATTATATCTAACAATAGCACAGAAAACAGTTCTTATGGTAGACATAGATAAATCGCTAAAGTTCCTTAGTGTAAATCCTAGTAGTTTCAAGGCCTTTGAGGTAATCGAATTAATATGTAAATTAAATTCTAATTTTGGGTCCAAAAGGATCCCTAAATCTTTTACTTGATTAACAAGTTTGAGAGGTGTGTTATTAATATTATATACTGTTAGAATAATTGTTTTACCTCTTGAAAATCTCATGTAACCACATTTATCTATGTTTAGTACAAGACCGTTACGTTCTGACCAATCATAAAGGTTATTTATTTCCCATTGCAGGGTGAAAGCATCATGGAATGAGTAAATGTGTTTATAAAGTTTAAAATCGTCTGCGAACATTAATATGCTACATGAAGTCTGTTACATCATTTACAAACAGGTTGAATAATAGAGGTGAGCAATGTGCCCCCTGTGGCATCCCTGATGTCACATTTATTGTATGAGAAGAATAATTACCAATTTTTACAATTTGAGATCGATTTCTCAAAAAATGCACAGAACTAACTATTTTTGCACAAATAGCTATTATAATTGAATGGGATCTTAACGTGAAGTTTAGTAGCCCGTTTCTCAACTCCACCTTAAAATGTAATGGACAAATTTAATTAAATTACATGCCTAAATTACCTTTTTAAACTTCTTTTAAAAACGTTTTTTGTTGATAAGAAGAAGAAACTGAAATAATTGCAAACAAGTAGACAAGGGTCATGTGAAGCACATTAATTAAGGAACAGTTATTTGCATATCAAGTCATGCAAGTTATCTTTTACTGAACGAAGGAGCTTACTGTACGAGGCGGTAAGGCCGAGTACATTAAGTTCGTGAGTCCAGTAGAATAACTTTCATGACATGGTATGTATAATATTTTACCTTAAATCGCCAATAAAGTTAAACTAACGCATAAAACCAATTCATAACCTTGAAATTTTGAAAACGTCATTTTGACAACCGTTTAAAAAATTTTAAAAAGGCTTTACGCAGAACTTCCCTCGTCGACATTGTGACACTAAATAATTTTAAAAATCAAATTAAGTTAGAAGTAAAAATATCTTCACGTTTCTAATAAATTAATTACATTTTCAAATTTAAAAAAAATGTATCTCGCTGGGGTTTGAACCCGCCGCATCTGCAGCTCTGCAGATGGCTCGATCCTAACCGCATCTCCGCAACGGATATAACTGCAGCGAAATTCCATCTGCGCTGCCGAGTCTTAAGAGAAAAGTCCTACGCGCGCCTGTCTTCAAGAACACGGTGTTATGATTGTAACATTTTTACTCTTTTGTGACATTATCCTTTATCGGTTAAGTCTTATTTCCGGCAAATGTAAAACCTGAGCTATGTGAAAGTTATTACTTCCTTTTATTTCAAAATTAACACAAAAATAAACAAAATTATTTTTTTCCTGTATATATTTGTATGACAATGTAACGGTTTCCTGCGAGGTAGATATTATAATATGTATGCAAAATATCGTCTTCCTCCGACAAACAGTTTTTGAGCTATACTGCCAACAGACAGACAGACAGACAGGCAGACGGACAGACAGACAGACAGACAGACAGGCAGGCAGACAGACAGACAGACAGACAGACAGAAAGACAGACAGACAGACAGACCAGACAGACAGACAGACGGAATTGAGAAAACCTCTTTTCGTCATCTAGGGACCTTGAAACGTGAAGATCTGAAAAAATCTGGGAAGGTGATTTTTTCGTGATTGCAATACTTCCTTCGTCTTTCAGACGAGGGAAGTAAAAATTAGTGATCACGTTAGGTTTCTAGAAAGTTAACCATTACATGACTAGTAACGTAATAACAGCCAGGTAAAATATTACTGCACTAGTCGTGTAATGGTTAACTTTCTAGACTCAAAATAGCCTTGAAAGGTTGACTTTCTTCAATAGTTACATTTAAAGAAAGCCAGCTTAAATCTCTATTTAAAATAAAATATTGAACAATACACGTTTGCTTGTGGCGCATAACGAAACTCGTTTGATTGCAGCAGAACTCAGTTCGTCGTTAAGATGCTCATAATCAAACTTGTATGTTTACAGATATTAACGATACAAGTTTGATTATGAGCATCTTAACGAAACGAGTTTGATTGCCAAGTTTTGCGGCAATCAAACGAGTCTCGTTAAGTGCCATAAGCAAACGTGTATTGTTTAATATTTTATCTTCATTAATAAATTCTGGTTCAATTTATTGCTTTATACAAAAAGAGTGCGGTAATGAAGCTCTTAACGATACTAAAATTAATTTGGTTAAAAGTCTATAACAACACTGATGAAGAGAAATATCTATTATCTTCATCAGTCTTATTATAGACAATTTACCAAATTAATTTGTGTATCGTTAAGAGCTGTATTACCGTACTCCTTTTTACAAAACAAAGAATACATTAAACCGGAATTTATTGATGAACATAAAATATCTAACAATACACGTTTGCCTGTAGCACTTAACGAAACTCGTTTGATTGCTGCAGAACTCGGCTCACTTCCTCGTTTTGACAATCAAACTCGTTTCGTTAAGATGCTCACAATCAAACTTGTATCGTTAATATCTATTATCTTCATCAGTGTTGTTATGGACAATTTACCAAATTAATTTGGGTATCGTTAAGAGCTTTATTACCGCACCCCTTTTTACAAAACAAAGAATACATTGAACCGGAATTTATTGATGGTAAAATAGTTAACAATACACGTTTGCTTGTGGCACTCAACGAAACTCGTTTCGTTAAGATGCTCATAATCAAACTTGTATCTTTAATATCCGTTAACCAAGATGCAGCTTTTCTTTTCATTGTAATATATAATAGAATTATTTATAATGCTAAATTTAGTATATCTCTCACATAGTAGAGTTGATGCAACGGTAATATTTGCAAAACTCTATAAAAATTATCAAAATTAAAATACTAAAAATTGCGAAAAGTACGTAATGTGGGATTTTTTTTAAATGTAGATATTAATTGATATTTTACAAAAATACTGCGTCATGATCAGATAACCCATGTTCACACGTCTCAGATTCAATAGTGCAGTTACTATCGGATGTAAGCAGAAGTAATTTAATATTAGTGTGTACAACACTTAAGCAGTTGTCTACACGTCTGTTACTCATCACAATGAAAGCTTTGTTTACAAAATGTATTAAATTTCAAAAATTACTAGACTTTCAATAAATCACAACCAAAAATTGGAATCACAATGAAATATGTTAGTATTTTTTTCTTACTGATGAGTGTACAGAATATTTTAATTTGTTACAAAAATTTTCAGTATAATAACAACCGATATTCTCAATAAAATAATAATTGCCAATGATCACTTCTCATGTGGTCAATCATTGCAAAAAGAGTACCGTTTGGTTTCCGTTTGTGTATAAATACATGCAGTGCAGGCTTACATATTTTTCCGCCATGGCCCGTATTCCATCAATGAAAACACCAATGCAGTTTTTCCACATTAAGTCAAAATGTGTCATAAAATAATAAGCAGTTGTTCATTGTTGATTTTGTAAAGCTGTAAGCTAGCAGAAGTGTATCTTTGGATATATCTGTTTCCTTGTCTATAGCTACATAACAAACATCAGTTCCAATAGACCTACCGAGACATCTATAATTCGGTAAAGATGTTTTCTGAATTTGTTTAGCGATATTACGTATCTTAAATATTGTTGTGACTATGCCAATGGCAATAGGAAGTAGATGCAGAAGTGTAAAAACTAAATTGTATCTTGATCAATTCTTAATAATTTAACATTCGAAATACCAATACTCGCGTGTAATAAAACAAATAAATTTTCTTTTTATTACCATTTGATATAATAAATATAGTTACTTGTGCTTTCATTTGTCTCTATTATCTGCAGTTTTTCACTTATTTCTTCATTAGTTTTCCTATCCTGTTGTGTATATCCAACAAGTGGCCTCAATTTCCTTTCAGCCGTTTCCATTCGTTGTTGGTCTTTTTTTCTCACCACCCTAGTTTCACATCCAATCAAAATAGTGTTTTGAGCACTTTGCCCTTATCTAATACCTCTGGTCACGTAAGCCATTTATTTTATCATACTGAGTTCTATATTCAGTTTTCAGTTAGTATTTTTATATATATTTTATATGACCTGAATAAGATGTATTGATATTTCTCTCGTTATTAACCCTAAAGTAGGGAGATAGAATTATAGAACGTAAGTCTTTTATTATTTTTTGTTGTTATAATGTTTTTACTATATATACAGGGTGAATCAGAACAACACCGGCATACTCTCAGAAATGATAGATGGGACGAAATAAGTGTTACGAGATAAGAAACCTGTCCACAAAAAAGTAATATTTTCCTTGATATATTAGGCAGATAAACTAATTAGCAGGTACGTATTACGTAGTGAACCTAAGATACTTTGTAGCACAAGAGAGAACTTTCGGACATGGATTCACTATCTTATAGCAGTTATTTTGATACCCCTATCAATCCTGAAGGTTTATCGGTGTTGTTCTAATTCACCCTGTATATATCGCTAGTCTATAATTATTAAATTAGATAATTCATACATTTTTTAACATAGTTTACTGGAGTGGTAACGTTTACTACACACACAAAAATGAAATATAGTAATAGAGAAAATTAATGAAAGAAAGTCACAGACCAACCTCATTAAGCTAACATCTCGAGGTAGGAACACTTTTGTCTTAAAGTACATATATGAATCTCATATAAGTCTACAAGAAACTTAAGCAAAATGTAGCTTGAAGAAACTAAAGAGATGGATGCGGTAGTTAATCAAAGTGACAAAATTTTAATAAATTTATATGTACAGGGTATCCTGGACATCCCCACTTAAGGGTTAATACCTCTCACATCTTTTTCTGTTGACTCTTTGAAGGTGCAGGTGCATTTTCTCTTCCGTTTTGAATAATTCGTTTTATAATAAAAATATTGTTTATGTTTATTTAGCCCCCCTTCTGCTACTAGTAGGTTATTATTTTGCATATAGTGCATATACACATTTCCCTATAATTGTTACAAGTGCTTTTAGGAACTGAGTTAAATATAGATAGTACTATTCTGTGGTGAAAAGGCAAAAGGGTATAAGTCAAAACTGATCATTTTACAGGAACATCAAAAAACCATTTTGCTGGAGATTTGAGAACAACATTTAATTCTTTTCGCTGATAATCAAAAGAATGAAGTTGATTTATTGACTACAGCTTGCTTTGCTATTGATTCTAAAACTATTTCTACTAGAAAATAAATAAATACGGAACTTATACCTTATCGCATTTTCTTTTATTCATTTTATGAAATAGCAAAAGGGTATAAGCTGACATGTAGCTTTTTGCAATTTCGCGGAATATGTATTTTCTGATAAATAATTACTATGACAAAACAGCATATGTAGACATAAATTACACAATAATATGTGGTTTCGAGTTCGAATAATGTGAGGTTATGTGTAAACTTACCGGTTAAGTTCTTGTTACAGCACTTCTGCAAAACTTTGTACGCACGAGAGCGTGTGTCGATTTTGGCTACTACACTATAATAACTAATAATAACACTGGAAAACTGGACCGCTAAAACACGCTATTGCACCTGCATGGAAATGCACTCGTAGTATAAGTGTACATAAGTTATTTGTTTCCAACAACAACGGAAAGCTATGAAATGGCAAAAGGGTATAAGTTAACATATGCTGTTCTGGCATTGCAGATAACTTTACGAAAAGCTTTGACTCGGGGTATTAGTACACATGTATCTATTTTCCATTGACTAAATTTGTTTTTTATCAATTTTTAGTGAATTTTCAGGGAATAAATCTACATATCCCATTTAGAAAACTTGCTGTAACAATGCGGTTATGGCATGTAGACTTATATTCTCTCGTATTTAGATGCCCGACATTGCTCTGAACGCGGGGCATCAATAAAATCAAAAATAAGATAAGGCGACTTATACCCTTAGGCCCTTTTACCACAGTATTGATGTCGTTCATTCGTTGGATATCTTTTTTTTGTGCCGAACCATATTTTATTAACTTTGTACATATACACAGTGGGCAAAAAAAACTGTACAAAGTGTAAATATATATATTTCCAATAATAATTACTGAATTCAAATATTTACTGGAAAAACGAAATTCTTACACTTTGGAAATTGATAATATATTTAATTTGTAATAATACAACGGTTCAATTCGATTTTATTTCACTTTAATGAAGGCTATGCGAAAACGGAAGCTTTTAATAATGTGAACTTAAATCTGCAACAAAACTAGTAGGCACTTTTGTTTTATTTGTTTGGTTGTTTGGTCAACCTCACTTGGTATCTGTGATTTTAGTTTTCGTTTTTGATTAATCGAGGTCCTGAAGAAAATGGTAGGTACGCATAATTAGTATTGGATTCAGCTGCCTGAGAAGCAAGTAGCTTCTGCACTTCTGCCTGGACACTTGCAAAGACAATTGCATGTGATTGTTGATAAAAATTACACAGGCCTGCAAATTGAAATTTTTTGATTTTTTTTCACCGTAATGGGTGAATCGTATGTATTTTGGTGCGCTGAGTCCAAATATGACCTCAGTTTTTCTCCAGCACGTAGGGATTTTCCGCAAAATGAAAAAGAAAGTTATGCAAAACCCGCAGTACATATAGGTAAAAATGCATTTTGAAATAAAAAAATATATATTACTAGTAATTTATTTACATTTTTAAATACAATTTGATAAAAATAATATGTAGTATATACAATAAGGATTTATAATTCTTTATAATATCTACATTTTTCCCCCAAAACTCCGTTTTGAGCTTTTCCGTTTGTGTGGGATGTCTGGAAGTTATCTATGAAGCATCCAACAGTAGTCTCCCACCATATTCACACCCCATCGTCCTTGGTACCTCCGTTCCATTTCTTTGATGTCTTGGTGGAACCTCTCGCCCTGCTCTTCACTTACGGCACCAAGGTTTTCTGGGAAATAACTCAAATGGGAGTTCAAAAAGTGAAGTTTCAAGCTCATGGAGCACCCCAAGGTTTTAAAACATTTCAACATTTTATTTACAATTTCTTCATAATCCGGGTCCTTATTGTTCCCCAAAAACTTAGTCACAACTTCTTTAAATGATATCCACGCCTCTTTCTCAGCTTTTTTCATCACCTTTTCAAACTGATCGTCTTTCATTAGTTTCCGAATGTCCGGGCCAACAAAAACACCCTCCTTTAACTTTGCCTCAGACAGTCCCGGGAATTTCTTTTCAAGGTATTTGAACGTTTCGCCATCTTTTGGCAATGCCTTGACAAACTGCTTCATCAGTCCAAGCTTGATGTGAAGTGGGGGTAAAAGCACTTTTTTGGGATCAACCAAAGACTCAAAGTGAACATTTTTTTCTCCAACCTTCAAAGTTCTCGTTGGCCACACTTTTTGGCTCCAGTGCTGTGCTTTTGCCCGGCTATCCCACTCACATAGGAAACAGGGGAATTTCGTATGCCACCTTGTTGTCCAAGCACCATAGAGATGACTTTGAGATCACCACAGATAGGCCATCCAAACTCCTTATATTTCAATTTATCAAGGATAAAAGCCATGTTGTCATACTTTTCTTTTAGATGCACAGAGTGCCCCACGGGTACAGAAGCGTATTTATTGCCGTTGTGTAGCAAAACTGCTTTTAAACTTCTTTTTGACGAGTCAATAAAAAGCCTCCATTCATCTGACACATGTTGAATGTTAAACATTGACATCAACTTGGGAACATCAGAACAATATACAAGTTCGCCATCTTGAGAAAAATTTGATTCAAATTGTTTTTCTCTGCTTCTGTACCAAGAGAATAAAGTTCCAGATCTCAACAAGTTCTTTTCTTGAAGTCTAGAGCCCAGTAATTCAGCAGACTCTTTAGAAAGCCCTAAATCACGAACGAGGTCGTTTAATTCTTCTTGTGAAAACTGTTGGGGTCCACAGTCTTCGACTTGAAACTCATCATCCAACTGCTCTGACTCGCTCTCTAATGACTCTGGCAAATCGTCAAAATCGTGTGGGGGCACTGGTACTGGAATACCGGGTCCATGAGGCACAGGCCGAAGTGCAGATTGCATGTTTGGGTAACATATATCTTTTTTATTTTTGGAATTGTACCCTTGTATGTTGCAAGAACAAAAGTAGCAGTCATCGCCGTGGTTTCTCGGCTCTCTCCAAATCATAGGCACCCCAAAACGAAAAGATTTCACCTTTCCTTTAGACCACATGCGAAGTCCTTCAACACAGCCTGAACACACTCCATGAGGGGCCCAAGATTTTTCTTGATCTCCGATCTTCACACCAAAATAGGCAAAGTACACTTTTTTAATAAACTCCGTAATACTTCGAGATTGTTTTTTTAATACAAGTTCGCCACAAATGTAACAAAAACTATCAGGATTATTAACACAAGCTCTTGAAGACATTTTGAAAGACACTTTAAGAATATTTAAATTGAAATGAACAAATCGAAGGACTACGAGGGGTATATATAGGGCAATGGGAAAATCCAGGTTTCATTTGTCAATAATGTTCACCACAATTACGCAAATTACCAGAAAGAATTTCTCCTATTTATTTATGTACTTTTAATAACAAAAACATTTATTACAGTAACATTGGAATCTGAAAACACCGAAGAAAAGCGATAAACCTTAATTGCATACTATTAAGGTAATGGGTTTCCATGATTCATACGCTGACTAATACTGTTAAATATACTAATTTTTATCATATTTCATAGTTTCTAATATAAAACTATGAAGCCGAATAGGAAAAACAACTTTTTTCGGCATATTCATAAATATACGCCTTAAGGTAGGCAATCCCGCAGAAAAATGCATTTTGCGGAAAATGATTACGTGCTGGGAAAAAACTGAGGGCATTTCCGAACTCAGCGCACCAAAATACATAAGAATCACCCATTATTTTAAAGAAAAAAATTTGGTCGCAGACCTGTGTTATGGACATATTGAACCATTGTTTTAGATAGCATATTTAATAATTATTTAAATAGTATTTGTTATTACTGTTGTATTTCCTAAAGTCTAAATAATAATTTCATTAAAAACAGCATTTTTTGCATAGCGTTATTAACCACGAAGAAATTTGAATTGGTACTATGTGTTTGGAATAAAAGTGCTTTATTTCCATCTATAAAGATTGAGCTTTTCGATGGTATAGTAATCATATAAAGATGTTAGCGACCTACGAATATACGGGGCTATAAAATCTGTACCGTTTGTTTTTTGGTCCACTCTGTATTGTCACTACCAAGCATTTTCTTTGTTTTTGTTTGTATATTCTAGTTCCTTATAGTCGTTTTTATGCCTATCCTCTACCGTTATCTCTTGGAACCACTTTGGCATTACTTCACTACTTAGGGCCGATTCTACAATGCAAGTATATACTTAGAATAAGCTATCCGAGGTATAATTGTCATAGTTTTCTGTGTTACAACAATCGTTTCTAGGGTATTTATTCCCGGGATAACTTTATCCTTGGATTGTAGAACCGGCCCTTAGTATGCTATTTTTTAAGCCAGACTAGCGAAAAGATTACTGTTCATGACAAACGTTACCGCAACATGCTGACAAATTTCTTACGGCCTCATTGAGAGAATGTGGATCTCGGGGATATGTTCTTTTGGCAAGATGGCGCTAAATATCACACAGTAGGAGAAAGAATAGCTATACTGCGAAAAATGTTTCCTGACCCTGTGATTTCTTAACTAAATGACATGAATTGCCCGGAAGTTTATGCCGTCTAACACCTCTAAACTTTTTCTTTAGAACTTTGCTAAGGACAGCGTCTACGCGAAAAATCCACAGTCGACGAGCTAAAGCATAACATAGGTCGGGTTTATGATGATATAGAGCCGCGATTGCGGGAAAATGTTATTTAAAATTTAGCAGGAAAAACAGCCATAATTCATATTATTAAAAAAAGAAATCCCCACGTTCACACCCTTTATATGCTTTCAGATTTTCTTGTGTTTTATTTTGCAAATATTGTAGATATCCTTCTCTTTTACCTTTATTCGCTGTTTCCAAGGATTCGTAGGCTGCTCTGTTTATTATTGTTTTTAGATCTTACCACTCTCGGTTTACATTATTGCCAATTAGTCTTTTATATAAATATTAAACGAGTCTATCTTGATACATCCTTATTATTCAGTATTATTGAATATATCTATTTAGATTGTCTTGTGTCTGCCTGTTAATGGAAATATGTCGAAATGATTTATACGATCTCCTGGTAGATAATAGGCGGAATTTATATGCTCTGCTCTTGCGTCTGTTATTAACTTAACCAGTTTTTCATTAGTCATAATGTAGTCATTAATAAGGCATTAATATCCTCTTGCGGTTCACCTGTATTTGGGAATACATGTGTGCCACTGAAAAGTATTATTTACCGGTAGTTGTTGTTTTTTTATTGGTTTCATTCTGTTCGAAGCAAATTTGCTAAGCATTTGAGTAATTGTTTCTAGTATCCTAAATTAGGGTAGATTATTTATCGACCTTCCCTGGTCATGTTCTACGGTAACAGAACTACCTTGCATAGGATGTGGCTCTTCGCCAAGTACGACGCTCTGAGCTAAGTAGAAGGTATGTCTAGGGCGTCTATAGTTGCTCTACACTTATCGCTGGGAATTGTATCCCTTAACCTGCTTAACCTACTCCCAAAAATATAATCGTCTTGTATCTGTTTCTGATAGAACGATAAGAAATGTAAAATAGAGCTCTTTTTTCTACCTTCTCAATTAACAGTAATGCATTCTTTAAGTACTAAGCGTGTAAATGAATAGAAACAGATACAGTAAAAACTTGACCAAAAAAAAATTTTAATTTTCTTTCTCCTAATGTCTTTCCCGATTTGCATATTGACAATAACCATTTCAGTTAAATGACGTCATCTTTAGTCAGTAGCAAATTGAAAGAATAGCTTCAATATCTTGAGTTTCTCTGCCAATCCACTTTTGCCTTCACGTTTTCTATTTGCTATTAGAGTAGTTCTCCGTTTATATGTCCAAAATACTGTACCTTTCTTCATTTGCTGGTGGTCAGAATGTGTGGTTTTCATTCATAATTTTTAACGTTTGATTATTTGTTGTTTTCGTTTCGCAGGTGTCAAATATAGGTTAATAATTCGAATGTTCTCGTCTGACTCGAGAATTCAACATATGACATACTGTTATTTATAGAACACGGCATTTATATAAATAACCTACAATGTCTACACAAGTATTTCAATTTCAAGTGGCCTCTCAGTAAGAGATCTCGGCAAGGAAATTACCTTCAAATTCTATATCCTGTCAAGCTTCTTGGTAAAAAGTTCTATGCTCTGAGACATATTCGCCAGTCGCACGGCTTAATGGAAAAGTTGGCCATTTTTGTATTTACCAAGCCCGCTCCATTAACGTATGTTAAAAAGTCCAATAAACTTGCTTTTGAATTTATTATTTATAAAGCGACGACGAATAAATTTTAAATTAAGCTTTTTTAACATTCCTTTTGATCTTTCGCAAATGACTGTCACACTACGCTTGTTTTATATTTTCACCTTTCAGCGCAGAGCCCTTTTCCACGAAAAATCACTACCGAACGCCAGCCTGACCTCCATTTTGTTATCTCCACTAGCAGATATTCGGCTTCGCAGCATTTATTAAGCATATCTAGCTTTGCGTTTATGCGTTTGACGTCTGTGTAGGAGGAAGATAGGCTCATTCCCTAATAGCTAACCCGGTGAACTACAAGGGTTAAACTACATGATTTACTGCTATGTCTAGTGGAATCCTCGAATAGTTTCAACTAATTTCAGCAGCAGGTGTACAGCTTTTTAGTAATAATTAATCAAGCAATAATACTTTTCATATTTTAATAGTACTACACAAATTTTAGACAGGTAATATTTCAAAGTATTTTGTACATCTCTATGTGTCATGTACTCTACGCACAATCGTCATAAATTTTTAAAAGTTAAATTGTTTTTGAAATAATCTGGTTACATCGCCGCATACTCCGAGAGCCGGTAAAATGGTCTCAAGGGTTAAGCAGCAGTAATGGTAATAAAATCGCAGGCAGTAGTGCTTCAGAGGATAGCTGAAGCCATTGGTTGTGGTTGTCATTTCGGTGACAGCCATTTAATTACACCATAGGCGCTAGCGCAACTTCGGAAAGTCGAAAAAAGTAAGACATACGTTGCAGTGCTTTATTCTAAATGTGGGATTTCAAATCCTTTATGTTATTCAGTTCTTTTCGTAGAAGTTTTAGAAAATAGAATTAATGAAGAGCGAAAAAAATAAACCAAATGTCATTTGGTGTTGAAACAATCAAGACAACTACCTTACTTACAATATAAGGCATCCCAGAATTCACAAATGACTTCAAATTTATATTATATTTAATGACATACAATTTCATAATAGCAGCCCAAACCCTTTGCAAGATATACAAATCTTTCTAAACTTTCGACAATTCTGTATTTTTCAATATGTCCACCTACATGCACTACTAAAATAAAATACTTAATCTAAGATGGATAAAAAAATTACAATAGAATATGTGTTTCATTAAGATGGCTCTCAAATAGAACCAACACAGCTCTACGTCATTATGTTTCTTTCAATATTCCACCAAAAAAAAAAAGTTGAGGATTTATTATAGTATTAGAGCACCTGATAACCTTTACCTAGTTACATATAGCTGCTAAAGAAGTTATTGATTTAAAAGAATTATCTTAAATTAATAAAACACACAATTGTTCTTGATTAGACTATCAGGAGCCAACCGTATTAACATCTACACTACATTATAAATCTACTAGCCTTTGAGCCGATCACAGATTGCTATTGCAAATAAAAAAGTTATAGAAAACATTGTTTTAACGTATTTGATAAAGAAAATAACTTTTGCTAGAACGAATAACAATTAAAGGGTGTTCAAAATTATGTAGAAAATAGATAATACATCTTAATCTTTCTAAATGTAAGCACTTAATAACCGGAGTTACACTAAATCACAAAGAGAAAAAACATCGCATTCGATTCTAAGTTGTAAGCAAATGCTTTCCGCACTGGACGAAGAATTCTACATAAATGCACACGCTTATCGTTGCATTATGAAGGACAGGTCTAAGTCGAACTGCTCCCACTCGGTGACGATGAAAACGTTACAGGCGCAGCCAGACACAGAACGTATTTTTATATAAGAATACTAGAACGCGCGTGGCCAGCCTACGTCTGGCCCTGCCAGCGTAAAGAAACGGTTAACAATAACAATGCTTGCTTAAGCTGGTACCCAGCCTACGTCCGGCCCAGTATGCGGGCCCTTCATGCTGCGTGTTGCGGCGCGATCGGCATGTGTGTGCGCCACTTGCTTACGGTCGGCATGCGTTCTTATAATATAAGATTACAACGAACTTGGATAAGCGATGAGACTTTAAAGATATACGAGTAACTATCAAAAAGTAAACGCAAAATATCAAATAATTGAGATCGATATTATTGTGAATTTCTATTTTAATAGTCCAACTGAAACAACTCCAATTTTTATAGATTTTTTGGATTTAATACCCCTTCCCCCCCTTACAATTTTACATTCTATTAAGTGAAACTCTACGGGACCTTTTAGGTGTCACTAAAGCTATATTTTCTGGAGTTACATTGTAAAATTAATGAAAAATAGCAGACCTACCAAATTTAAGGGTGTCTAGCGTAGAAAAGGTAAAAGATAGAAGCAAGTTCTATTCGAAAACTTACGACAGAACAATAAGAAGCAATCGAAAAATTAGGCAGAACCTAGAAAATTTACCCTTCTTATTCTCTAAATTTATTCCTCTAAGGCGTCTTTCTAATTACTGGAGTAAACGTTTTCTAAACAAAACAAAAATCCTGAAATAAATTAAGTCAAATAGACATGTACAAAATGCAACAATAGATGAAGACAACATAGAAGTATTCATTACTTTAGTTATTGAGGAACTAATATTACAAGGAATAGAAACGAAGAATCTGAAATCAGAGATGTGATAACTATGGCCACTAAAGCCTAATCTGCTGTACTACCAACTTCCAAATTGTTACCCCAGATTATTTAAGAGAGTTACATATTGCCAGTGGTTTCAGAAAAATCTTAATAATGACAAAGTTTTGAATAAATAGTGACGAATAATGGTTTTATCCAACAGGCTATGTCAATTCTCAAAACGTGCGTATATGGATCACTGAAAATCCGCATTACTTCCATAACAGTCTTTCACATCTTTTAAAAATTGGAGCATGGATTGCTCGTTTTCCAGAAGGAGAATCGTCAGTCATTTTTTTTAAAGAATTCTTAAACGTAGAAAAATATCGCCATATCATTCTTAAACTGTTTATAAACCAACTCCACGACCATGAAATTCAAAATGGCCCTTTCCAACATTATTCTGATAGACCATACGTTGCGCAAGCTAGTCTAAAATATCTGAGGGGATTTTACGATAATAGCCTAACTAATGACGATCGAGTTCCTCCAATATTGTGCAATTTAATTCCTTTAGAGTATTTTGTGTTTCCATACGTACAAAATTCTATTTTTAAAACTCCAATACACACCTCAGACGACTTACGAGACAAGATTATAAAAAATGTTAACTAAATAATTGACAAATTGATACATGTTTTCAAAAATATGAAACCCGAATCAATTTATGTTTAAATATTGCAGACTGTGAACACGTTTATATACATTCAGCAACCTACAACATAAATTCTTTGTGAATATGAATATACACAGTAAGTTTTCCAAAAATGGAAAGAAATGGCTTTGCTAAAAATGATTCTTATCTAACCAAAGTATTGCATGTGTTTATAATAGTTTAAAAAATATAGGTTTTATAATGGGGCTTTTTGCCTTGCCCTATACTCTACTTTACTACGAATTTGAATTGCCCTTTGTTTGCTAGTTAACTCAGTCGTGGAAGCACAAAACCCGCTCTCAACTTAGTGCAGCAAAGGGAAATGTCAGTATAGAGAGTTCCGACCTGCTCTTGATCACCAATACTTTTGTAATTGTACATGCAAATCGTGCAAGAAATGAAAATGAAACAGTTTACATGAAAAGATATATACTCTGTAAAAGGAATATACGTGCATGGAAATATATATAAAGAATACACAATGGTAATACAGAGTGTTATTTGCGCTATTAATAGTAGCGAGAAACAGTCCACCAGCTTAATGCTGAATCTACACGCAATGTTTAAATTCCGCACTCGAATTCACTGAATACGACCCTGACTACAGTAGCTTAAAGTAAGCTGACGCGACCTGTCGACGGAATGATGCCAGCGGTGTCGACGGAATCATGCCAGCGCCTTGTTCTGACTAGCTAAATCAGTAGCATGGTCGTTGAAGCTATTGCGTAATTTGCTGCAATTCCTTCGTGAATCGCTATTATGGTTCGGCTTCCGGTTTCACGTTCCAGGCATTCAAACTTGTGTTTTATTTACGATAATTAAACTAGCTAAAGGCAGCTTGTTACAAAATAACGAAGAGTTCAGCTCCTAGAATCTGGAAGTTCCCCCACAGGCTTCTGGCGTTAGCAAAGTCGGCTGGCTTTCTCAAAGTTTAAATGGCAGATGAAATAGCAGCTTCTGGCTATGAACTGCTGTATCTCGGAGATGCTTTCACAAGCTGGCACTTATAATACTTTGCGTGGCGTCCCTTTCGTTTCGGGCAACACGCACAGTTCACTAACTGGAAAGCAACTGCCCCCTGCTGCCTCTAACGGGCCAAGTTGCACCAAACCAAGTCACACCGTCGCATGCAGTTCTAATAATAGCACACGGGATCAATATTCCGCTGGCTTGCACTTCACTATTCTAGCACGCGAAATATTCGTTGCAAGCTTTAAATGTGCAATAAGTTTTAATCTAATTACTACAATGTAAGAAATACAGTTTAGTTTTATTCCTAGCAGAATAATGGTTAAATACCAAGGTGATTATTAAATGCCAAAGTGACACAAACTAGACCGTTACCGTTTTTCTTTGGCTATTCTTAGCACACACTGTATTTGTCCATTTATTAACTCGTAAACGAATTAGCTTTGAATAATTTAAGATTTGCAACGGATTCAAACTATTCATTGCCAAAATAAATATGTAGTATAACGTTCTTTTCTCTTATTATATAGGCATATTGGAAGTACCTACCTAAGGTCTATCCAATTTTTTCTAACAATTTTGAATAATCATTGACTGATACCGCCTCGAAACTTATACCTCTCATAATTTTGCCATGTTTCGCCTCCCAACAAAGCCCATTAAGACAATTAGTGAATTATTGAGCTCTTATACATCACCTTGAACGTCTACTAGCCGAAACTCAAAAACCATCCTCACTTATAAAATTTCTAACACGAAAGATAAGAAACTTTAAGTTTTAAAACCTTGAGACCTTCTTTCTTTTATCAATCCATGATGCACTCTCAATTTAATTTCATAGTATTATTTTACTTCTATTTAGTGCATGTATACAAATAATCTAAGCATAATATAATTAATAAAATTCATAACTCTGCTAATGACTTCACTAAAAACCGACAATTGCTTTTTGTACAGCCATATCATACATAACCGTACTCTAGAAGAAAGAATAAGGAACGACTTCCTAGAATTCATATGTCTCTAAATACTTAATTAGGAAGTACATTATTTAGCCAATTCTGATATATACAATTACTGAAAATATCTCGAATCCTTAAAATGAAAAGTAGAGGTTACAGATAATTTCAATAACATATTCTAGTGATTTTTCTGTGCAAGGTGCGAGCTTTTTACTCTAGGCGAAGCCGGGATTAAAAACTCGCCGAGCACGGAAAAACACTTTTCTCACGTGTTGCACATTTTTTCACGTACTGGAAAAAATGCTTGAAAATTATAAAGAACTGTACATTTTAATATTTTACTGTGCGTTACTACGCAGAAATATGTTACTATACAGAAATGCACGACTTTTCTAAACGATTTCTCTTTGCTATAGAGAAAAGTGTTGCTATGCAGAAAAGTACCATTTTTCTAAACGATTTTGTTCTTCGAAATACAGTAAATTTCCGTACAGTATATGAAAAAACTATTTTGTGACACCAGTGGGAGTATACTTTGCACATTTAATATTTGATGACGTTAACGTTACTTGGATTCTGACAGTTACACGTTTTGTTAAATTAATAAAAATAATTAGTTTGTAAAAGTCACCATGTGTAAACCGTGTATTCAAAGGGGAAAACGCTTTTCCTGTTATATGATTTATACAGATTGGGTCTTGATCGATGTTAATATATTTTCAATCCGGCATTGGCAGCCATTGGGTCAGAATCAAACTTAATCACATTATAGCACGTGTTAGACTTACAGGCAGGTTTTGAATATGTATCTGTATTCAGTCATATTCAGCCAGTACTTGCCATATTCCATAACCTCTGTTTGATAAACTGCATCTTCAGTTATATGTAGAATATGAACAGACATGGAAGAATTCCATAACTTTCCAGACATTTTCACTCGTTCAGAATATCGCTACGACTTGCATTTCCTAGTTTCTCAAAGACGTTGACAGCGCAATATTAATTTACACCGCTTGCCTGACTATGCTGTTTATTGCAGCACATTTTTAATTACATCTCAGTAAGGATTTTGTTACCAATCATGGAAATGCTGCCGTGATTAAACTAAGCGCAAAATTGTATAATTGTGCATTTCAATCAATCCCGACAATAGTAAAGCGTGCATTTAAATTGAAATTAATTTAAAGCATAATACTAGAACGGCTGAATATCAGCTGGTGTTATCAGATTTGTGCGTTATATAAAATTTACAGTTCAAAGCGTTTGCACAACTAATTAAATTATTAACGAAACTACTGAAACAACTGAAATAATTGTCTTCGACGCGAAGCAGTTTTTAATTAGCTGGTCTCTTTTACTTTTTCTACTTATTTTCATTATTTGTATATTGAATAAAGCGAACCTATGGTTTAAAAGAGTATATAAAATGTACCTAAGTTATAAATACAATTTCACAGAAAGTCAGCACCAACAGCAAGATTAAACAACAAGTAGACCATATAGGGTTATTATAGTTAAAAAAACGATTCACAAAATACAAATAAATAGAAGAACAAATAAGCACATATTTCTAAACCATTTAAAATAAGTACCTACTCCCATATACTACATGTAGGAATAATTTAACTTGAATTGCTTGATAACAATTTCTTTACAGAAGCCAGAATCAAATGTTTCTGTTTCATCTTCTTTGTTATTTTCTTTTTCTTCTTCTTGCTATGATGTAGACCTCCCTCATATCTAGTTGTCATTTCTGTAGAGGTTTCTTGTTTCCTTATAAACTGTTTCTGCACTGGTTATTATTAGTTTCGCCAGACTTTTTATCGCCTGTTTTGTATATAGATTATTATATATTTTTCAGTATTAAATCATTTAGGCAATGTGATCATTTTTTACACGGGTTTCTGTTTCCTATAACACAATCCTTTTCCTTCTAAACGGCTCCTTCATCTTTTTTATACATATAAACCATTTTCCTGTTTTCATACCGAAGACAAAATCCTTATTCTTATGGGATAGACTGCAAACTGTCACCCCATTTTTATATGACCTGCTGTCAAGCCTTTTACATGATGAATATCTTTTGGTTCTGGTTATCATCATTACCCAAACCCTCTACGTGTTGGTCTCACTAACTTTTATAAATTCTTGTCTACCACACTCGTCAACTTTGCACTATTCAACTATGTCTATATTTGAAACAGGCAAACTGGACAACTCAGGCTTATGTGAGTATAAAATAGAATGTAAATAATATTTTCATCATTGGACACAAAGTACAACTGGCATAACAATACTAATTGCATGCCATCCAGAAAATGTAGTAGATATTTAACTATGTTTCCATTAATGACACGCAAAAGCTTAATATACTAAAGTTCTATTGACCAACATGTAATTTAGATAAAACTATATACTTTTTCATAGATTTGGCGAATTTCATAAATGCATACCTAATAAGGAAATACAAATGCCAATATTGACAAAATAAACAGTAATGAAGACAATAGTCAACATCTAAAACGTTTTAGGTAAAAAAAATGGATGGATACCTGCAAAAAATAAATTACCTCATATTGCATATTGGAATGGATACCTCCAAAAAGACAAAAAGGGAATCACTCAGAAATAACTGGCGAGAAGGTATAAATCTATAAATGCAGCACTGGAAGAAAACAATATAGAAAATGAGTTATGGAATGAAAGGGAAATATGGCGAAGTGTTATCGGAAGACGTCTAGGACGTTATAAAACGATTGATATACACAGTGGGCCAAAAAACGGTACAAATTGTAAATAGTCATGTTTTCAATAATAATTAACGCATTAAATATTTCTTGGAAAAACAAAATGTTTACACTTTGTAGATTGCAAAAATGATTAATTGCATTTTTGAAAAGTTTTTTACTGTTATATTAATTATTTAAAAGTATTAATAACTTATGAGATATATGAGAGTACAAAACTTGTACCGTTTTTTTGGCCCACTGTGTATATTATAAAGAAAGGAAAAAGAAGAAAAATATTAAAAACTACCAACATACAACCTAGATAAAATCTCATTTTTAGAGAAATACAAAAATACTGTAAAAAAGGCAAAAAACGAATACATCAACGATAGTGGAAAGGAAAGAGAATACCACAGAAAAACAGTGAGACATTAAAACATAAAAAATATAAATATATGCTTTAATCCAACACAGCGATAATACGTGATTTAAGTGCTCATGAAACGTTCAAGTGAAGATTGTAAAATAATGTTCAGATTAATGTAAAAACGTATACATAATTTATTGTTTAAAGGCGATGCTTAGATATATTGCCCAAGAGTGATGATAGTTGACTGTAACTGTGTATAGGATAGAGTACAAAAGTCCTTTATTAGGGTTAACAATAAAGAAATACAAAACTTAACTAATGATGATTAAACGAAGTGATGGGTCACTGATAAGAGATAACTTACAACATTTTGAAATTGTATTCTAGTTTCTTACTGGATTATTCCGGAAATTTTGAATTTAATTTAATAATTTAATTACCTTACTTTTGGCTAGGGTAAACTCGGATGCCAAAGGTCCGTTCTACTCAAATGTATAAACGCAGGAATAAACAATGTAAAAACAACTCGTATAGTTATATATACATAAAATATTATTTAAAAAATCCTTTCTGGTAAAAGGTGTGCGTTTCTCTGCTTTTGCAACGGTCTGCAGCCCTGTGCGCATTCCTGCTCGCCAGGGCGGTGGGACTTTGTACGGACTCGTAATGTGAGTAGACACGGGTGGATAGTAGCTATAATGTACTCGAATCGGTATCGATAGGTCTGAAACAAGCGCTATTAACGTTAACAAGACGCCGTTTCGTTTATCTTGTGCGGGCGGACAAATTTCATGTAATTAGAAGGATGACGGTGTTAGTGCCGTTCGTAATTAATATATTAAGCCAGGCAAGTCGTGGGCTTACTTGGTACATAATATTGGAACCCGCGAAATAACTGAAACGTGAAATTTTCACCTACTGCTTGGTTTGGTCGGGACCGTTGGAGGATCGCTTGCGCTCTCGTGCCTGCTCCGGCGAAGTGTAATTCGTTTTCGATGGGCTACCAGAAAGGCGTCATCGGACCAGCAGCGTTCTAGCTGCAGGTATGCTAGTGGTTTAATGAGCTTTCAGAGTATAATAACCTCAGTGAAGCCGGTTGAATCTGGTTAAATTGTCCTAGTGGACGTCGGGTGCAGCATTTATGTTAAAGAAATGCTCAACCAGTCGGGTCCGCTAGCACTAAGTAGAACTAGGTACAGGTATCAAGAAAAAGAGGCCAGAACCTCGAAAAGAGGACCTAGAGTTGCAAGTTAGAATCAGGATCTGAAGTATCAAGTGAAGTAAAGTGGATGCGGAATTTACTTTTATACTTTAGCAGACGCTTCGAGTGAGAGCAACGCCGTGCCTGCTTGTACGAGACTTTCCGTACCGCTGGTGGACGTCTTCTTATCTTCTGTTCGAGCGTTAGGGCGATGCAAGCGGTGATAGTGACAGAATAAGCGCCGTACACATTTCTGGCATAATATTAATGCTTTAGATAAATTTTCTATTGACGCTAACGTTACAAGAAGACGAAATCAATAGACATATTGTATTGGATCGGTCTACTATAAAAAACTCACAGTATCATATGCAGCTACTAAAATAGTTCGTCTTTATATACCCCTTATAAGAGTAAAACAAAAATTATTAAAGCAAAGGACATTACAAAGAACAAGGAAAAGTAAAAAGTCAAATCGCGACAGATCTCTAAAATTTTGGATTGAACAAGTGACTATTACTTCATATGCCCACAGGCTTTAGAGTTTTTGTCGACTTTGCCTGTTTGAACACACACCCCTGAGAGAACTTTTTTCAATGAAACGTCTCAAAACTTATTTGAGAAATTTCACCAGGCAGGAAAGAGTGATCTGGTTGGCATTAATGCCAATCTATTGCAGAATCAACATTTACACGGAGGGGGTACTAGAATTGATTTAAATAAACAATTCAACTGATACTAACTCTTTATACATAATTAAATTTCTGTAACCGGTGTGAAAGTGTCTACCTTCGTGACTTATTTGCAGCAGGAAAGTAGTTCTTTTCCTGACTAATCATTTTTACTTTTTACTGTTTATTTGTTATGACTCGATTAAATCCCTAGTGATGAATGCAAGTCTAATTATTAAAAACACAATTTTTTTGTGCGTTTAACTTTTTTGTTTTTATAAAAGCTGTTTAAAAAATAGCATACAACACGCATTCTGAAAGTATCTATGCTTGACTCAAAGGCTTATAAAGAAGTGCTCGGACGCTACAGCGTCTTCGCAATCTGCAACAAGACTCCTCGTCACGCAAAAGACCACTTTCATGACTTATAGTGTAGTATACTATCCTTTTGAATGCACAGATTTCTTTTGAGTAAAGTACATATGGAAATTTTCGAACTCGAGGATTTTGCGGAAATATTCGTTATCATATTTTCTGATTCTGAAAAAGTGGTTTTCGAAGGCAATTTTTATAATTGTTGATAGAAATAAAATTATTTAGAACGAGATCCTATATTATGCAATTAACCAAGACTTTTGATTAAAACAATAACAAATATTGAACTGCACCTTACGTCTTTTCGAAAATTTTAAATAATAGCCCATATAGCAGACTATATAGAGAACGTCAATATATACAAAGTTCAATTGTCCTTCGTCCTATAGTTTGAAAATACGTGCGGTTTAGACCCCCTTCGAAAACATTATTAAGTTTGGGCCCAGAAAGAACTAGAATGGCCTTTTACTGTAACCCTATTTACTGGCAAGTTTGGATCCAAGATACACAGAGAATCCTTAGTAGCGTCCTCTGGCTAAGTCCATATTTGTAGGGTTGTTTAGAACTTCCGACTTGTCGAGCAGACAAAGTTTGCACTTAACCCTCCAACTTTAGTTTCCGGTCGTGAAACCGCCCAACTTAACTACCTTGTATTTTGTGACACCACACAGGCATTGAACACGATATCTATTGTTCGATATTGTTGCGATTCTGCAAGGGGTTTGTTATGGCAAGCGCTATACCGTCGTCATAAACGTCACAAAGCTAAACTTCCATTTCCTCGATATGCTTTTAACTCGTGGGAATTAAAAAATGTATTTCGAAATCTGCGTTATATAAAATTATTTAATGGTAGTATTGTTTCTAAGACGAATCGCAGATACCTGCTTAATCAATTTCACACCTGTTTAACAGGTGACGCAACTACATTTAAACAGTTTCTTAAAGAAATGTATTGAAGCTAAATCACCATAGATATTGAATATTTGAAAAATGTTAAAACTTTCCAGAAAATACTACAAATAAATTTAAAGGTAAGACCTTTCATTATATGTCTCGTGCATATATTATTATGATTCAATCAGCTAGCGCTTACGCTTATACCATTATTATTTTATATCTTTAGT
Source organism: Agriotes lineatus (assembly GCA_940337035.1). Taxonomy (NCBI): domain Eukaryota; kingdom Metazoa; phylum Arthropoda; class Insecta; order Coleoptera; family Elateridae; genus Agriotes; species Agriotes lineatus. The sequence continues at coordinate 94,644,578 of OW679196.1, read as the reverse complement.
GTTAATTAATGACTCCATCTAATATGGGTACATCCTGCCGGTTTATTATTTGAAATATGTAAAATTACTTGCTTTTACATAAATTGTTATGATCTTCAATGTGCCCATTTCTACACTCAATATTTAACTAATGGGATACCTTACTACGGGATTTTTTAAATTATGGAAACTATCCTCAATCTCATAGTGTAGTCACCTAACCTCGCAATTTATAATACAGAAACAAATCGGAGTAGGCTTAAATTTTAACAATTGCGTCTGCTATTGCATATCGCTGCATTAACTAGGTTTTATGACTTAAGTAAACAACGCCACTAAAAAAAAAACACGAACAAAAGACGCCAACGGAAAAATCACTGAATCTATTTTAGGAAAACGTGGGTTTGACCTTAATTTTATGCTTTCGCGACGTGTTATTAGGTCTTTATCGGGCTACCAGCAACTACCTCGAAGACTGGGCAACCTCATTATCTGCTAGCCTACTTTGCAAGCTTCCTCATGAATCGCTAGTGTGATTCTCGTCGTTTGATCGCTGCTCCCGGCTCCAACCTCAGCTTCTGTGCCGACAGCTAGGGCTTCGCTGGGACACACGATAGTAGTTGCCTACCCTGGGCTCCAAGGCTTCCGCTTCTTATTTGGACCACGAACAAATTACCGCCAAGAAACACTCCAAAACACTTTATCACCTATAGAGGCTCTAGGAAATAATGAAAACCTCTGCAGCCTATCCAACAACACTGCACTCATGTGAAAAACACTTCGTAATTTTAAAAATTTCTATTTATTACAGCTTTTACTTTACTTTTCGTGGGAAGCCAAAATACACACAAACGCTTGGCTACTCCCCCCTCCCCCCTAAATTTTCTCATTATTGTTTTTGACAAATCTTGCTATGATTACAGTTTCATTTTTTAGTTACAGCTAACAATGACATGAATTTTTTACATCCTATCATAATTGTATGTTAGCTTCAATTACACGTTCATTGCAATGTATTACTAAATAATTATTGAATTCTATAGACTGTGGCAATTTTTGCTGAAAAATATCTAAATATGTTACAAAAGCTCTAAAAAATCATTCAGTCAACGTAAAAGGGTAAATTAACATAAATTTATTGAAGAATAGTAATAATTAGTTTAGTTGGTTTGTAAGTATTCATCTTCACTCTTGGCATACTAATGGAGCTTTCATCCACTGGTCTGCATTGTAAATTCAATGTACAATTTGCTGTCAGAACATTGCGAATAATAGCATAGCTTTTTAAGAACGCCAATTCAATCTGTTGCATGATAGAATTCTACCTCATTTGTTCATCTATTGGTTATATTTTTGGCCCAACCCCTTTTACTTTTCGATAAGTGCCCGGCTACATTCTAGTAGGAAATCATGCATTCGTCTTAGTCTTACCAAGATTATATAAAAAAATACACAAAAACCTCTTACAACAAACATGTACATCTTCATCACTAACACGCAATTTGTATAAAGGCAAAAGAGTATAAGTAAAATATGATCATTTTACAGAAACGTCAAAAAATTATTTTGCCTGAGATTTGAGAACAACATTTAACTCTTTACCTCGGTGATCAAAAGAATGGTGTGGATGGATTAACTAGAGCTTGATTTGCAGTTGATTCTAAAACTATGTGTACTAGAAAATAAATAAATTCAGAACTTATACCTTATGACATATCTTTTCATACATTTTTTGAAACAGCAAAAGATATGTTAACGTACGTATATCTTTATGCAATTTCTCAGAATTGATTACTATAATAAATTATTTTTATGGCGAAACATTCGGTTGATACCACTTCTTACCCACCGTGTGTAGACGTTTTTGCAGCCGTGTCCACATAATAACCTGGTGAGGTAGAACGTCCAGTATTTGACTAATATTTAGATAGGTAGGATGATGAAAAAGGTGAGATAAAACACTTACAAATTAGGCGAAAACCATCAATGAGCTTATCCCACCAAAATAAATGTATATCTTTCCGTCCTTGTTACTTAGTGATATCTAATTCTATCAGATTAGAGTAGAGTGGATTATATATAGGGTGATTTATAAGTATGGTCATTAAATTTAAGACTAGTTAGAGGATATCAAACGGAACAACTTCGCATAATAAATTATCCGCCAAAGGATAATAATAGTCCCACCAAAAAATAAAAAACATTTATATTGTTGACAAGTTTAGTTTTGGCATAATACTTTGGTCGTTTAAAAAATATGCTGATGGGCATGTACTTACAATTAATTAATAGCTGAAGTCCAGCAATCGACAGGGGAGATCCTGTTCGTTGCATTTAGAAATAACAAAAATTAATTCGCAAAGAATCAAATTAGAAAAACGCTTACTAAAGCTGAATGCGGCCGTGAAAACCAATTCCTCCTTGACAACAGAAACGGCCTCTCGGAAAATCAATACTGTTTGAGCTATTGCACTGTTTCAACAGCCTACTCGGATCGAAATGCGACAAACAAGCCGCGACAAGAAAATTTTGCAGGTGTTTATCTCTGAATGAAAACGCTTCCTGCGATAAACTTGCTACAAAATATAGATATAAGCTGGTCCGAAAGTCGGTGTTAAATGCATTAACGCGCTTTTGAAATAAAATTGAAACGAGGCGTTACACTTGTACCCACGAGAACACTGGAGATAATATTTTTTTACAACTACGACCTCTAAAAGATGTTCTTACACTCTGCATTGAAATTCGCTCGTAGTTTAAGCGTACATAAGTTATTGATTTCCAACAAAAAGGGAAAGTAACGAAATAGCAACAAGGTATAAGTTAACATATTCTGTTCTGGCGTTGTAGCTACCTTTACAAAAAGCATTGACTCAGTGTATAAATACGCAGGTATCTATTTGATATCAACTGAATAAGTTCTTGACCAATTTTTAGTGAATTTTCGTGGACTAAGTCTCATATAATTATCATTTAAAAACTCGCTGTAACGATGCGGTTATGCGGTTTTTGATACCCGATATTGCTCTGGACCTGGGACACCAACGAATTTGATGTTGATAATTTGAATAATTCTAATTCTTATCTGTAATACTGCCCAGAGTCGATAGCTCGACACAAAGCCTTGCTGGAGAACCGGTCAAGATGATTATTTTGGGGGCCCGTCTGGCAATATATTCAGAAATTTTTCATCATCACGATTAGTTGTTGAACTGGAGCCATGTGCATACGATAATGAATGCTGTGTTGCTTCGCATAACAATTACAACCAGATATGTAATTAGAATTGAATGTAGCACAATTAAAGCTAAAACAACGAATATTTCTACGTATGTAGATTGGAATTAAATGCGGATAATAACTGACGGTTTTAATGAACCTTTTTATAATCCATTTTCTATTGGGGAATAACTTAAACAGCTTCTCGAAAATTCTGTACTAATAATACCATCACCCAATTTTCAATTAACCATTAGCATAGTTAATTAAACAAAGTTAGAAAATTGTTCACAAGGCAAACTTGAAATGGCCTAAAAGGCGAGCAGCCTATGTGGAGTGCGGCGTTAGAATGAATTCTCCATATGGTCACGAAGATAACATATCGTCTGGTCTTATACATTCGAAACGGGATTTGCAAAATATATCTAGCCATTCAGCACAGTTTTAAGATTAACGATACACGATTGTTACATGGATCTCTCTCTTTAGTTCAACCCGGAGTTTGATTTGTTGCAGCGACCAACTTGTGCCGGTTCATATTTCCTCGTACGTCTTACATCATATTACTTCTAATAATTATTTTTTGTGTATTTTAATCGGGGTCTTCTTTTCGCATTTCGTTTTTCTATATTTTCTTTTATTTTTATTGTAATCTCCGTATGTGTCCTCACTACCTGGTCTCCTAGCTTTCTTATGTCTTCGACAGTCATCTTTCTTCTTGTTTTCTCCTAAAAACTTCGTTGTTTGTGATTGTGATTTTTAACATTATTCTATAACAGCATACCAAATACTCGCATCACTTTCTTTCAGCAGATTCGATTATGTAGATCTCACAATCAACCGTACAGTGTGGTATTCTAGAAATCAAGATATAGGATCTTATTATTTTTTAACAAAGTGCTAGTAGGTTTTGCTTCTTAAGCTTGACGAATTCTGCAGTTTATCTCTTTCCTGCTTCATTCATCCTGTAATACAATATTTGGTAACATCAGTCCCTGCTCCACCTGGAATCATAGGACACCAATGGCGATTCTTCAGCATGTTTCTTGGTTCAAGGAGTTGCCACTTTCATCATAATTGCTATAACTATATAAAAATGCGGGCACTTCTTGTATTATGTCATTTCCAATTCGTTTGTCAGTGTTTCCTTGATAGGTTTTTCTGTATACCTGTGTCTTTGTTTGCTTTTTTTGTTTTTATGTTATATTTCTGTGATATTATCCTTACTAAGTCATTCAGTGATAGTTATATTTTTCTCTGCTTTCTCCAAGTAAAACAATATCATCCCCGTATCGATGCATGCTTATTTTTCCTCTAGATCTTAATTTCACTTTGTGTTAGCATTCTATAATCTTCAAGTACTTGTTGCATATATATTAAACTATTAGTTAGATGCGTTAAAATGTATCTATTTACAGTTGAACAATATCTGCTTTCAAATTTAAGGAAATCGATGAAAAATTTATGAAAAATAAAGTGTGTGAAATTTTGTGCAAAGAAAAACTGCTGGAAAAATCTTACCAATTGGATTATTACTTCCAGACTTAGCGACAAGTTTTATCAGGACCACCTTAGCATTTCCATTTCAATGCAATCGGAATGACATGGTTGGAAAAACTCAAATAAAGCGAGGAAGTAAAACAAACACATAGTTCACCTTGTCGCGATACGCCTCAAGTCAATCTTTCTAGTTAAAATACACTTGTACATGAAGACCAAAGCTACTGTTACGAGATTAATAAGAACACTTAAGTACAAATACTTGCATTTATTTTCTGCCGTTTACAGAACACTTAAGTTTAATATCGTCCCTTATGAACTTTTCTTATTAACTTCTACTTATTAACTCCTTCTTATTAACTACTAAATTCTAAGTCCAGTTTTACCAGGGTAGGCGTTTACAAAAATCCAAATAAGCCTATCAGAGCAGTTCTAAATTTTGACAGTTTATCATAGTTCTATGAATTTGAAAAATTTGAAGCTTTCACAAGCTAAATTTTGTAAAGCGGCAACACGTAGCAAATTATCGCTAATAAAGCTTTACAATTCTCCTAAAGGAATTTGCTCCAGCCGGCACGTAAGTTTTATGACCGAGTTGCAACAGTTGCACTTCTGACCACGTAGTAACCATATACCTTCGCCCAATTTTTCGGCTTACGAAGGAAACCCTAAATAAATTTACTCTAATCTATTCCGTGAGATTTAAATATTTTCATCTTCCCAGAGAAAGGCACGTTTCTAAACATCGGCTAAATATTCTCCTGTTGTAATTTTAATATACCATTTTTCCTACGAAATTCTACCCTAAAATATTTATGATGCAAATGGCTTATAGCTAAGTAAAGTACAGTCTATTCCTACAACCGCGTTTAGTTCATTTCATTAAAGAACGCAAATCGTAACAACCTATAGAAATACTGGCTGAATGGAACAAAGTTATCGAGATTCCAACTGAACGCTGGAAAAACTACGTAATGCATACGAAAAAACGAATTAAAAATGACTGCCAAGCCGAATGTGCACTAAATAATATGGATATTGAACTATTAGTAATAAACAAGCAATTCAGTGAGACAAATGTCTCATTTAAAAAAACAAAAAAGACCGTTTTTCAAATAGAACGCGTATTAAATAAAAACTGTACCCAGACCTGGAACGTGTCAAAGTGGTTGCCTAACCGATCGACGTTTTAGGGCGCAGAGGGTCGCAGCTCCGTTTGGCTGCTGAAACATTTTTATTTAATACGCGTTCTATTTGAAAAACGGTCTTTTTGTGATTTCTCGAAAACCGGAAGTGTCACGTGACTGAAATTCGGTTCCTGAGCTGACATGACCATTCCAAACATATAACTTTAATAACTTTTTTCTCTATCTCTTACGGTTTGGCTGCTGAAACAGCGTCCCGGACGGACGGACAGACAAGTCTATTAGATAAAGGATACTTCTGAGGTCTCCAATAAAACTTCGGAATTTGAAGATGAAAATAATATGGAATAGTTAGTTACTTATAATTTTTCATTTAAAGTATAATTAGATTACACGTTCAGGAAATGTTTCAAATGGCCAGCAATTCCTGACTGTATTTGGTTGCATACCCTCATTTTTCATTTTTGGGGTATTTTTGAAACTCCTTGAGCTTCAGGGTATTTTACTTAATTTTCAAAATATGTTGATAGTATGATTTCCTGCGGTCATGTTATGGCACTGATTTCGTGAAATTGTTCCATCTAGGGCTGTGAATGTGATCTGAAATTTTCACTTAATGTGGATATTATAATTCAGGAATGTTTGTGAATCCTGGTGATCAGCCTTATGAAATTATATGTGAGATTACTAAAATGAAGTTATACTAGTATAATAAATTATTTCTGCGAAATCACCTACGTTTGGCTTCCTTCCAACTTCGGTACTTTTCTGTTGTTCCGTTTTGAACATCGATTTCGATGTCATATTTTAGGCCTTTTCTCGTACCCCCTTGTGGCTCGTTGTGCCATGCTCTGCATATGTTCCCCTTTGGGCTCTGATGTCGCCTTCTGTATGACCTGGAGGACGAATTCCTACACAGTTCTGAGCCTCTCCGTTATGTTAACTGCCCCCAAAAACTGAGATCCACACGGCTTTTACCTTGTGACATAACTGGATATAAACCTGCCACACCTTACTTTGTACATTTGCTTGGATGGCATCTCAGCAGCATCCGCAAGCCCACCACGCTGCATACCCTTTCTGACAACGCTGCTCTGCTATACATCGATCAGGTACCTTCGTCGTGTAAAGCTCGCATGTTTTGAGTCATATGAGTTTTCAAACTAAAGATACCATTAGTTCAGTTTCTACGAAAGCTTAAGTATTCTACCTATGGTTTGTGCTGGCGATTTTTTAGCCAATGGTAGAAAGAATTAAGGAATCGATCGCCACAATGTGTTTACCTTCAACACTTGAGTTTTAGTTAATCAGTTTAGTTCTCTTTATTATATACTAGAGTGGCAACTCTGTTAGCGTTTTTGATTGAGTTCAACTCGGAAATCGTCACGTTCCTCAACGTTTAAAATTAATACTTATACGAGGGACTACTGGAGCAAACTAGACACTATTTAGTAATGCTTAAACACACCAATTAAGTGTGCAATAGGTCTTGGGCGCATGGTACCATTCGCGAGGTTTCGCGTTCCGACCATTTAGACCTTTAAGTGACTTAGCCGCTATGGCTGCACTTTTAATTTAGGTCACTAAATTGGCCAGCGTGATTTTGTAAAATAGCAGTTGCTTGTCACTTGTGAAATAATCTTATAAAAACATGTTAGTTAATTTTAAGTCTTTTGTTATCCTCCCTCTTTTAAACAAAATACGAATTTGAGCAAAAAGCCTTAGAAAAGCTTTAGAGTTCCATTTATGTTAAAATGCATCTCAAGAAGCACATGGTCAACTTAAAAACATCCTGCATACTGGTTTGTTCTTCCTCACTATATTTTCGATCAATAGTCTTAGTGCAAGGATTGCTGCTGTTGGCCCTGAACATATTTTAGCTGATATGTCAGATTTTCTTGTATATTTTATTATATTCTTAAACGCATGCGTAGTAACGCTTATTTTACGATAGTCTCCACATTTGCTTGATAAAGCTTTCTCAGGAATAGACACAAATGTCTGATAGAATCTTGCCACTTTAGTATATTTCGTTCATTAGTTGATGTAATTTTGTATGATTATACTATATCAGGCCTACTAGCATTATTAGTATTATTTTATTTTTATTTTTAATCCTAGGTGTGTAAAATATGCTCATAATAAATATGTATACTTTTAACGTTCTATACTTTATCTATTCGTTCTTTATTTATGTGATGCTATATTTCTTCGCAGTTTTTATTTATACATTATAGTTTATTTTATATGTAACTTTCCTATTTCTTACATTTCCGAGTTCTCTATATTCTTGTCGTCCTTCCTCATTAACTGAGTTCTTCAGCTTTCTTCTTTCATAAATAAATCATCTTAATTCCTTTGTTATCTATGGTTTTCTAATTTGTATGTCGCCATTATACCTTGCCTCGCTGTGTTCCAAATCCCTTAAATGTTATCGCTGTTATGTTCTCTTATAACTTTTTATTCTACGGTATCGTTTGACATTTTCGGTGTTTTTCCGTTTTTTAATTTGCCTAATTTCCATTTGTTTATTTTTCTTCTGTTTAGTTTTCACTTCCTTTGCCAAAAGCGAAAGAAGTGTTGTAATCACGAAAAGATCATCTTCCGAGATATCCTCATATCTTCACCCCAAGGTCCCCATGTTTTCCCAATTCCGTCTGTTTGCGTATACGTCGGTCTATGTGTTTGTCTGTTCATCTGCATGTTAGCGGTATAGCTCAAACACTATTTGATGAAGGAATACGCTATTTTTCATGCAAATTATATGTTTACCTGGCTGGAAACCGAATACAGGATGAGCACCTTGAGAAAATAAAATTCTTTCTATTTTGCTTTAACCCCTGAACTATTAGTTAAATAAAAGTAATATTTTGGACATAGTTTAGGATTTTACGCTTGGAGAAAATATGCATATTTTGGACGCACAAAGTAAACACCTTCAAATCTTTTTTTCTTTGATGTATATATGTACGTTTAATCGATAACCTCGTTTTACCTTGCGGTGTAGAGGCTGGTGCTTTATGTGCTTGCATCTGGCGGTACAATGCTCAACTTGCCCAGGATTCGGGATACAAAGTTGGAGCTCGCCTTTTGTGCTTGCGCAGCAACCATTGTGTGAGGTGTGTGTGTGTGTGTGTTATGTTGACCTTGTTACTCTATTTTTTAGGTCTGTGGCTCTGAGTAGAGCACAGTTAATTTGGTGGCTAACTGTGAATGGTCTCGCCGAACTTGATATCTTCAAAAATTTCCGGGTAAAGCCGGAAGCCAAAACTATAATCTGTATTTCATCGTGGCTATGCTATGATCGCTATGAATGTTTGACCAAGGATAACTCCTGCTGTTTGTCATCTGCGTTTTATATCTTCTGCGCTCATAACGGGTATTGTATAAGTGATAAGTAGATTGTTTTTGGAATACAACCTATTTACCAACTATTTGTTCATACACAACATACACCACTATAGCTTTCAAGTCGCCTATTACATAACGTCATCATCTGCTAGGGTGTGTCCGACTTATATCTCGATAAACCACTATTTCTTCATCTTCGTATTCTTTTTCACATATATACTTGAATCATTACTGTCTAAATGCTAGCTTGACCAGTATACTTCTTTCGTTGTATTGAATATAACCTTTTATTCTTTTGTCTAGATGTTTGTTTAGTCTTACACCAAAAATCTACCAGATGGGACTACTAATAGTCTAATAATACCCATTGCATCCACTTCTTCTCTCTCCATTTCGATTTACAAGTTCTGCAATCTACCGCATTTTAATAAGGATCTTACATTCATGTTCCGAATTTGACAGTATTTTTATTTCGTTTCTCGCAGACGCGATTGGGTGACTATTTTACCTCGAGATTTATATTTTGATCCCTGCTACCACTTAGTAAAAAAATTTAAGTTGTTTTTGAAAACCCAAAGTACGTAAAAATGCATAAACTGTTTTGTACGTACTATACACCCATATGCTAGAGTGGGAAAAAGACAACAGGTGAGATAACTATTAGTGCCTCAAATGGACACAAGTTCAATCGTATCTAAGCTAAATATTCGGGGTTGTTCATCCATAGCAAAATAATATTTGTCCTGGGCTTTTTCCACTGTACTGTTGTAGGCTACATAATTGTTTTAATAAATTAACTAAGCGAAACTAAATATTTGTCAACTTTCGTATTTTAAATTAAATAAGCTGAATACTCCAAATTTCTACTATATGAGATGTCTGATACACACTTCACATGTAACCAGTTTTAGGGAAGGTATGACATATTATTTGTCATTGATTAAATTGGAATCCTGATTTTAATTGGAGTTTGATTAAACGAGCCTCAGCACATTCAATCAACAAGATTTTCAGATTCAGCGGGATTAGTGTGATATGTTATAAATTAAAACTGGGTTTTGGTTCGGTCTGCAACTGAACGGTAAAAATTTGAAAAGGACGCCTCTCAAAGATATACATTTACAAACTGCAATAACAGCATACTTTACAGAGATATAGTTGCTAGTATTAAGTTGGCTTAAAAAGGTCATTTGTCTCTTTCATACTGCAGGTTGCGGTTTTGTCCATGTCGCAATTTCAAAATCATCCTTTCAAACTTGAAGGAGCACTACAATCCATTAAAGTTGGTGTTCATCTTTCTGACACTAATTCTCGCAAGTCTTAATAGAGACAGCCGCGGTGGAAATAGATGTGAATGGGATTTTTAAACAGATTGTAACACGTCGAAATTGCATTGTAACTAAATTTGCTTCGTCCAATGCGACCAAAGCAATCTGTTCGGAAACGGTTCACATGTGGCAAGCAAACCGCTAATCTACCAAGTGCTGTTAAACATCCCGGAGAACATAACTACATAAAAGGGGACAAACTTCACAACATGCGAGTGATTTCGTCTCGCAGTGATTGACGTCTCGCCTTATTGTTGTATTGTGAACGGGACAACTTGGTTTGATGTATTTGCCGTCACGTCCCGCTGTTTGCTGTGCGTGCTCTTAGGCTCCAGGCTTGCCAACAGCGCTGCAAACAAGCTAATATTTTTTCCGCATTAGAATCCTATACGAAACGTTCCGTGATTTCGAAAAAAGTTAATTTAAATTCTTGAAACCCTCCGGCTGAACAGGCTGCCCCAGTTTTCAGGCGCCGCTGGAGCGGAAAACAGTGAATTCTCTAGAGCACTTTTGGCGCAATACTCAACAGTTTTCCATGAGGATGCTTTCATAAATAGCCTCAAACGAACAAACTGCGCCGCTGGCGAGGAATAAAACTTTCAATCGTTTATAATTTAATCGTGTTAATTCCGATTACACGAAAAAGCGCTTTGACCGACAGTTCTGTTTCTGCGAATATTTCACAATATCAGCTTTATTCATCGCGAGCGCTTCGCAAAAGCTCCTACTTGCAAACACAGGCGAAAATGAATAGCGCAGAACTGCATTTTAAAAGCTGATGAAGTCGTGGAAGAACAGTCAAATTAAGGTTTCATTCCAAAGCAGCTCGATATGTACATTCGAGGCAGAATTTTTCCTGATTTTCCGGTTCTATTCGAACGCCAATCAATTACACATATTTGAGGTAACATTTAGTGTGATTCTCTTTGTTTTGATCTTTTAAATATTAATTGTGACTAAATACCACTAAATCACGTTCCGAAATTTCTTCAGATCTTCACGTTTCAGGGTCCTTCGATGACGAAAAATAGGTTTCTTCAATTCGATCTGTTTGTCTACCTGTTGTCGGTATAAGTCAAACACTATTTGCTGGAGGCAGACCATATTTTTCATGCGGATTATATGTCTACCTGGCATAAAACCGAAAAAATTTAGGTAAAATATATACAGGGTGAGCATATTTTAAAAAATGCTTTTGCTTTAACTGAGGAATAGATAAATATAAATTTTGCACATAGCTCAGGCTTTACCCTTGACAAAAATGGGACCCAACTGATACAGGACAACTATTATAAGAAACAAAAATGGGCCACAATAGTCGAATGTAATGAAGTCGCATAGCTGCAACCCAAGGCACAGTTACGTAGCAGGACGTGATCGAAGGTCGCGCAGCGTGCGTATCTCCCGTTAACATTCTTCCGCAGGCGCTGAAATCCAGTTTGCAATATTTTTTTATTAACAAATTGATGTAATTTGCATTACCAAGTGTTTACTTTTATTGTTTCTGTATTACTTGGAACTTTAAAATATTTTTACCCCTAGTTACCTTGATTTTTCAAAATATTTAGTTTCACAACTTCCACTTGCTTGTAGTTGCTGAATTAATTATCCATGATTTAATCGAACTACTTTATGTATTGTTTTTAACCTTTACCCTGATATACCAAACAAAATATGCCTGTTTATGATTGGTAAGCACTAGCCTTATTTTTTTCATGCCTTGATAAAAGAATCAAGCTTTCCGAAATATTAGGTTGGATAAAAAGAGTTTTCTTTTGCATTCCTGCCCTGAAGAACGAATCCCAATTTCTTACTATATTGTTCTGTGGACATACTCTCCACCTTTGGGACAATACCAATATTAAAATCAAATATCGGCTTAGACCATGTCGTCTTGGTTATAAACAATTTTAACTTTGCCCTATAAACCCAAACAAACATTTTTTAAATAATTTTATGTGTTCGTGGGATTAAAGTATAGCTGACTAACATCTTCTTTATCTTATTACATTGTATTATTTGAACCAGTAGGATTAGAGTTAGAATAACGATTAGTAAATAGGGATAAGGTTTTATAAATTCTGAATTTGGTGAATCTCAATTTGAACCAGTCATGTAATATTTATGTTTACATATTTCGACAGGCATTAAAATATTAAGAATCATAGAAGTCTCTTAGTTACTATTAATTTACTACAAAATGGTGCATTTCATTATTCTTCTCACATATTAACCATAAACCATTTAAACTGCTAACTCAACTTAGATCCTCGGGTCTCAAACGGGAAAATCAGACAGCAACACAGGCCACATAACACATAACGTGATGTACTTGAAACATGAGGTGACATTAATTGAGGAATAAGTATGCACCAAACGATGATGAAATTGAAGAGATCAAAGAGCACACAAAGAAACATTAAACGAAGTGTTACAGCAACTGCAAACAACGAGACAAAATATCTTGATTGGGAAATGAACGCTACAGTTGATAAAAGAAATAGACAGCACTTTGTAGAATATCATGGCGATTGCAGAGCAGATAACAATAGGGAGCGTTTGATAAACATATGTGAATAACATGTACTCCGACTTATAAATGGGTACTAGAAATATAAGAAAATGCATAAATAGACAAGGAATTCAAAATCTAGGATCGATAATAGATTATCTAATAATCAAACACGAAAAATACATGTAATTCAAGAATGCTGACTATCTCAAAAAAATCTTCAATACAAACATAATTCTAGAAAGAAAGAGAGCCACGAAGTAGATTAAATTAAATGTTTGAAAGCAATATTCGAAATAGAAGGTTTAATTCAGAAATCGATACGGAAATAGTAACATGGGCAAGCCTGTACCACACCCTAAAAATGGGTTTGTCAACAAGTGATAAGTATCCAAGCAAGCAAAGTTAGAGCTATGCAGAGCAGTTTACTTACTTACCCTGGCAAGTGGAAGCAAATGTGTTAATGAAAGATGAGCAAATTCAATCGGTTAAAATGAATTTTTTAAGAAGATATACGAGATTGGATAAGAAGAGGAACAAGTATAAAAGAAAAAAGTTGAAAATCGATAGTACCAAGAAGTACATAGAAAGAGCAGAAAGGTGAAAAAAGAAAGGTAGATGCATTTAAATAGACTAGCAAGAGGACACCAGACAACGAAGATATGGAAAGTCAAAACAACCGCAAAAAGAGGAAGATGTAAATCTAGAAGAAAATGGAATGGTATGGTCACTAAGATACTGGAAAAAATTTATTGGCGTAAAACCAGGTGACAGCACTGGCTAGCGACGGTTATGGAAAAGATGAGCTAAAGAAAATATATGAAGAGAACAACTAATCTACGCTGACAAGGCAGAAGAGGAAAATATGAATGTATCTAATAATCAAACCACAATCCAGAATGCAAGTAACTAGATATCAGGGCAAATAGAGGTCCTGATTGTGGCAGTGGCCGCTATTTACTCAAAGCCAATATATTAATGCCAACGTTTAACGCACCACAAAAAATCAAACAGTTGTACGAAAGTATTCAAGAAGTCATACACCAAGCCGCAAGAGAGGCACGAAAACTGTACAATAAAGGACTTCAGACTAAACAACCTGAACACCTAACTGAATACAAACATGCATTATTCAAATCTAAGATCTTAAATGAAAAGAATGAGCAGTGAAAAATGTCAAGGAATATATACTGTTATGACACATGAGGCAGTGTAATCAATTTCAATAAAGAAATATTTAAAACAAATAAGTTTGGAAGATTGATATAATTAAATCTTGATGGGTGTTAAATTTTAAACATTATTCATAAATTTAATTGAGACAATGAGAGAGGAGATTCTGATATTAATTGAATATACTAATTTAACAGTTACAGAAAATTTTAATAAAATACAAGCCAAGGTAACGATTGACAAATGTGTTATAATGATAATGTGAATTATTAAGTTGTAATAATAGATAATTTAAAATATGGTACGGTGCAGTAAGAATTGTATCCAACAAGAAGTTTTTGTTTAAGGGTAGTTATATAAATAAACTCGAAGAAAGATGTATAACATATTTTGAAATGTGATTTTGACTAAATAAAAATTGAAATTGGTGCATAATTTGTATAGTTGTTTGATTTACATACAAATATAAATGCTATAAATAAATCTATGAGGTATTAAAGATGGAGCTTAAATATTAATATTATAAAATACTCACAATCGGTGAAGGGATTGTTAAGTGCTGCGAATTACATTAAAGGAACTAGAGAACGACAAAATTGGATAGAATTGAATTTATTGACTAACGTGTAGCATAATTACATGTTCATATTTGACGTTGGTGGTTGCATCGTAATAAAGTAATTCAACTAGAACGAGATTTGTGATGGTGCTACCAGAATTGGACCACTTCAGAGGAGATTGCAGAGTACCGAAGGATATCTAAGAAAGAAACAAGATAAGAGCTGTTGCAGTTATGAACCTGAAACTTACCAGGTTTGGTTGGAGTTGAAGCTGACGTTTGATAGAGGGATTGCAGCCAGAATCAGCAGGGTATTGGAGTTGCTTGACAGGTGTAGGCTGTAGGTGTCAAACGAGGACAACATTTGGATCTTTTGGAAGCAGTGGGCACTGGTGTATGGAATTGTGCGAGTTAAGCTGAATAAGTGACGAGGTTTGTTAGTAATTAATATTAAAACATTTTGAATAAAGATCAATCAGTGAAATACAATAATACAAAGCAATATTTAATTTAATGAATTGATTAATGTAAAAATGCAATTGTCAATACCTGGCTTGATGAGTTTTGAAAATCGGTTTGACAGCAAATGTCATTAACTGTAATATTAAAATTCAATTAATAGAGATCTTGATTTGGCGAACCACCTGAGATAAGAGAACTTGATTTTAAAAATGAATTATTATTTAATTAATAAAGGGCTAGTTTAAAGTGGTGCATTACATTTCATAAAATATATGGATAGTCCAACGTGTAGCTTATATAGCCATACACATAATAATACATAAGAAGGAGGAAGGAGAACAACGGAAACCTGAAGTGCAACAAACGACTACCGGAATTAGACCGTGTTATTATTGGGTGATTATTGAGTATTGAGTCATTCGTTACGTAATGGCAATCGCCATGAAATCCTCCGAAATCACAAACCTGGAGGTTTATAAAAGAGAATACAAACTACAAAACCAATTTTAGACATATTAACAAAACGTGGCTGGAAACAATATTTCGATAATATGTTGATTAAGCAACGCCTATAATATCTAAATTAACTTGAGCAAGAAATATATCGCGTCAAAGGGGAACAAATACAAAACTGCATGATATGATTAAAATATAGTTTCAGAGATGTATAAACTTTAATAATAAGGGATTACCATACGTAACAGACTGAAAAACAAAAGAGTTTTCGAGCAAACAGATCCACGATTAATAATATCTTCTGCCTAACACGATTAACAAAAAAAGGTATATTCACAAATCGAAAAATTCCTATGGTAGTCCTAGATAATAACTAAGGCATATGACGACATCCCCATCTAAAAAACCTGTTTTTCGTCATCTAGGCACCCTGAAGAAATCTCGGACGGTGACTTTTTTCCCAATTCCAAAGTGTTAAAATGGAAATTAAGTTATGTTTAATAAAATTAGAATTCGCAATAGAATATTAAGCAGATAATGTTTAGGTGTCAATTATTTTTTAAATTTATATAAATAATATTAAATATATAGCTTCCCTTTTACTTTACGAGATTCTGTAAACTTCACAGTTTTAATGTGACAATCTTCAATTGCACAATTATATATTTAGCACATTGGGAAGGAGCTTAAGTGTGAAATAAATTGTAAGTTACGTTATAAATTTATAACTTCATGTATACCATTTCCAATTCCATTAAATTTATTTTACTGAGGTCTAAATGGCTTAATATATTTGACATTGAAAAAAGGCTTCAATGTGAATGTGAAGATGTGAAGATATTTTGGATTGTATAGTCGCAAATAAATTTTGAATATTTAATAATCGTTTGACTTTTTACGATTATAAATTCCAAACATCTTGTAATTTAATTCTGACAGTTTTCAAATATTGAATAACATCTTACACACTGAAAAACATGTTTAAGTGTGAAGTAAGTTGTATTTAACTTTACTAACACAACATTTAAATATGTATTAAACTGTTTTTAATTTTATTTAAGTTTTTACAATTTCAAATTTTATTTTTGCAGTTGCAAATGTCTGTTAACCTTTTTCACACAGAAAAAATGTTTCAGTGTGAAATATAGATTAATTCTACTAACACAGGCAAATTTAAAATTTAGAAATTTGAAAACCATGTAAATTTCATTCTGACAAGTTTTCAGTTGCATACTAATAATCTTCTCTTAAAAAATGTTTACGTAAAGAGTAACACATAAAAATTTAATAATTTAACTTCTTCAAATTTATTAAGCTAATGTTTGTTACTATTTTGCACATAGAAATCAAATTCAGTGTGAAATAAATTATTTTTAATTCTATTAACACAAGCAAATTTAGAATTTTAAATATCTGTCTAATATTTTTCAGCTGTATTAAGTTTTGAGCATCTTATAAATTTAATTCATACAGTTGTTAGTTGCCTACTATTATCTGTCACCAAGAAAAAAGTTTTAAGGAAGAAAACATCAAAAATTTGCTAATTTAATTTTGTCCAGTTTATTAATTCTTGGCCATTTCAGATAAGTTATTTCAACAGATTGCAAATGTCATTTAGTATTTTGCACATTGAAAAGTGTTTTTAATTATATTAACACAAGCAAATTTGTAATCTTAAATGACCGTTTGATTTATTCTAATTCTATTAAGTTCTGAACATTTTATAAATTTAATTCAAACAGTTGTCTAGAACTATGTTTTCCTGTGAAAACCAGTGTAGAAGTGTAACTATGTTATATTTAGCCCTCTTCATAGGGGCCTGGAACAGGGCCTTTGCAATAGCAATAATCGGCCTGATTATTATTCTAGTCGACACACAATGGGCCATATTTATACCCGAGACGGAGGAAATGAAAGGAATTCCTCGTCGAAGCGAAAGTACGATCAACTCTTTTGCGACAATAGAAGCGAGCAGCTCTCATGCCCAGTTGATAATAAGTACTGTACTCGAAGAATGACCCAAGATTCAGGAATCCTTTCTCCATAAGTTTCAACATTGCTTCTCCACATCCCGGCTTGTGTCACTTTAACCAAGACGAGGGCTCTGGTTAGTTCCCAATCCTCAAACGCCAAATAAACAAATATTGCGTTTTTATAGCCAGTCTGTTCACTTTGAAGTTTCTGGAGGCTTTTGGTCAGATTCCACATCTTTCATTTCAAGTTAGATTCCGGCGTTTGTTTATGTAATTCGCCATTTGTATTTGCTACGAATTAACATATCTGTATTTGCTTGTATTTTGTATTCTAATATAAATAAAAAGGAATGACATTGTTGTCTACAACGGTATGCTTTATTAAACTACAAGTAACACCTCACTGACACAACATCACTTTTTCGTCAACTGTCAATGTAGCATTTGTCCAAAATAACCCTAAAAATGCCGCGTTATGACGAGGAAGCCGGCCAACCCAAACTCTTATTTTAAAAGTAAAAGTAAAAGAGGAGAACCATCGCATTGGCATAGGTGAAGAATGTCAGCTTGAATAATATGCTATTTAAAGAATCCCTTGCTTTAAAGATTAGGTAAATGTCAAATTCCTTTTGACGACTACTATTTAAGATCTAAATATGACTTTATTTATTTTACTTTAATATTAGACATACGCATGTTATTTATTACGGAAAAAGTGTAATGCGTAAAATTTATCTAGGATCTGGTTCTCTTGGGGTAGAATTTCCACTGGGTTGTTCTGGTTAATGCCTATTTTCTAAATTAATGTGTTCTATTTCTTGATACTTTCTTCTGATGAGTTTGGAGAGTTTCCAACTCTTACCTTGAAGTAACTTACTATAGCTGGAGTCCTCTCTTTAGTTCAATTTTTTCCTGCAGTGCGCTTGAAAATCGTTTCTCTTTATTTCAAAAAGCCGGCTTAAAATTCTTTTTGTTATTCAATCCCATTTCTTAATGCAATAATTTTATATTATACAAGCCACCCTCGACGCCTTTTGATTAGTACTAACGCTACTATAGAGTATGATATGACCACCTTTTAGTTGTAGGTACGCAGTTTTTGTCTTTTTTTTAATTCCTGTTATTGCTCGCTTTTTCAAATTCTAATATTAGTTTTAGGTTAAGATATTCAATTTATACTCGGTGTTCTTTTGTACTTTGATGTTTTCTTCCGCTGTCTTCGCTGAATTTTGCTTACAGTTTCTCCTCCAGCACAAAACTTTCTCTCTTATGTTTGTTGCTTCGCCTCTAGAAACTGTCAACTCATTCACTTACCTAGACTGTGATGTTTTAAGTTCCGTCTGCGCTGTTGTACAAAACAAGCAAAGTACTGAATAAATTCTCGCATGGTAACGTCCGTCTGAAGGAATTCGATTATCGCCTCAATTAAATTTGCGCACCCGCTCGCCGCGAGATCTCGACTCGAACCATGTCTTGAAAATAATTATTTACTATTTTCTGTTAGTTGTTATACAAACATTTCAGCTATATTAAATAAACACGCAGTAAAAAAGTATTCTGATTAATTGTGAAATGGAACTAAGTATATTTGAAAACTACATTTCAACCAAAATCTAACTATCCTGTCATTCTAACCCTTTATATAGTTTTATCTTAATAAAATGACGATTAATACTAACTACTATCTAAAAATTACACAATGTTTGTTAGTTAAACTATTTTCTAACTTTACATTTTAATTACAATTAACGCAAGAAGCACATGAATGCGGCCAATCTGAGAAGACATTCCAAACACGACAATTCAAGTTAGCCCCTTTAGGGCCGCTACAGGCTTTGAATGTCAACCCTGCCTCAGACTGCAACTATTTATATTTACATTTAATTTAACCATTTAAAGAACTATTTGCATTTTAAGTCCGCCAGAATCGACCCCGGGGGATGGAATGTAACTTTCGAAAGTGCTTCCAACTGCTGTAGCTCCTAGTGCAAGCCATAACGTTGCGACACTAAGGAACAAACGTTTTCCTTGATATTTCTCGTCGAACCAACGGGGAAAATATAATAACCGTAAAAGCAGCTCGGATGTCTGCATAGATACGCGGCTCTGAATTTACTTCGATGTAAAATACAACCAGCACTTTTCCCAAAGTGGTTTTTAATTTTCAGAATTCTGGGAAGATCATTTCCAATGCCGCTACCCTAACAGCTCCAGAACCCCCTACAATCAAAAGTACACTCGCATGTGCACAGGCAAGGAGAAGCTCAGCCGCCAGAATACAGTGTTTGAAAATCAGCTGCAGTTCGTTTCAGACGCCGTTATGGCCTTCGCATATGCAATCCGGTAAGTGACACTAATTGGCACTTCAAAGTTTCATGTCGGAGCTCTGTTCTCTAAACTCGAAGTTACAAAATTACTTTTTCCCGAAAGGCAATCTTCTACACTATAGTAGGTAACCGCAGCAATCTATTTTAATTAAATATGTCGCTTTCGTATGTTGGTATATATAGTATGATCAAAAATTATTTGCATCCTGTATAGCCATGGAATACTTCCTAATTTATGAATGCAACTATAACTCATTTAAAAATCAAATGTCAAGTTTGACATTTAATTGTAAATGTAGTTGCATTCATAAATTAGGAAGTATTCCATAGCCATACTAGATGAGAATAATTTACATCGTTCACTTGAGTTTTGCACAGTAGATACCCATGATTTAAGATTATTATATTTGGTCTTCAATTTACACTAAAATTGAACACCCTGTGCTAATGTTACATACTATAGGATGCTAGTTTATGTAGATGCAGGTTTGTTGCCAAATTTAGTTTTTTTATATATAAAATGATCCACTGTTCTAATTCTTAATTTAAAATAGCAACCGTGATATAAATGAAATCGGTTAAGACGCAAATAAAAATAAAACAGCTGGTGTTCGAATTAAGGAATACATCTGTTTATCTTGACTTTAAAACTCACTAGAAGGACTGCCACAAATAAAATGTTAAAGTTCGTAGCAATACTCGTACAATTCGAATTTTAGCTTTATATCTTCTATTTTGACTTCATACAGTTGTGCGCGTTTATGTACCTACGTTGATATTGCCACCCACTCCCGGGTTAATTATTTTATTACGGACGGCAAACACTTTCATACTCAAGCCTTAAATGAAAGTTTCTCAATAACTCTAACCAGCTTCAAATCCTATAAAACAAACATTAAAGCTTCATGGAAATATTGAAGGACCGATTAGCTACAGTGAAGAGGGTGTGAGGTTCTTTTTTATAATTAGCAAAAGGTGTTCAAATTAGTAGGGGGCGCTAAAGAGTCTTTCGCAACCGACAAGTCTATTAGCTTACGAGAACTATTCAACTCGCTAAAGCATTATGCGTAGCCAATTCACTACGCCCTAGAACAGAGTTCAAAAAGGTTTGACGCCTCAATTGCATTCGCCATACACTGAAACATAGTAAACATCAACAACGACAATAAATATAATACAATACTTTACATTTGTTAATTTCCGCACTTATACAAATCACAAACGCGATCCACGCTACAGGCGAAAGCCACAAATACAGCCAACTTTAGTGTTGCCACTAATTATACGAGTTGAGCTAGCACATAACTAAGTTCAATATTTAAATATGTAGCAAATCTCTGGGCAGATTACCACCACGTACAGTTGTCACTAATAAAATCGGGTACACCTAAATAGCAATTACATTACACATTCATACATTTTTGATATATTCAGAAGATAAGTTCTATTCTTACATATCAAACCGAGTGGCAATCGCTTTTACTATTCGTCTCATTTGCTTATCGACAATTCTTCCTTTTTCAAAATCATTCAAATCACGGGGCATGTATCAGACAACTTATTCTTGACGTTCGGTGGCAACGAACAATGTACAGTTAATTTAAATGCACAAGCAACTAAGGTAATATTCTAAAAGTTAAGTTTGAACTGGGAAAAAATTGGTGTACTCGATTTCTTTTGGCGACAACCGTTCGTAAAAATGTACAGATTCGTTGCTACCTTTACAACACAAGATCGCGCTTGAATACTCCCAGCAATGCAAAGCAGCGTTGGCAAATCTAATGCAAAACGCAAGCGGAGGCAAAGCAAGGACTCAGAAATAAGGGGAAGACTCAGCAATAATTACAAATTTAGCTACCAAATTAGTGGAACAGGCTAGCTGCTACTTTAAAGACTCCAAGTCAGCTCTGAAATCCACGAAATACGCATGCCTAATTAAAATAGGGAACGACAAAGCAAAAGCGCATACATACTGCAATGATGTGGTTGTTTAAATGATTTAATTAAATAAATATTGCTTAAGGACTACCATGCAAATATTTTATTTCCACTATAAAATTCTAGGTAGATAGAAAGTGAGTTGTATTTTATTAACTTGTTGAAATAAATGGTTATATACCCTGTATCATATTTTATTTATCTGCAAATATTGATAATTAATCGCTAGCTCAATTTTGTAAAGCAATCACTCCATCTCGATTAGGTTCCTGACTGAATGTATAATTCTTAAATTAATTGAGAACGGATCTGTAATCCGTCTTCGCTCTACTGCGCACAAGCAAATACTCGAAATTAGGTCAAACGTTACTCCAAGATGAATCCCTCTGGCAAGATAGCTGACAGTGAAGTAAAACAATGTACACTGGCTTCAGAGAACTTTTCAACTTTTTGTGTCGGAAATTGATACAAATACTTCCACACGGCCACGAACATGCACTCAATTGAATGGTATACTTTTTTGTAGATATTATTTTATTTATTAAGTGAAAATTTGATTTAACTGGAGTACATTCTCAACATGTCAATTCATAATTAATTTCTTTTGTTCTCCCTCATATCCGCTCTAAACAATTGCAAGTTAAATATTAAATAAAAAACGGATATGAACCAAGTTCAAAATAAGTACTTATAACACTAAATTTGTATATAACTAAAACTATTTACAAAATTCTTATTCTATATCATTGTCTACATTTATAATTAGTTAACCGTGTCTTTTCGCCACTGCACGTTTTTTAAATTGCTTTTAAATGTTCACACACGTCACTGCACTGATTAATTTGTATTAGAGTATTTTCTGCACCCAGGCGTCCTTTGAATTCACCTGTTTCTTTTTCCACACAATTTTTCGTCCATCTGCTGTGTTTACTTTTCTTTGCTTTTTTTACTCTAGCTTGCTGATTCTTACAATTTCCATTAAATGCCTTAATGCCTGCTTTCTTAGCTGGTCGTTACAATGTTCATTAGCTTATCTAGTTTCCCATACCTTTCTTTTAAAACCCTGACAAATATTTCACTGTTTAACTTTACTTGAATTATACGCTTCATTTCCTTGCCTTTGCAATCCCTTTTGGGGCTATTACTTTTGCACAAAATTTTTATTTTAAATTGATCTTACAGTCAACTTAGATCCCTGTGAGGATTGAGCTTTGCTTATTGCGTTCTTTATTTAATTGTACTGCTATTAATGGCATCTCTTTACAAATGCCCTCATTCTATTAAATTCAAGTTTTAGCCTTGCAGTTATATAAAGTACATCACCCTGAGCTTTAGTGAAATGTCCATTAATTTGGCAATGGTATCAGAGTTGAGTTGTTGGGCTTAAGACCACTGCAATACCTTCAGCTTACATTTCCAAGACTTAAATCGCAACGCAAACAAATTGACAGTCAAATACATTCGATGAATACGACCCATAAGGTTCATCTGTAGCGTATGCGAGCTAGGGCACTATTCTTGCCCATACCAATCACTAATAAACAGCCTCAAATTTAGGCTAGAGTACGAAAGTATGCGTGCGATGGGCTCGAAAGATGTTAGCTGAAGAGAACGACGGATATAAAACATCGTTGCAGGTACGCGGAGACAATTGAATGCTACTTAGCCTGATTACGCATGAAGACAGGTAGCTAATCCATCTCGCGCCACTTAAGACCGTTCAAAACAAATTCAGCGACCTCGATAACTGTAAAACGCGGAGCGTTCAGACAAGGGTAGCAAAATCAAACGAGGCAGCTAAAGGACCATGCTGCGTACAGCTTTTTACCCGTAACAATATTTGTTTTAAATGCCTTACTAATATCGCAATAATATACTTACAAAAAAAAAGAATAATAAACGCATTTGTGCTTAATACGATTTGTACATATCCTAGTAATGGAATAACTTATCCTCGGAACTTCCGTAACTTTCAATTGTGAGTTCTAACATATGTAACCAAAATTTTAGCACAATCTTTTTCGCAACTGAATTCATAATGCATTATCAATATCTAGTCACCACTGAAAACGAAACTGCATAATGTCAGCTTTTGTATTATTCGTGTCATTTGGCTTATTCATTTTGCCAGAAAGTCTTATAAAATAAAATGACATAATAGTGATTTATGTACCAAAGGCGTAAGAAGGCGTTTATGGTCCGCGGCGTAAAAATTACACCACAAAAAGGGCAAGAAACGCTAGTTATTTACGAGGTGCATACATTTTATGTAAGAACCGCAATATTAACAATTAAAACCAGATTTATAATTTTTATACATTTTGCTCAGCTTGCTTGTTAAACTGTTAGACAAGGTACTAAAATCTGGCGCTTAGTATCGTTTAGCTGTAAAGTGACACATTACTCCCTCAATAATAGTATATATAGTAACCCGGTCGTACATAATAGCTATTTATGTATCAAATTGCAAAATGAAAGTGTTTTTCGCGCTAAACGTGAAGTTTGCCCTACGAGCGCTAGCGAGTTGGGGAACACGATTTCCAAAAATAATAATATCTAATAAATGTAAATAAACAAGAAACTATACTTGCTTTAGAAATGTGTACCAAAGCTTTTTGTTCCGTACATACTTTATATTATAATTAACACATTTAGTGCATACTGAGGTTAAATAAACAAACACTTCCAAGTCTAACAAGTGTAGCAATTACATTCTACAAGTATTAAAATTCTGTAATACGAAGTAACTTATAATAAATGACAAACAACATGCAATAAGGAACACATGTTATAAATACATTCTAGTTACTTGTTTATCTATGTAGCTATCCGTACAAGTGAACTTATTCGTCGTTTTGAGCGAGCTATCTCATCTTCTACTCTACTACAACAATCGATGCAATTTAAAAGCAGAATGCAAATCCCGCTGGCCGCATCCATTACAGTCTATGCAATCATCAATAGATTGATCAGCCAATCTGTGGAAGTGTACCTATTCAAGTATTTACCAAGCGCAAAAATCAAATATGTGGTTACAGCACCGTCATGTGGAAATGCCGTTTGCATCCAATACAATTATGTTTTTTATTCAATGCCATATTAAACGTGTTCTTCAATACTACTAATTACGATCATAAAAATGAAACGGACAGTGATACACCGAAATAAATGAAAATAATCCACGTCCAGACAACATGAAACATCAAATAAAAAATACTAGCTTCCCATGTTGCTGACAATAACACAGCCGTAAGTAATACTAATACGTAATATAGCAAAAAACCCAAATCTCTCTTACGAATATATGTGTAGTGGTAAATTATGAAGGAATGGTCAGAAATATATCTTCAGTGTTAGCAGAAGAGCAGACACCGTTCCCACTTCCAGTAAAAGACATCAAGCAAGATGTCAAGAGAAAAGACGACAAAGTAGGAAATAAATATATAATGAATGCGCGTCTTAAAGTTGCTAAACAAGCTTTTCTTCTTTTCTTTGTCGATTTGGAACCAATTAATAGCAACAGAGGCACTTACAAACTATAAGTTGTGAGTAATCTGAAAATAGTAATAAAACCCATAGAAAACTAAAGACAATTGTTCAATGTACACGCTGCCAAGCTCATGGACACACCAAAACGTATTGTACTATACCCTATACATGTATACATGTGTCAAATGTAAAAGATAGCACAACACCAAAGAGTGTACAGCAACAACACTTACATGTGCCCTTAGCGATGGCAACCACTTTGCAAACCATAAAGGTTTCTCTATATTCTAAGAATCTTCACAAAATAACAAACAATCAACTAATAGGAATCCCAAAACACGAAAGTATACTCCGGATTGCAGTTAACGGCAAGAAAATTAACTCTTGCCATTCCCAATAATGTACGAGCATTAAAAACTAACTGAATGACAAAGGATTATAAGCGAACAACAAACTAAATTTCTCATTTAATTCATAGCAATGTTCACTCAGATGATTATAAAAATATACTATTCTCGTTAATAAACAATAAACTAATTAAAGAATGGCGTCAGTTTTGCATTTATTTATTTATTTATTTACCTATTAGGGATATAACAGGACGAACCCAATACAATATCCACTTATAAATTAATATAAAACTAAATGTTTTAAACTTTAAATGTGAAAAACTAAAAAACTGTCCAACTCACAAAATATACATGGTAAAGGCCACAAAAACACATTAATATAGATTTTTATAATTGCTAATTTAGTAATTTAGTTCATCCAGGAAACACCCTGGAATACAGCATTTTTTTAAATTTCAGGAGGGTCAAATAAAAAATATCAATGTTCAAAAACAAATTGTTGTATGTTCTGCACATTCTTAAGATAGGAGAGTTATTGAATGCAAATGTGTTAAAACAGGGCATGTTAAACAATGGCGGTAATCGTAAAGAGCGAGGTGGAGCGTTGAAATTAATGTAGTGTAAAATTTGGGGACAATCGATGACTGAGTTTACTATTTTGTAGAGAAGCATTACATCGGCTATTTTAAGTCTCTCTGCCAAACTTAACATCCCCTGTTGCTGAAGACTACTATTATAATTATTGATGGGTATATTCAGTTTCATATAGAGATGTTTAATAAATCTTTTCTGTACTCCCTCTACTCTATTTATATGTATAAACAGAATATTGTGGATTCCATATAGTAGATCCATAATTGATGATACTATTAATGTAGGAGTAATATAAACACATATGTGTTTTGAGATTTCGAAAAGGCTTTGCAGTTCTTATAATAAAACCCAACAACCTATTAGCTTTTTTGGTAATGTAATCTATATGGCTATCATAAATCAGTTTACCATCAAGAATAACACCGAGGTCTCTGATTGTTTCGGTTGTCTTTATGTATACGTTGTTAAGTTTGTATTGAAATTTTATAGGCTTCTTATTTCGTGTAAAACTTATATGGTGGCATTTATCAATATTTAATTTTAATTTATTTTCTGAACAATAATTTTGAAATCTAGTTAAATCGTCTTGGATTTTAGAACAATCTGATACTGATTTAATTGTGTGATAAATTTTGAAGTCATCGGCATACAATGACGTTTCACAAAACTGAAAAATGTTATTAATGTTGTGTAAATAAATGTTAAATAATAAAGGACTAAGGTGAGATCCCTGGGGCACTCCAGACCTAACGTCGATGTATTCCGATGTGTACCCCCTCAGACTAACAGCCTGCGAACAATTCGATATATATGAAATAAACCAACGAAGCAAGTCGCCATGCACACCAACCTCAGCAAGCCGCCGACCCAAAATCTGATGATTTACTTTATCGAACGCCTTGCTGAAATCGGTGTACACGGCATCCACCTGAATTCGTTCATCCAAAAATCTATGGATATACTCGGTATATTCAATTAGGTTTGTAATAACTGATCTTCCGCTAAAAAATCCATGCTGTTGAGTTGGCAAATATTTTTTTACATGATTGAATAAAGTTTCATACACAATAGATTCAAAAACTTTTGCGAGTATTGAAAGCTTAGAGATAGGTCTATAACTCTCCACCTTACAAACATCTCCGGATTTAAAAATTGGCTCAACGATAGCTTTTTTCCATTCCGAAGGAAAATTTCCCTCTTTGAGGGATCTGTGAAAGCTGATAGATAATGGTGATACCATACTATGTGCACAATTTATAAATAATGAAGCAAGCAAATTGTCGGGACCGCAACCCTTACGTGGATCAAGTGTTATTATTAAAAATGTCTTCATTTGTAATATGGATAGAATGTATTGAATTACTATTTATTGAATAGCTATTATAATCAACAATAACAGTATCGCCAGTATCATCTGATTCGAATACAGAGGCAAAATAGTTACTAAACAATTCGCACACAGGCTGGCCCCCCGAGGCTGATGCACCACCAAAATCCACCTGGCTAGGAATATTTTGAGCACCTCTCCTATTTTGTGCAAATTTCCATAAATATTTTGGATTATCGCGTACGGTCTGTTCGACCAAATCAGTGTATGCTTTGTAATTCTGCTCAATAAGAAATTTTGATCTACCCCGTAAAAGACTGAAAGTTAAATAGTCCAAATGGTCGCCGTATTTTACCCAATTTTTGTGAAATTTCATTTTTTCTCTAATTACTTTAATGGCTGATGCCGAAAACCATTCAGGAAAATGTCGTTTATTTAAATTTTTTAAAGGAACATACATTAAAATCAGCCTGGAATGCCAACATATCTTCTGTTTTAAAAGCAAATATTAGCTAAAAAATCTGTAATAGGCTTTACTCAAAACTTCCCTGAGGTGGAAGTTGTGACACTAAATATTTTGAAAAAACTAAGTCAACTAGTGGTAAAAATATCTTAACGTTCCTAATAGAACTGAAACAATAAAAGGGAACACTTGTAATGCAAATTACATCGATTTGCAAATAAGAAAAATATTGCATACGGGATTCGATTTCAGCGCATACGGAAGGCATTTCAAAGGAAAGCAAGCAGGCCGCGCACAGCGCAACGATCGATCACATCCTGCCACAGAACTGTGCCTAATATCGCCACGTAGCGACTGCATTTTATTCAACAGCATATTCATGCCCATCTTTGTTTTTTACAACAATTACCCTGTATTTGTTGGATCCAATTTATGTCAAGGATAAAGTCTGAGCGATGTGCAAATTAATACTTTTATCTATTCCCCAGTTAAAGCAAAAACACACAAAGTTTTATTGTTTTAAAGGTACTCACCCTGTATATATTTGACCAATTTTTTTTTCGATGCCATGTAGATATATTATCCTCTTATACAATATCGTCTTCCTGCAACAAATAGTTTTTTAGGTATACCGCCAACAGACAGAAAGACAGACAGACAAACAGGCAGACAGCAGACAGACATTCGAAATTGAGAAAACCTGTTTTTCGTCATCCAGGGACCCTGAAACGTGAAGATCTGAAGAAACCTCGCAAGGTGATTTTTTTGTGATTACAATACCTTCTTCGACTTTTAGACGGGGAAAGTAACAAGGCGTATAAAACCATGGTTATAAATAATCTATATGTATAAAAATCAATCGCCGTGTGTTAGTAACGCAAAAACTCGAGAACGACTTGACCGATTTGGATGATTTTTTCTTGTTTTGTTCATCTTACTCCCGAAGTGGTTTAGCAAAAAAGAAAATTTGGAAAAATCCAAAGGGAAAGCCGGAAAATTGGAAAATATCGAAAGTGTGTTTTTCTATACACTGTACGACTTTCTATTTGCAGTCATACTTTTATGATTCTGTGCTTAATGGTTTGAAGGGTCTTCCCCATCATGTCATAATCCAAAACAACGTTTTCCGGGTCAGCTAGTTGGTTAATATTTCTTGAAAAAGTTAACTCCATAATCCTTAAAAAAATACTTCAAATATAGCTCATACAATAAAAATAGCAACGTGCCGGAAGCCGCTACACATGTTTCCTTTCAACTTCATATTTATAAGAGCAATGCCTGATAGCAAAATGTAAATCTGTTCAGTCTCTTTGTTGGTTTTTTTTATATTATTCAGAAATACAGGCAGACCAAACTGAATCGTAAAGCAGCTTTCAAGTGCTCAATTCTGACAATTAAAAGAACAAACGATATTCGTAAACTGAAAATCACCAACAGTGTGGTTATTGCATAATATATCGTATTTATTTAATGGTTTCCGGTAATCTATAAATAATTATAGAATTTATATTACTTAAGATAATAGCAAATACAAGGCATGCTGTTGGGTTTAATAACAACTCACTGGTAGACTTATCAATATAGAAACATTAGATTTTATTCATTAAAAACAGACATTCGCATCATTATCCCGTATTATCATATGCTGTTTTCGATTCATTTAACGAGCTCCTTTTTGTGTACGTAATACAACTAGAAACATAATGCACGTGTACAGGTTGCTCATTTTCTGTAAATTGTACTAGCAACTTTATTATTAGGAAACACAGGATTCGTTCAAGGAAAGTTGGGCAGATTTTCGAAGAGAATCTGATGGTGCTTCAATTTAAAAAGTCAGCTGCAACTTTTTTTAAACGTCCTGAAAAAACTGAAATTGGGGATATGCTGAATGCAATTAATTTCATAGCCACAAAAACTAGAACAAAAACACAGATTTCTTAATAATGTCATGGAATTGTTTTTCATTTTATTGAATTCTATGCAAATGTTCTTGGTTGCCTTACCTTCAATAGAAAACTTTCAAGTGTTAAATTATTAACTGACCTGATCAGAACTCATCAGCAATCAAGAACTCACGGCCGCATTGTCAACTACCGTGAGCACAGGCGGGAAGTTTTACTTTTTGAACCAGGCGGCGACCTCTTGCGGACACAAACACACTTATACACCTTGTAGCCATGTCACTTACCGCGCGCGTGGCCATATTTATAATTCTGCTTAACCAATTTTCGAAGCAATCGAAGTTGCTCAGAACCAACATGGTTTATCTACTAGGAATAATATTATCACAACATTGTCTAATTGCTCAGTAATTCTCAAAAAATTATCAATTTACATATTAAACCTTAAACGATGAATTTTAATTATATCAAATCATCACAAGTCCGTCACTTTCTGAATTAAACTGTACCTTCAACTTGTTATAAAAACATTCCACTTAATATACGTAAAATTAGAGTAACTACCAAAGACGAAAATAGACCATAGACAAAATACACGTAAGCACAATTTATGTCACTGATAAAATAATTACTTTAATGTTGAATTTGATATACCAATTGCATTTCTGCTTTAGTAGGTACTATACACTGTACAGATCGAACACTTACAACTTAAAAATTACACATTACTTAATGATAAACCTTTGATACATTATTAGAATTCTTAAAGTAACGGCAATTAATAAAAAAAATGGCAGAAATTCGGAATGTAAAGCTGTATTCAATTAAATATTACCTTGAAATAGTGGTTTATCTATTCACCTATTCAACTTAAAAAACCTTCATAAACTGAAACCTGCAAAAACTAATAGTATAAGCTGTAACTTTGTTATTATCTTTACTAATGCATCAGCCATTCCTGAACGTGCAAGCACCGTAAATTGAAACAGCGTATTCCAGGAACTGCAATTAATCAAAATGTAAGTGTTGCCATTTGTTTCGTGCCCGGATGGAATAATGTAAATTCGCTGCAACCACTTCGTTCCTCTCTGAAAGCTTGTTGGTAATTATTATTGCATTACTAGATTGTTTATATTTATATATCATCTGTTGTATCGCTTCAGTTCTTTACAAAAATAAATAGTAGCCTTGTAAATAAGAGCTCGAGCACGGGACGATGTAATAAGCTGCAAACAACTGTAATTGAAATGCTAGATAAATACGAGAAATAGCAGGTACCTCGGTTGCGAAATTGCTTATGTGCATTGCGCATAAATATGCACCACTACACCAACAACATTGCTTGTTTTGAAAACGTGAAAAGCTGCTATTAAATTGTCGTTTTAAAATATCCAACAAGAGATTTATATGCAACTATTGTGATAACATCGAAACGCTGACATATATTACAGTATTATATATTTCTGCATATCTCAAAAACTCATTAATATTAATATTTTTACATTTTTAAGCATAAAATATAGTTATTTTCTGCATTAACAATGCGATTTGTTTAAATTATGCATAGCTTATTCCAAAATGCCCACTATGCCTTATTATTGTTTTATTTTATTCAAAGCGTCTCTGATAAGATTATAAACTCAAACCGTCTTTAAACTAACTCTAATTCTGGGTAGTCGTCTTTGAACAATCAACTTTGTTATAACCAGTTATAGCAAAAGTACAGTTGCTTTACTGAAGTAGTTCTACACCAATGGCACTATACCAGAAGTGGTACCAGGCAGGTTCTTCTTAAAATCTTTTATACAGTAGCCCAAAGTTCAGTTCGTATGAAGACAAACGAAATAAATTGTTAGAGTATTAAATTAACCTTACGACACTCACGGATGGGCGAGTATCGAATGCTAAACAAATCCGAGAAATGGGCACGCTCACCTTGAGAATCGTCTAAAAACGGGTTAAAGGCCTCGGCTCGGATGCGCTCAGGGAGATGGACGTGGTTCAAAACGGTACACCACAGGGCAAGCGTGTCAAGATATATACAGGGTATTGCTAAGAAAATGGGCGCCACAAGATCCAAGCCAGATGACCCACGTTTAACCGGACCATAAAGGTTAAACGGGGCGCGAAGTACTCAAATAACTATTTCGGCAGCCACGGTGCGTCGACAGACACAAACACCTACCTAGAATGCTCATCCGTCACGTCCGGGCCTCACCTTACACTGGTCGTAACACAGTGATACAGTCACCCTGTAAACAAACATGCACAAGACACAAAAAGGTAAAGAATAAGACTATATGGTTAATACATCAATTGGCCACACTGAGTGACCTACCAAACACCATACAAAAATACAGGTATATTCGGCACGTATGCCGGCTCGTAAGAATGGCGTATAAGGCCGAATGTGGTGAAATGTCGATTTAGGCCTCAACAGGCATGACGCGCGAATGCAAAACCTGAACTTGAGTTCGAGTCACCAGACGCCCTAACTTACAGTGAAACATTTAAGAATAACAAACATTAACGGTTAATCTACAGCAACAAATCTGCCTGGCAGTGCAAAATATTAGATCACTACGTTAAATTTTAGTGTACTCTGCATTAGTACTTACTTTTCAGAAACAAAGCCGCCTTGCAGCACATAATGTTAGAATACAACGTTAAATTTTAGTCAGAGTATACTCTGCATTGGTACTTAATTTTCAGAAACAAAGCCACCTTGCAGCACAAAATGTTACAATACAACGTTAAATTTTAGTCAGAGTGTAGTCTTGCATTAGCAGGTAATTTTACAGGTATAAAGCTGTCTGGCAGCACAAGATGTTAGAACACAGCGTTAAATTTTACACAGAGTGTACTCTCGCATTACTTCAGCATCCGGCGCCGATTCAAAAGGTTACGTTACATGAACATGCGAACGAACTAGTTTATTGCACAATTTTTACCTGATTAACAGGATCAGCCTACAGAGGCGGTAGTATCCAAGTAGTGTCGGTAATTAGCTGGCACCTGGGTGTGTGTAATAAGAATCGGAAGACTACGAAATCCCCTAGGATCCTCTATGAAGAGCGAAATGCGTAACGGCCCACCTCGACCGTCACATGCCTAACAGCGTAACCATTGTTTGGGAAAATTCAGGAACAGAATCCCGCCTGCTACCCACAGCGGAAAAATTGGCTTTAACAAACCCACATATGGACTGAATTCCTACAATTATTTGCCACGGGCTTCTTCACACCCACACTCGAGTGCACCACGACTTAGCTAAACAGCGTCTTGCCACCAACTGCCAAAAACACACCGCCTCCACACCCAGACGGGCGGGAGACGGAAAAACAGCCCGTTATCACAACTTCGTGGCTTGGGCTCGACTGCCACGGTACTCGCTCACGCCAAGCCGAACTTCGCGCGAAAATAATGCGTCGTCACACCACAATAAGTGGCCAATCGCAGGGCAGGGAGTCCGCCCGGTGACAACAAACCGTCTCGGAGCGACAGGGATAGATAGATGCCTTCTCACTCGCTCTCATTGAGTGAATTTTAAATAAGTCTAAATTGAACGCTCTTAAATGCGGTGAAATCAACAGCTGCACGAAACCGGGGATGCACAAAGAGGTGTACAAAGTTTACGAAAGCTAATGCTTGAAGCTAAATGTTGCAATTTATTCGATAGACTAAAGCCAAAATGGACTCGAAATTCAGGCGACCTCGCCAACTCTGTCCCAAAACTATGCGAAATGGTTACATAGCTATCAGAATTGCAGAGACATAAAAATGGCCTGACAAAATAGTAAAGGTATATTTACCGTATGAAAATAATAAAAGGTGTAATGCGGTTTTTCCCGTGCCCTATACTCTACTTTACTGTGAATTTAGATTGCCCCTTGTTTGGTAGTTAACTCAGTCGTAGAAGCATAAGACCCGCTCTTACCTCAGTGCAGCTAAGGAAAATGTCAATATACATAGCTCCGGCCTGCCCATTGTCTCCTATAATGCTGAAAACCAAACAGTTTACGTGAACATACATATACTCCGTAAAAGAAGTAACATGCATGACGATACATAAAAATAATACACAATAGTAATATATTAATGCTATATGCGCGATTAATAATAGCAAGAAACAGTCCATGAGCTTAATGCTGAACCTACATGCTTGAATACACTCCTTAAGTGTAGGTATGACTTATTAATTATTTATTTAATTTAATTACTTAGAAAACTAACAGTGCTAATAACGTTTTAATTCCGCACACAAATTCACTCTAATGCGGCCTTGACTCTAGTAGCTTGAAATCAGCTGACGCGATGTGTCCACGGGGTGATGCAAGCGCTTTGTTCTGACCTGCAATTCAGCAGGTTGCCCGTTGCTTTCGGAAGCGTAATTTGCTCTATAAAACTATTGCGTAATTTGTTGCAATAAC
Organism: Agriotes lineatus; assembly: GCA_940337035.1. NCBI lineage: Eukaryota > Metazoa > Arthropoda > Insecta > Coleoptera > Elateridae > Agriotes > Agriotes lineatus. Next base: position 94,610,102 of record OW679196.1, on the reverse strand, counting down.
AATTAATTCCTTATTACGGCTTTGATTTTCCCCAATCTTCCTGGGCCATACATTCACTAGTAAAATGTAATTATAGTAACTAAACTTGGCTTTATTTTGTAGCAAGATCTCCAAGAGTTCAGCTCCGTGGCTTCGGTAGCTGCTTCCACAGATAGTTCGTGTGTTGGCAAACTCGACTGGCTTCCTTTAAGCTCGAATAGCAGCTATAAACTGCTGTATCTCGTGGATGCTTTCCCAAGCTGGCACTTTATAATACTTCGCGTTTCGTCCCTTTGGTTGAGACGAACTCACTGGTCGCCTGTTATCAAGCGACTGCCTCTTGCTGCTTTAAGAGCGCGAAATTGCACTAAACCTCCGCGGCAGTTCTAATAATAGCACACTGGATCAGTATTCGGCTGTCTTGCACTTCCCTATTCGAGCGCGCGGAATATTCGTTGGAAATTTTAAATACACAACACGTTTTAACCTATTACAATGTCAAGAATACAGTTTGGCTTAAATCTAGCAAAGTAAATATTAAATACCAAGGTGACGCGAACTAGCCCGTTACAAAGGTTAACTATCCAATAACCGAACATGTTATAATTATAGAAAGTGTACGCTATAACATTCAAGGCCTCCACGAAAATTCGAACAAAGCTTTCTCATATCAAATAAAACGAATAAATAGACAAGAGAGCACTAGTATCTTGAAATTAGATAAAACTTTGCCACAAGAATTCCAAACATCTAAGAGACTCAAGCAAGGTTGCTGTACTGCGCCCACATTGTTTAAAAGTGTTGACGAGGCTTTGAAAAAGAGTGGAAAAGAAAATAGACGGTACAAATATTGCTTTCGCTGGCAAGTGATGAGTCGATGTCTTCTAAAACTACAATATGTACAAATATAGTTAGTCGAAACTTACCACTAACTTAAATAAAACTGACTATTCAATTCACCTGTCATCTTTCAAAAAGTGACCAATGAAAATCCAGAATTCTGACGTTTCTTGACCAATCAAAAAAATATCAGTGGATATATTTTCCTAGAAGTATTCAAGTGACTATTTTAAACAAATGTGATTTTTATTAGAAAAAGTCAATATTAGTGTTCTGTTACTATAGAAATTGCGTAGTTTGTTGCTAGATTTACTGAAAACTCATTTGAAAAAGTAGTTTGGTTCATTAAATAATCCCTCGAATACCATTCTTAGTCAAAGTTAAGTAGATTATTTTTGCGGTGGTATTACTACTCATGTCCATTGCGCTTGGGATTTTGACTCGTGCTATCGCACTCGTCCTAATCGTACCAAAGCGCAATGGACATTCGTGACAACACCGCAAAAATAGTCGACATAACTTTGACTACTCATGGTATTATAAGTGAATATCAAGTAATCGGAGAATGATATTCCAATGAGTGCCTGTTTGTGTTTGTTATTCAATAAAAACTTTAGAATATCTTATAAATTATAAAATAAATATTATAAAATATCCAAGAAGCACACATATGGGCAAGAAAGAGAATGAAGGAGTGAGACAAACATGTGAACAGAATGGATGACAACACCCTCGTGAAGAAAGCAAAACTTAATGAACCATTCGGAAAAAGATGCCAAGGCAGACCGCAAAAACGATGGAGAAAATGGCTTAATGAGAAAAAACAGGCATCAGCCTACTTATACAGGTGTTGAAAAAAAGGTCGGATATTTTACCCACTTATAGAGCTCATCCATACAAACAAAAAAATCCTAATAAACATGGAAAATACAGAGTGTTAAAGTTTAAAAAAAACAGCCGCCCTTGAAATAAATAATTTAAATCTAAGTATGCCAAAACATGATCATTAATAGCACCAGTAAACCTTCAAAGGTTCACTAAAATCGGCTAAGGGGTTGAAGCATTTCAGTTTTTGTCTTAACAGGTTCAGAGACGTGCAAAAATATGGGTATTAATTTTTTTCTTGAAAACGAAGCAAGATCTGAAAATATCTCAGGAGACAAAAAAGTTGCATTTTTAGTTGCTTTATTAAAAAAATACATAACAATTCCAAAAATCTCGTGGGCGTTATTTTTTTGTGAAAAACCCTGTTCGATATGTCCCCTGGGAACGCCCCTGGCATTACTACATCAATTGTAATAGGTCCAAAAGATGCCTCATAAAGTTATAGACAAACAGTAAAAATTTCATTAAAATCGCTCAAAACGTTTTTAAATAACATAAAAAACCACCCTGTATCTCGGAAGCGAGCGTTTCCGGACCCATGTTTATTAGGACATTTTTGTTTGTATTGATGAGATCTATAAGTGAGTAAAATATCCGACCTTTTTTTCAACACCCTGTATAGAATGCCATATAAGAAGAGAAGTTATAGACCACTACGCAGTATGTAATAGGGTTTAAAAATTATTTTCATTATTAATTTTTCGACTCTGAGGATTTTTTTTTCTAAAAAAATTTTTTGAATTGTGATTTGTGATTTCTAAGCTCAGAGCGCCTTTCACTCTGATGATGCAAGCTACAATGTCTTGCGAAGCGTTAATCAATATGGGTGCACAAACAGCAACAAGGCCAAATCTGCCTAAGTATCCTGGTTTTCAAGGTACTCAAACAACACGAGCCACCAAAGAGCGTGGATCTTTGCTCGAGTTCACAGGGTGCAAGGCACATTAAGCCAGGGCATGCTGGGTGTTTATTCACAAAGACTACGCGGTCTAAGCCGAAATTCGTTTTTAACAAGAATAATTCGAGTAACCCACACAGACTGATAGATAATTTTTCTTAATCAGAAGACGCCATAACGAATATTGCTGCAAAAATCTCGAGTTCGACAAAATCATGTTTGTTATCATTTATTTTAAAAGAAAGTAAAAGATATATCAAATTTCCTTATTTATATTTATTTATATGTACCTACGTCTGGGCGATGATAGAGCATGTTCCTCGCTAATTAGTTAACCAAACACAAAGAATGCTATACCGAAGTTAAATTTTCGAGGAACTTATCCTTCAAACGGTTTTCCACTTATTAGCAAAATCATTAAATTCCACTCAAAGGGCTCGTTTATTCGTAAAAGGAAATTGATTAAGCCTGCGTTGGTGCTTTTTTTTTTGGCTTTAACTTGAGCGTTCATAATTAAGTATTCCTAAATGTTTGCGGCTGAAACTGCTAAATCGATCTACGATGTACGCCTGCAAAGCTGGTGAAACACGAATTCAAACGTTTCTGCATGCAGAATTTGCATTTAACACCTAATTCTGCCAAAGTCTAATTTTCCCAAATGTTAAATATTTCTTTTGTGCTTCCTCCGCAGATCATTATTCGGTACATAAATTACTTTCTCGGCAAACAAGCCTGCGCCTCTCCTAATTTTGAATTTCGCGTACAAAAAGTGTTTCAATTTGGCCCCCAATTTGCAAAAGAAAGTATGTTTTCTCTCATTAGGCTACTCATAAATGTAAAAAAGTTAATTTTCTTATATTCGCCTGTCGAGCGCGAGCGACCTGTTATTCGCTTTTATGTCGAAAAGTTTGTGGGCATAAAAACTTATCCCACAAATTCGACACGCAGATGTGCGAGATTGTGTGTCGATTTGCTGGTAATTTAGTGCAAACTAATTGGATGAGAAGGAAATCTCAGCCCCGTCTGCGGAAATTTCCGTCTTGTTTGCCTGTTTTCTGATAAACTCGCGTCCAATCCACGAGTCTCGCAGACGATAAATGAAATGCGGTATATCATGCAAATACCCCACTGGACAGGAGGGCAAAATTTATTAAACCAAGGCCGGGAATTTTTTGAATAAAAATTTTCTATCATAATGCAGGGCACAATCGTTTATTTTACGAGGCGATTTAACCCCAAATATTTCGGTATTTGCAATTGAAAGCTTGTATCCGTTGAAGCGCTTGATGCGCCGATATTCACATAATTTTACGTTTTCATTTACATGTTTCAGCTTGTGCACAAGCGAGTTGGATCTATAACGATATAACAGTGTTTCGAATGAATCCCATATCAAATTTAGAAGCCAGGCGTCTATTCTTAATTTAGTTTCCATTTACATTTTTATTATTCATAGAGAAGAGACATCATTAGTTCCAGACACTAAAATAGCATAACAATTTTTTGTTTCAAGCATTTACTGCAATTTTCTGTATTGTACTTAATTGAACACAGAACGTATTTTTTCAATGTTTCAGAATATGATGGAAAACAGTAATTGATTATTTTCTTGTATAATTTTTCATTAATACAAGATGCAGATACTCATTTTATAAAACTTTTACCAATACAAAACTTAATATACAAAGTTTTAAAGCAAAACCGTAAAGCATCATTTTACAATATTTATTCCAATACCATTAATAATACCTATAAACGAAAATTATTGTGTCCTTAATAATCTTCAAATTATAACTTAAGCTACCTCACCTGCATGGTATTAAACTGAAACGTTCAACTAATGACCGTTAACTTCACCCCGCGCAACTAATGTATGTCGATTACGTTTTTTATTACTTCCCAGCTTAGCTCTAGCCAACAAAAAAATTTCTTATACATTTTGTTAATTGTTGTATTTAGGATATCCCTGAAAATGTGGTAAAATAGTATATTGCACAACAAGTTTAGAAAAATTTAGTTTTACTAAACGAATATAGCTTGATTGAATACGAGCGAGCGAAGCGAGCGAGTAACTGAAAAAGCTATATAAGTTTAGTAAAACTACTTTTCTTACAAAGTGTGTATACTCTTTTTTCGCATTTTGTATTAGTATTTATAAACGAATATTTATATAAAAGCTTTATACCACATGTCCATTAAAAAAGGCGGCTGTAGAAATTCAAACGTATGAATACTATGTTGGTGGCACTGTAAGTCTATGTCAAATTCAAGGTTAGCAGGTTAGGTTTTCCGTTAGTTTTGACACAAACTGACACAAAACCTAACCTGTTAATCTCGAATTTGACACAAACTGACACAACATCTAACCTGCTAACCTCGAATTTGACAGTGACATTGCCATATAGTAGTGACATTTCTATGCATCAAAGTGCCACTTTATTAATCGATTTTGAATTTTGTAAAATAGCACATTATTATACAAAATGCGAAAATAGTAATTTACGATGCAAGTAACGTTATCAAGCTTTTTACATTAAGAGAGCATAGTTTGAATAAACGAGCGATGTTAGGAGCAAGTTCTTTAAAATTGTGGAGTAATGTAGAAAGCAGATAACGTTACGTATTGAGATGGCCCCTTATTTGTTTATTAATTCGCTTTTGGGATTGTTTATAAAATTAATTTAAACTAATTAAAATATGCTGTCTTGTATTTTTACTTACTTGATCCAAAATGAATGGTAGTATTCCCTTTAAGTATTTTATTTATCTGCAATTTATTATCAAAACCCTAGCTCAGTAGAACAATTAACTCTATCCCAGAGATGAATCCCTATTAGATTGTAACTTTTACTTGACCTGGTGCGTCACTGTACACCTGAATTAGTTCCAATACACAGTAGTTATTGTAAGCAGTATGTCAAAACCTACAAAATGGTTTGTATCTTGCAGTCACCGTTGTTGACTTTAAAATAATCAAATTTGTTAACATTCGCAGAGGTATTTATTCAAATCGTAGCGCTTTGGCGGTTATTATTATCATTTGTTTCAGGCATTAATTTGTTGCATGACCTTAGAAATCTCGCAATTGTTTTACCTTCGCCTAACCTCAAATTGGAATTGCGCCTTCGCTGGATACTAGGATATGATTGAATCTTGATAAGCAAGGTCTGGTCTCGTATGCACACAAATTTCCCGATCCTAACACTGCTACTTTTAGGTTAACACAGTACCTTAAATTTGATGTGCTCTTCGCAATGTTCGGAAAGGGGCCCCAGCTGGTATCTTCCTCTGGAAGATTTCGACTGGTGTTTTTGCTGTTAGTCGGTCTCCTACACTCCTGCCTGATGCGTCGCAGTAAAAATCCCTGGCATTGGATCCTATTTCTGGACGGAATTCAATATCGGAATCCTGATGTGATAGGTTGGCAATGATCGTCGGAGGTGCTCCCGGTGAAAATTTAATTTTATGTTGCGGAAATCCCACAAACATTCCCACATAAACTTCAACACCTGGTCAACACAATGATACACTTTTTAGCTCAAAATATTTTAATTTATTATATACAAACTTTAGTTGAAGTGGAGCACAAAACTACATGTCAAGCTTAATTTAATTATTCATTTGTTCTCTAATATTTCCGTTATTAAAAACAAAATCTAATCTATTACCATGGTTACCAAGGTACCGGAAATTGGTTTTGATTAAATTTAATACATTATGGAAATGAGTTTGAGATTACAAATTATATTTACAAATTTCTTATAACTACAATATTGTCCATTTCTTAATTTTAAAAGGTCTCTTTGCCCCACAAACACGTTTTATTAGTTACTCTGCTCTATTTCACTCGCGTCAATTGCACTGATTATTTTATAGAATTCATTTCTTAATAATTGCTTTTCCACCTTCTTCTGTCTGCTTTTCATTTGCTTTTTCATGTCCATCTGTCTGCTTTTTACTTGCTTTTTTATGTCTTGCTGCCTGATTTCTTATTTGCTCTTTGCAACGTATTATTATTTTCTTCTGGCTTCCTATACCTTTTTTAGATTGCTTACAATTTCCCTGCATATCTACGCTTCGTTGACATGCGCTTCGCGAACCTTTTTGTGACTATTCATTTCTTTCAGCTCTGCCATTCATTCTGCGCAAACGTAATATTTAATTAATTTGAACGACAACTTCAACCCTGTGAAAAACAAGCTTTGCCCTTTGCTTTCTTTACTCAATTCAATTATTAATACTGGCATCTCTTTTCCAATGCATTTACTGATTGAAATTTAAGCTTAGTATTGCAGTTCCATAAAACACCCAACCTTGTGCTTATTGATTTGTTTCTTAAGTTGTACTGCAAGCAGAATCGGGTCGTGGGCCTAAGACCATCACAGTATATTGTAACACTGTTTATTTTATCCTAAAATACTATTTTCTTCAAAAAGTAGGAAACATTTTTATTAATGGCACTTACAACAGCGAGACATATATCTGCTATGGTTGTGGTGGTATCAATAGTAAGATAAACACCACTCAATACTGTATTGTTGGTAGCGCTGTTAAGCTATGTCAAATTCGAGATTAGCAGGTTAAGTTATACGTCAGTTTGTGTAAAATAACAAACAAAACCTAACCTACAAACATCGAATTTGACATAGACTGACAGTGACACTAACAATACACGTCAGTACTGCCAACATGTGATTAAATGCTAAGAAAGTATCGGTATGTTATTTTTCTTAACCACACTAGTGCTGTTAAATGCATCTTAACGCAACTCGTTGTTAAGGAGTTATTATCATAGTAACATAATAGGATAAAATAATAGTATATTACAGCCCGAGATGGGAAGTGTTTCATTACTGTCGAGAAATCAGCTATTATCTCGAGACTAAGGAAACTTTCTGTCAAGGTTTGTATACTATTTTATTCGCAACCACTTTATTCTAAACGATAATTGGAATAGCTATTAACATATCTAGGAATGTTATGAGTATCATAACTGCCGCAGATGTTGTATTGAAATCCGAGCTCGCACAGCGAGGATTTTAAAACATCTGAGGCTGTTATGATTCATAACATCCGTGATTTGTTCAATAGTTTATCGGTTGCTGTATGGTTATGGTTGTCATGTACGGTAATGGACTATTACCGTACAGATCAGTTATGATTTAGTTACCAGCCTACTTTTGTATATGTAAACAAGGGATTAATATCCTGCAACCGATAAAAATTATTACATTATGATACGACAGGTTGTGACGCGCATGAATAGAGCAACGAGATTCCCAGTGTCCCTACCTACTCAGCGGTCGGGAATGTACTTCCCGCACTCACTTCCCGCACTTGAGCGGGAAGTGAGTGCGGGAAGTAGCGGGCTGAAATGTACGACTTCCCCCACTCAAATGAGGTCAGGAATGTTAACATTACATATATGGTTGCGAATAATAGTATATTACATACCGAGGTGGGAAGTGTTTCATTACTGTCGAGAGATTAGGTAGTTTACCGAGACGCGTAGCGTCGAGGTTAACTTTATCTCGAGACAGGGATGAAATTTTCCACCGTGGTATGTATACGATTTTATTTGCAATCATCTAATTTTAAAAATAACTACAATTGAATTCTGAATAATAGATATCTTGATGTTGCTAATATTTTTGTTACCATGAAAACAACCCACTCAATGTTTTGTTACCATGGAAACACCCCACTCTTCAGGTATGTAATATTTTTCGGGGTATGTAATAATTTCCTGGCTAGTTTCAAGTAATCATCTAGTTCCCAGCTGCTGTCATGTCATGAAATTGACACATTACAATGTGATTGCGAATAAAAGTTATTACAGATGCCTGGAGTCAAAATAGGACGAGTAAAATGCATCGACGTTTTTTTCTGGATAAAGCTAAAAGATATCAAAAGTTTACAAGATACAGAAAATTGAAGTTTCATTTGTACTTCAAACGACGTTCTTCAATTTTAAGTTTTTTCAAGCAGGAAGAAATTATGAACAAACTGACCCGCTTAACTTCTCAAATTTAACCCCTTAATTCCGTTACAATTTTAGTATTGTTCTAACATTTCCCCAAGTTCAACTGTCTATCTTAAAATATGTTTACTTAATTAAAGAAAGGAAAAAAATGTTCGTTTTCTTATGTTAAAACAAATTATATGATTTCAAGAATTTGCAGTTTTTATTTATTCAAGTAATTAAACCTGTACGGTATTCGATTGAAAATCATAGTTTTCTTATTTATCTAAGTAACAAATAATAACAAACATGTCGTTGTTATTCGTTACTTCCATTTTAAGTATCACAATGAGGAGTAGTCAGTCACAAATTAAAATGTCATTTTCACTACTTCACCTTGTTTAATTTAGTTTAGAACATCCTCCGGGATACATTTTTCAGATATGAAAACTCATCCTTAAATTACGTGCTTTTGATTGCCTGTTCTTTCTTGCAAAAATAATTTCTCTCAAAGAGAATGGTTTTCTACTGAAAAAATCTGTAAGGGACTTAATTACGACTTAACCAAGCAATGACAATTGGAATAATGCTTACAATACCGGACCAAAATATTGATACCGGTATTCGGTATTCGAAATGACCGGTATTACTATTAGAAAATTTACTTATTAGATCTTGACCTAGTTATTATGACATACTTAAAAATATAATAAAAAAAAACAAATAAAAATTAATTTTTAAAATTAACGTCTCCTACAAAGTGAATTCCATTAACTTACATTTTTTCTTTATAAGTCGATAAATAAATAAGGTAAGTGAAAAATATAACAAATAATCAATTCTATAAATATAACAAAAAACAGGTTTCCTATGTGTAACCTAATAAACCAACTAACACATAAATTAAAATTGTTAATAAGATAGTAATTTTCCCCTTGTAGGTACTGAAGTATATGTCACAAATCTGTTCGTAGCTGTAAAATGCCAAATTTTAAAGCATCTAGTAATTCTAAAGCTATTGGATATTTGTGTTGGAAAAGAGCCTCCATCATAAATTTTAAAGATGCATCAGCCGTCAAAAATTTGTAATTTTTAAGAATATGTTAATACCGAAATGCCGGTAATTTTTACATCAATACCGGACAAAATTCGTCCGGGATTTTGGTATTCGGGATACCGGAATCCTGGTATTGTAAGCACTAATTTGGAAGCCCTGTGTTGCGGTAATTTTAAAATAAGAATAAGAAGCACCACACAGATAAAGAAAAAGGTTCTAACAGTACTAGGTCTTATAAAGGTCTCTAGCATATTTTATTTCTTACATGCTTTATCTTATTTACTAAACACAATATTTCATTTTTAACCTTATTTTAATGCAAAGCATTAATACTATCCAGAAAAGAAAGAAACTAACAAAAGAAGAACTAAAGGAACTAAACAAAGAAATACGGCGTAAAGTCAGGCAAGACGTAGCCGCTGCAAACAACGAGATAATCGAACGAGTTTTAGAAGAAAACAACGGACCAAAGGTATTTAGAAAAAAGATGACAGTAGGAAGAAGCCAAATCATAAAACTAATTGATGATCAAGGAAATACATACAATACACGACACGATATACTACAGTATGTAGAAAATTTCTATCGGACTTTATATTCATTCGTGTCCAAAGAACCGCCAATATGTCCAACAGACCAAAGACCACCACTTACAAAACACTTTACTGAAGACATTCGAGATATAACCGAAGATAAAGTAGTACAAGCTCGAAATCAAATGGCAAATCGAAAAACTCCTGAACCAGACGAGATTATTATCGAAATGGTTAAAGCAGGCGGATCGACGATACTAAAATCTCTGGTTGTACTATTTAACAAATGCCTGGAGTCAGGAACTATACCTAAAGCATGGAAAACAGCTAATGTCATCCTTATTCACAAAAAAGGAAACAGACAAGATTTGAAAAACTACCGGCCCATTTCCCTTACGTCACATATTTGCAAACTATTTACACGAACCATAACAAATAGAATAGATCTACGACTACGACGAATTTCAAACACCGGATCAAGCAGGTTTCAGACGAGAATACAGTGTGATAGACCATATCCATACCGTGCGACAGATAATGGAAAAGTTACACGAATACAACCAGCCTCCCTATATGATTTTCATAGACTTTGAGAAGGCTTTCGACACCGTCGAGACTTGGGCCCTAAAAAATGATCTCCAAAGATGCAGAATAGACTATCGCTACATACAAGTAATAACAGATATGTACGACAAAGCCACCATCACAGTAAAACTATTTGAGGACACAAATGCCATAGAAGTAAAACGGGGAGTAAGGCAGGGCGACCTTCTCTCTCCTAAATTATTTACCAACTTATTGGAGGATGTATTTAAAAACTCCGATGGACGGGAAAGGGTATAAATGTGAACGGCGAACTCCTAACAAAGTTAAGGTTTGCCGATGATATTGTGCTATTCGCGAATAATATGGATGACCTAGAAATAATTATGTATGACCTAATAACTGCAGCACAAAAAGTAGGACTCAGGTTGAACATCTCTAAGACAAAATTAATGACAAATCAGGAAGACGGTAGACAAATACAAATAGATGGAGAACAAATAAAAATAGTGACCATACATATATCTAGGACAAAAGCTCACAATGCAAGAGTCAACGCAGACAGGTGAGATAACCAGACGAATTCAACTTGCTTGGGGAGCTTACGGAAAGTTAATAAACGTATTCAAAGGTCCTTTTAAGCAACACCTAAAAACTAAGGTATTCAATCAGTGCATTCTTCCCGTACTGACATACGCATCTGAAACGTGGGCCCTCACAAAAACCATTATGAATAGAATAAAAATAACTCAAAGAAAAATGGAACGATCAATGCTAGGCTTTAGATTAGCTGACAGAAAAACAAACACTTATATAAGGACAAGAACAAGAGAGACGGACTCCTCGCCGCTGAGCGAATAGCTAGTCAAAAATGGACTTGGATAGGACACATGCTCCGTAGGGAGGACAATAGCTGGAGCAAAAAAGTCACAATTTGGAGGCCACGAATGGAAAGAAGAAGCGTGGGAAGACCAAGGTCAAGATGGAGAGAAGATATTGCAAAAGTAGCAGATCCACAATGGATTAGGAAAGCTCAAATACGAGAAGAATGGAAGAGTCTTGAGAAGGTATATATCCAGTATTAGAATGGATGAAGTAGGCTAAGCGAGAAGAAGAAGAAGAAGTTTGAAAATAGAGTTGCACATTATATTGCATACCGGATGTCTTTAAAAAATTCGTACAAAAAGTTGTTCTGTTATGCAGATGATCGATTTGTAGTTATTCTCCAACCAACTGTATTGCAATATTTTAATTATTCGGTCAAACGTTGCAATATTTTATAAAATAAAGATTTACTACTTGTCTAACTTGTCTAACGTTGTTCTACCTTTACTTCTGCATAAAAAGCAAAATACCAACTCGTGCACATAAAGGCGATGCGGCAGCTGTATTGGCAATTATTGCACATGGCAATAATTAATTCAGAAATCATACAACAAATTTCCTTCAACTAATAGGAAAAACTTAAGTAAACGACAGTAATCAAACCAAAAGTGCTTCCAGCTAGCTACAGAGGAACACGAGAGGGTTCTATTCTGAAAGCTCGCGATTTATATCTGTATACGACGCAAGTAGTAAGTAATTATTATCATACGGGCGCCACTGGATTATCCAATCTTGCCTGCAGAAAGTTAGGGTTCCCCAATTCAAAAGGAAACGCCCTCAGCTTGAGGGTGTCGTTGGAGCTGAGGACTTGCTTTGGCCTCCACCTGTTAACACTTAAGTGACTCATAAAATCGCATGCATGCGGTTGTACAAGTACATATAAAAACTAGGGGTAATTAATATCGTATGTTTGATCATACAAGACTACACAGAAAATATTTTGGTTATATGCTTCGATTTCCAATCATGTGTTCGAAAATAACTAATCAAGACATTATTCAGCTGAAAACGATCCAAGGGTAGTTATCACTTATAGAATTACGTTGCTACACCACAAGGAAAACGCTACAGTTTCATAATTTAATGGCAATTCGTTGAACTTGAAACATTCGTGGTTTGGTAGTGAAAATAATCATTCAATAGATAAGATTATTGAAGAAAGTACGCCGCAAACTACTATCAATAGCAAAAAGTACACATAGAAACTGTTTATGGACTACTGTGCGGATCGAAAATTTTAATTGAACCGAAATCATACTGAGAAGGATTTGACGATGGTTCTAAAAAGCCTGTTTTTGCTTAAGAGTTAATTATGATTTATTTTAAGAGAAACTCATAAGCTCGTACTAGTCGTTTATACTAGAAGATTTTTGATACAAGAGATGACTTTCCGGTAAAGTCATAAGCCGACTCATAAGAAAACATATAGAAGTACCTATTTCATATGGGATTACTTGTGAGAAATGGGCAGTTTGAAATTTCGTGTCATTTAAGAAATTTCACTAAACAAAAGTCTTCAGTCACTGCACACATTTTCTGTGACTGACATTTCCACGTTTCTCGTAACTTCAATTAAAACCCGAATATCGGTATTCACATCTGCAGCTGTATTAAATAATCATCCACATTATCCTGATACTAAATGAAAAAAATTGCAATAAGATTCCACTAAACGGAAAATTAGTTCGATGCCATTAAGCTGCTCCAATATAAATAAAATAATAAATTTCTAGAATGAAAATACCCCTGAAGGGCTTCAAAGGATATTTTATTACATTGCCGCAGTGGAATGGGCGTGGAGAGATGGAGAGGCCGTTGCTTGATTGGTAGAGTTTTTGTTCATAGAAAGAAACAACAAATCGTGTGGAATATAATCCAGTCTTCAGCAAAATATGGCTGAGAGGTTCAAAAAAGTGTACTGGTAGTAAATAGTTAGCTAAAAACAGTGATAGCAATTCATGCCCTGTTAGGCTTTTCCATAAGTAACTGTCTAAACGGGACACAAATATTAAAACAACTAGGCTATTTGTACGACCAAATGACCACTGGAAGACATCTAGGGTATGTAATTAGCGGTTGGACGAAATCTTCTGCTGAAACAATTGGCTTGGATATAAGGGGAACAAAAATAAGTCAACCGAAGTCAGTCAGTTGGCTAAAAGAGGATTTCTAAAGCAACAATTGTTAAAAATTACAGGCCACAATAATGCAAATTCTTTAAAACCTTACCTACATATTGATCAGGAATGCCATAATAAAATCATAAACAATATTCGTGGAAATAGTTCTTCAGTAATGGAAACCAATACGTCGTCAGCTACTTCATTTAATTTTACTAATTGTCCTTTTACCAGTTGTTTTCAATAAATAATTTAAATAAATAATTTCTAAAAAAAAATATGTCCGAATATCCCTCGGCCATTGATAAATACTCATAATTTTATTACAACTTCCTCAAGCATGTTGCTTTAAGATAACAGCTGTTACCCAAGCAACATGCTTTCGGAAACTGTAATAACATTTTTTTCGTAATTAGCACTGTCCTTGGGATATTATAGCTAAAAATTATCCAGAGAATGTTGTCACTGAGTGTAATCAATTTATTATTCTCAAAGAAAACTGCCCCTAAGGCCCTCCGCACACGGAGCTACTCAGTAGTAATCGGACTGGTCAGTGATTGAAATCATAAACTGATTAGTAATTGGTTTTTATAGTTGTTTCGCACACGGAGAAACGCAGAAGTAATGAGATTTAAATCAGTTTTGAACTATTCAGCCCGAAATCACGTGGCTGTCGTGTTTTATATTTTGCATAATTGAGTATTTTCACCATAATATAGTTAAAAATAAAATATGTCAAGTAACGAGAAAGACATGGTTCTTTATTATTACTATACAATTTGTTTCACTTCTTACCTTCACACCTCTGTATCTTCCTTACTTATTTTCTGATAACTTTAGTCAGTTATACTACCCTTTCAAATCATTATTTTTACAATTTTTAAATAATTTTACCGTAAACCAGTAGATTACTGTAATCAAAAATAAATTAGAAAAATTTAATAATCATAGTAGGTCTAGTTTTATCGAAATAAGTTATAACAAAAAGTTTCCCAGAACTACAAAAATTGTCAAAATCCAAATATTAAAAAAAATATTGTTGTTATTATTATTATTATTTCATAAAATGTTTCACTTTTCGGCTTGTATTTTCCCTATTTATTTTCTGATCCATTTCAAATTTTGATCAATTATACTGTCCGTTAAAGGTGTTACTTTTTACATGTTTTTTAAATAAGTTTAGTGGAAAACCAGTAACCTACTTCAATTAAACTGAAATGCTCAAAGTCATAGTAGTTTTATCGAAAAACGTTATTTAAAAAGTTGCTCAAAATCGCAATAAAGGTAGTATAATTGACGAACATTTGAAATCGATCAGAAAATAAATAAGGAAGATATAGGGGTGTGAAGATAAGAATTGAAACATTTATTGTATAAAATCGTAATAATAATAATAATAATTTTTCAATAAAAAAAAATTCTGACAACATTTTTTGACAACACTGATATCCTGATTTCTCATTTTTTTGCATCTATTTTTGATCGCAGTAGGCCTGATTTACAATAAAATTACACAAAAATTGCTAAAATAACTCTTTTAAGGGGTAGTATAGCTGACCAAAATTTAAAATTGATCAGAAGATAAATAAGGAAGATACAAGGGTGTGAAGGTAAGAAGTGAAACGCACTGTAGATATAGAAGATATAGATGAAAACTTTAGGTTCACCTATATGTTAGAATATTCTGCTAGTGCGTAATTATAGTATAGAGGCCATTGAGGGGGTAATTCTCTACCTCCTTTGCAAATTTTGCATTAATAACTTGTTCATTCATATTGTCTATTTGTTGATTTCCTAGAATTTAGTTGGTAACTGGTAGCCGGCGACTAGCTGGTCGAGTTTCCTGTGACTGATCACAAATTGGTTACAAACCAGTAGCCGATCTGTAGCTTCGTGAGCGGATCTCCATATAAATACATTAGCGGTGACGAGCAAGCAACTGGTTAGTGATTGTAGTTTAAATTCAGTTTCTTTCGAGTAGCTGCGTGTGCGGAGGGCCTAACGATGACGTTACAGAATACGAGCTATGATTTATACGCCTATTAGGCTAATCACAGTTCAACCCATATATTGAGGATATTCCTCGCTCTCACTGATGGAGGAAACTCAAATCTGGTTATTACCTGTGTCTGATGGGTCTAGTATTTTCAATTTTATTCGATCACCCGTTTTGTGAATTAATATCGTTACTGCGGTGTTCTACGTTATTGGTATGTAGCTTTGTATTAGCTAGATTTTAAAGAGATCTTTTATTATATCTATCAAAGTGTCTTCGCCTATCTACCTCATCCTCTCCCGAAGCCTTGTTGCTTTTCATTTTGCCCGAAGCATATTGTATTGGTTTTACGGTTATGTCAGGCATGGCTTCAGATGCTTTAGGTTCGTGTTGTCTATAATTCTTTATAAAGTCGCTTCGCTATCAGTAGTAGCTCGAAGGGACGAGCTGGCCTGCTTTTAAATTTGATAATTTTATTCTTTCTATTTTTGAAATATTTTCAGAACATTCATATGCGTGTATTGTTCTATTCTGGATATGCCTGTATTTGGTAGGCTTATGTTCAGAACATCCACAATGTCCACTTTTTTCATTTCTCTTCTTTGTTCCATTAGCGTTTTTGTATGTTGACCTATTTAATTGAGTTTATGTACCATCGATCAATAATAAGCGTTTTTAAACGTTTTAGACGTAAAACTAGTATTTTTCGCCCTCTGGCGATAAATATCTTTTTAGCACTCCCGGGACTACACGACCTACTTTAGGCGTGGTCATTTTGAAGGACCAAAGTGCCACGTTTAACTCCTGAGAGATTACATTTTTATTTATTCCCTTAGGAATTAAAAGTACCACTAAAATATAATCCCTCAGGAATTAAAAGTGGCACTTTGGTCCTTCAAAACGACATTATTTACAATATTACCTTAGTTACTCATCTACATTTCTAAAGCCATCCATTTTTCCGAATTGAACGTATAAATTTTAAAACCAGCAAAATCAAATTTATTTCATGATTTGTGATCCAGGAGTGCAAAAAATAGCGTATATACCTGGAGACCAAAGTGTCTTTGATCCCTTGAGTGATTATTGTTATAAACTTTACTCGCGGAATCAAATGATGTACTTTGGTCCCTTGGTATATAATATACTAAATCGCCCGCTAAATGACGTCAGCGGACGTAAAAGAATTGTATCGATCTCTGACGTAATTTTAGTTATTATTTACAAACACATATTAATGAAAGCCGTACCTAGTCACCAAGGTACTATTCAGCTAAATTACTAAGGCGACTTTCTTCTTCCGATCGTTAGGAAAGTTTCGCCTTTGGCGTGGTTTACACGTTGAGTTACCGTGCTCTTCTATCCCTTCCCTTGCTAAAGAGTTTCGCCTCTGGCGAGGTTTACACGTTGAGTTACCTTGCTCTTTTGCTTTTCCCCCTGATAAAGCCCCTTACGAAAGTGGGCGAAACGTTTAATTCTTCGACCTCAATGATGACGCGGTCCAATCCCGGAAACTTTTTGTTACTTAATGATAATGGCCGTGAAAGCCTCCGAAATCATTAGATTAATTTATTGAACACTCCATTTATTAACTATATTTCAAAAAAATATCAAAACACCAACAGATTTAATGTTGTTACCAAATCCAAACAATCTCTTTTAACGTCACTTGTTCATTCTTTTATGTTCCCCATTGAGTTGTATTGTAAAATATAAACTCAGTTTTCAGTTTTGATAGACGCAATAAAGCATTCGGCGATTATCGAAGCCCAATACAAAATCTAGAATTTGTAATATTGAATTCCATTTCATCAAACCACAAAAATTAATATTATTAAATAACTTACATTTATCTTACCAGAAACCATGCACTAACTTTTATTTCTGAAATTAAATTTCGTTCAGATAACCCTAAATACATAAGTCAGTTCGAAAGTCCATTGAATATACCTCAAAATTGTAATTCCCAGTCCTCGGTATAATCACGTAACCATTTCAAAGCTGAACGGTTCTGTGATGCAGAAATCCTTTGTGCGCCGCATTTGTGTCACTAATCACCACCAATAGTTTCAAAGTGAATATTAGCTGATACTTGCAATTATCCAGCCTTGAGCCTGCGTTGATCGATGTGTCAGCAAATTAATATTCACATGCGAAACGGAAACGGACTCGTGTAAAATTATCGTTACATTGGACGACTAAGCCGAATATTGCTTGAAGTGGCGTGTGAGCTCGATGATTCGAGCTGTAATTTATTTTATCGAACATTTGCAACAGCTATTATGCAACCCTGTAAAACGCAAGAAATGCATTAAGAAAATTAAGACTAATTGTTTAAGATCGGTTATTTTGCAAATAATAAACGCGAAAAGCTTATTAATTTTGTGTGACAAGTTCAAATTGCATTTCTGATATGCTTTCTGAATTAAAGACTTGCAGTTATACAGTAATTACCCTCTTTCCTAGTAAATGTGGTAGGTACATAAAAAACTCTGCAACAGTAAATTCCAAATAATATAAATTACACTCCATTAAGGCGACTCATATGCTGCGAGAGTCTACCAAACGGTCTCAAAAATTAGACAACATTAACTTGGTCAACACTCAGATGCGTTACCAACCGATAGAAATATTAAGACCGCAGCCAGCTGTGCTTCTGAGGGTACGTTAAGCCGTCAGTCCCAGTTATCATGTCTGTGAGAGTCACTAGTCAACCTGCTATTAATTGCTACTTGGAGACTGTTAACACAGACACGTGTAAAATAACGACCTCGATATTGACCAGCCAGTGCAACTCCAAACTCTTGCATTGTTAAGTGATATTTACACAGGCTGTTTTAATAAGTGTATTTCCAGCCTTCGGGGTAAAGATGCATAGAAGTGTTTCAACAGAATTTCACAAAATGCACTCTCGTCAAGTAACATTTTGTTTTGCTTTATATTTGACACAGTATTTTATAAATACCAATCCAATTCTTTTACAGATGCTCAACTTTTTTCCATTTTCACACAATAACTTTCTAGTCTGGTGGTAGATCGAAAATGATTTTATAATGAGTCTATGCACCTCCCTCCCAACTTCATCCATTTTCTGAATCAAGAAGCTGAAACATCAGACAACTATGCCATTTAAGTACCCATTTGAGTAAAACACCAAAATGTGTATGTTATATGTCACTCTTTACCTACTAGTTTTAGTAAAATGTGTAAGGACTGTAAGAAATTGATTATCGACAACATTATTAAACATTAAATTCAGCAAGAATTGAGCTTTAACTATGTTATCAGGAGAATGTTGTGACCTTATTTTGAATTATAGAATCACATCGCAATGAAAATCCTTTATCTAATAGACTTGTCTGTCCGGGACGCTGTTTCAGCAGCCAAACCGTAAGAGATAGAGAAAAAAGTTATTAAAGTTATATGTTTGGAATGGTCATGTCAGGTCAGGAACCGAATTTCAGTCACGTGACACTTCCGGTTTTCGAGAAATCACGTGATTTCTCGAAAACCGGAAGTGTCAGTACGCTGTTTCAGCAGCCAAACGGAGCTGCGATTCTCTGCGCCTTAAAACCTCGATCGGTTAGGCAACCACTTTGACAGCTTCCAGAATGTTCCGATGCGACGTACCACTTTGACACCTTCCAGGTCTGGCTACAGTTTTTATTTAATACGCGTTCTATTTGAAAAACGGTCTTATTTGTTTTATTAAATGAGACATTTGTCTCACTGATTGCTAGTCTTTAAATAATTTGAAAATCAATCAAAACTTCGGATACTATGAAAATATTATCAGCTGCATCCCAAGCAGTTATTTTCTATGTTTACATTTTTTAATTGCGTGTTCTTAATAACTAAAAATTATGTTTCCATTAAAATTTTGTGATCATTTTCAGCATGTAATTTTCATTGAGTTGTAATTACCACAAACTTGGTACAAACAACTATAAAGTATAGATTAACTCTCATTGAAGTGTACACTGTAACTATTCTAAACTAAGCCTCAAGTGCTTTACATCCGTCAAAGTGAAATAGAACGGGAGGCACGGTTACTATGCAAATAGTTTAAATGCCAAATTAACGACAACAATTTACCAGACGGGAACACTAAAAACGAAGTATAGAAAGCCTGTATTAAAAATTATGTTAATACATATTGCTACTCACTTTCAATAGAAAACAAGCGAATTCCACGTCGATGTTTTTAGCAAGAAAAAATTAATAAAAAACTTAAAACTATTAAACAATTTTCAAATAATACCGTGAAAGGAAAGTTAATGCATATTTATTAATTACATTGCAATTGTCACGTTGATATCAGTTTTCAAAACAGTTCTAGAATCTTTTTTCTTAATTTATTTAATTGCAATACGTGGCCGCTTCATTCTATCAAATCAAGTCGTTTTCCTTCCATAGTCATTTTGCTCTTTGACAAGATCTAAAAATCACAGAGTACCAAATCAGGCAAATCAGACACACGGTACTTTCTTTTTCGACAGTTATCGGATAAGAAACGAAGTATGACAAGGAACGTATCACCTAACTTCTTAGTTAAAAATTATGTACATCTGAGTGCCCTATTTTTAAATCCTTCTATCAACGCTAGCCAAACCCCCTGTTGGTTCCAGCGACCGCCCATATCGGGGATCCCGGACGAATGCACAGGTAATTTAGGTTGCCTGCCTTCCCGACACCAAACTGAAGAATTAATTAAGATAGAATTGACTTTGTACATAGTTATGAATTATTTATTTAGTTATCTTCCAATTGTACATCACTGATTAATATATGTAATTTCTGTTATTTGATATTCTTTGAATCAGTCAAAGTGAATTTAAATCGAACCTGGACCCAGTCAGAAGCTACCATTTATAAGGGCACAATTAATTAATGTTATTATTAAATAAATATACCTGCAAGCGTTGCACAATTATAATTCTAATAATGAAAAAAAATATTAGGATACGACCACCTATGTAGCGGGTCCAAAAGCTTGTATTCATTGAGAAACATCATATAAACTTATGTAATATGAGGAAGTGTTAACTAGATATAACTACAAATAATTTTTAGTTTTATAGTTTAATAATAGATGCTGAGGATAATATTAAGAAATACTGTTGTAAAGAAGATTCTATGGAAATTCGCGTTGTATCGTACTGTACTACTAATTAAAATTTTATATTTAAACCAATTGCAGAATTATTTATATAATAGTTGTTGGCTGTTGGGAGGGTACTACTTAAACGTTTTATTTAATTCAAAAAAGATAAAACGTAATTTTCGATATATTTTTATGAAACAACAAGAAATAAATGTGTTCTATAGATTATTCTTCGATGTTATCGTATAGTAACATTATCTAAAATACATCGTTTCCATTTTTTAAACGTGTAATAATCTATGTTACGCTATTCTAATCCTATCCGATCAACTGATTCTACTTTCGTCCTTTTCCATACTTCTTTCCATTTTCTTCTGCCTTGTAAAATCCATTTCAGCTCTTCCATTTTATATTTCTCTTTTCTACTGCAGTTGTCACCTCTTCTATTCAAGTTTTCCTCTGCCGTCCTTTGTGGTTATTTTCATTAATTCGTGCTTCAAATCCTTAATTGCTGCTTTCTCCCTGCTCATGCGACTTATGTGGCCAAACCATCTCATCTGACGTTGTTATTGGTTTTATTTCCAGGTTTGCTCAATGCGTCGTATGTTTTATTTTGTCCATAACCACTTGTCCATCTATTTTTCTTAGGTATTTAATTTCTATATTACTTAATTTATATGTTGTGTGGATCTTGAAAAAGCCTTCGATAAAGTGGTGAGAAAAAACATATGGGACATATTGGCGAGAACTGGTATTGCAAAGAATTTGGTAGAAGCTATAAAATCTTTATACAACAAAACGGAGAACATAGTAAGGAAGGACAACATGGAGACGAACAAATTTAGAACAATGCAGGGAGTGAGACAAGGCGGAAACCTTAGCCCTTTATTTTTTATCACATTTATGGATGAAATAATCAGAAAAGTAAGCAGCGAAAGTAAGAAGATGAAGGTAGGATACCACAAACTGGAACCGGTAGAAGTGAGTGAATGCGTATTTGCAGATGACGTTGCAATACTGGCAAATACGAAAAAAAAACTTCAATTAAATGTAGATCTATGGACGAATGAATTACAAAAAAAAGGAATGAAAATAAATATAAGTAAGACCAAAGTACTTGTGATAACAAATAACAATGATAGAAGAGTAAACATACAAATTAACAACAAAGCAGTGGAACAAGTAAAAAGCTTAAAATACCTAGGAATGACTATTGAGGAAGGTGGAAGACAAGAAGAAGAAATTAATAATAGAATATCGACAACGGTAAAAATGTTTCACAGCATGAATAGAGGGTTCATAAGTAAAGCAGAAATCAGCAATAGTACAAAAATGTCAATTTATAAAACCATATATTTACCGACGTTATTATATGGATGTGAAACATGGGTACTGACCGAGAAACAACACAAAAAGATTCAGGCTTTAGAGATGAAGTATCTTAGGAAAGTAGCAAAAGTGACGATAAGGGATAAGATTAGAAATGAAGAAATAAGGAAAAGACTGGGTATAGAGAGTGTCAGGAAGATTATAGAGAAGGCGCAGTTGAGGTGGTGGGGACACATGAAAAGACTGAATGCAGAAAGACAAGTTAGAAAAGTGTGGGAGGCAAAAACCATTGGAAGAAGAAAGAAAGGTAGACCTAGAATGACGTGGGATGGAGAAGTGGCAAAGATAATGAAGACAAAAGGGAATATTGTGGAATCAGGCAGTGATTATAGCGAGAGACAGAATCAGATGGAGAGCATTGATAAAATAGGATAGAAACAGTGTTGAAACAGGTGAATAAGTGAGTGTGATGCGAAGTCAGAGAGTCAAAATACTGATAAAACTGCTGCCGACAGGGGGGAAAACGTGAGTGAAATGTGAAGATCGAGTGGGGCTAATTTCAGTGAGAAATGATTGAGGCATTTTTATATAGAGTTTATTTTTTTTATTGGGATAGAATAAGTTTAATTTACGGTAAATGGAGTTTTAATTATTTTCATATATGTTTAGACGGACAGAATAAGTTCAGTTACTGTAAATGAAATTTTTAGTTTATGTATGGAAAGGCTTAACACACCCTCTACACTTAACAGTAGGAGAGGGATGGATTATATATATATATATATATATATTACTTAATTTATTAATCTGGATTTTTATAGTTACCCGTAATTTCAATCAGTTAGTATAGAGACAGCAACCGTTTTTTAAATTTGACTTCTTTTGATACGTATTTGTGCAAAAATCGTATGTTTTATATTCCTGCTCTTCTAGTTCATTTAAACTGTAGTCTAGTTTTCCATCCTGTGTTGTTTGTTTGTTTGTTATGGACATGATCTAGGCATGCGGCGTACCAGATACTTTAGATAATGACTGCTTACTTAGAATTTTGCCGAGATTAAGGAGTTACAACCCTAGAAAAGGATCTTTAACATGCTACACATCATAGTAACATAGGGCGCACGGCTTTACAGCACTTCCGAATTCCTCATTCTGTTGAGGTTTTTATCCACACGTTTTTAGTTTTAAAAACCTCATCGGGACTGGAAATCGAACTCGCGACCCTTAGACCAGTAGTCAGTATGATTACCACTGAGCTGTGTAATTATTAATTTTAAATATTTAAATTTATGTACTTGCTCTAGTAGTTTCTTTTCTATAGTGTGTTTTGTCTCATATTTACCTATTATTATTTTTTATCATACTTTGTTTTTCATAACGATTTTCCCTAACTTTCTTCATAATGGTTTTTCGTTTTCCGTTATTAGAAATACCCGTGTCTAATTTCATAATGCTACGTCATTTTTTTCACTTTTTTTTTAGCTTCATCTAGAACCAATGGCAACATACTTGCACTGCTTTCCTCTTATCGCATTCTTATATATATCTTTTTTTGTATTTTCAGGCTATGCATGCTTCTCACTACCCTCAAATATGTCTTGTGTTAATCCTGTAAACATTTATTTCTAGGTCTATAAACACTGCATGAGCATGTGCCGCTTCCCGGATTGGTTTTTCACATATCTGTTTTAAAATAAAGGGTGCATCTTGTGCTCATCTGTTCGGTCTAAATCTGTATTGGTTGTCTTGAAGATGTCCTTGATTAATTCCATGCCTTCTTGTTTGATATATAAATAATAATCTAGTTTGATTTTAATTGTTTGTGTTAATTGACCCAAATTTGTAGATAAATTTTAACTTATTAAAAAATGTTGTTCATGTTGTTCATTAGGTATTTCACCACCTTAAATTATAAATATTAAAATGTTCGATCAACAGCATGCATTAGTTATTTACATAATCAGTTATAAAAAGTGCGATATTATTTAACGAGTGTAATGTTTGACAAAACGAGCGCTAACGAGTTTTGCGAATTAAACGAGTCACACGATATCGCACAAAACTTTATTTAATTCCGTCAAAATTATTTTCTCATTTTTTTATAATGTTTCTCACACTGGCCATTGTTACTACGGAACAAGACTGCACCACAATAAATGTCGAATTTTCAAAGGTCATAATAATTCACCAATAATTCTTTAAAATGTTCTTAAGCAGAGATTCAGAAGTATCTTCTGATATTAACTACACTGACAGTGCTGCCATGGGTAGTTTAATATTTGCTGTGATTAATAAATTATTCTTTTAATTGTATGAAGATACGATTAGATTGGAAACATGGGCAGTTATGTTAAATTATTACAGAACTACTTTACATAATTGTGTTACATGACGGTTATGAAAAAAAAAAAATAAAGTTATTTTCAGCTCTTTAAATATGAAATTAAATTCAGAATAAAAAATGCATAAGCAAAAGTTGTTTCATTTTTATACTCGTCTCCCAAAATAATAACACAAATAAGGAGGTTTATACTGCCTCTCCCAGTCAACTTCAGCTTCATAAAGTTGTTTTTAACAAATTTCCATTAAAGCATAAAAACCCCACAGTTTGTGTAAGAATACAGTTTTTACTTAAAAAAGCGAGCCATCTTATAGTCGTATTAACTTGTATTAAGCACTTGAGATACAATGTAGAAAAGTGCTTTACTGTTTTAACGACGCTCCAAAGAAGAGCGCCGCCACCGCGATTTTCCGATATTGTGGAGCTCTTCAAACGGTTTTTGTTGCAAAAACCCTTAGAAAACTTTATTGGTTCGAGCAGTAAACGATTCTGTAACCTTTTTGTTTAAGTGTCTGTTTAGAGAAGTTGTTAGTGAAGAACACCATCGAAAAGTAAAATTTTATCAGTTACCTCTTTTGGGGGAGCGTTTTCTATATTCAATTTCTTGTTGTTTTTACTTATTTATTTTGATTTTATTATATTTAGTAACTAAAGCACTAACTATATTGTATAACTTAAGACTTGCCATTCTATAAGCCTTCAAAGTTCGCAGACCATAACGATAACATAAACAACTAAGATAGGCCGATGTCGGGGCGAAACTTGAGGTTTCTACTCTCCATTGATTAGTGCTAAACTTTAACGATAATGGGCTGACCTGGAGCAGTCTGGTATTATGAAGTTCAATAACTGAAAACGTAATTACGTCCTAATTGCGCAACAACGTTAAATCTAATAAATTTCAAATTTCCAATAAATTGACGGGCAGCAAGTCCTTGAATTTCATTGTGAGTTTGGAGAACGAGTTCGACGTTTTGCTGGCGTTAAGTGGCGCTCGATTTAGTGTCAGTACATGTAAAAATTCAAGAAAAAACAAAACGCCAGCGCGGTTCTGCAGGAAGTTGTTAAACCTGAATTTATGGAACTATCTTCTGCTTTCAGGGACATGCATAAAGATTTATGCCACAGCCGACCTGGATTGTGCGACGCGATGAAGCCGACGAAAGGCACTGAACTCCTGAAATACCTCCGGAAGGTCGACTTCGAGGGTGAGTTGCTTCTCTTGATTAAAAAGTTTCATTAGCCAGTCGCTAATGAAGTTTTGTTGCTTAGCGCATTAGAAATTTGTCAAAACGGAAAACCAAACACCGAGCCAATTTCCGAAATCCAATTTCGAGCTCCGTTTCTGCTTCATGAATATATCGCACGTCTCCCGGTTATTGTGAATTTCCGATTGATTGGGTGTTTTATATTGAAGTGATGCGAAAGAAATTTCTTTCCCTAAGAAACTGGCTGAAGGAAACGCTATCTAAATCACAAACTTCTCGCCTAAGCTCTGCACTCTATCCAAACGAAATAAATTAGCTTTCCAAACCCCTTCAAGCCAGATATAAAAACTTAAAACGCAGTGTACCGCTGCATTAATTAAAAACTTTTTCCACTCTCAGAACTTGCTTTGATACCGCCATCGCCCTCCTCTTCACACGCAATTTCCAGTATTTACATAACTTTTCCAAATTACCGTGACCTTCCTAAATTACGTTGTGACAGTTCGAATCGAGATCAGGTTTTATGATGTAGCGGCCTCTTTTAGGCTTAAAACTCCACCGAAGAAACACAAAAAGCCCCTCGGAAACATTACTGTAACAACTTCGATTCCCGCGCATTAATTCTGGAAGCGACGAAAGATTTTATCTCGAGATCCATCCATCAGTATTCAGCTGGCCGCGAAAAATCTTGGGAACTGTCTAACCACCAATGAGAACCATTTGTCGCCCTCAAACTTTACTAGTTTGGAATTATCCATGAGTGACTGGGAGTTTGCTGATAGTCGACCGAAGAGGGATGGGACGCCATCAAATATTCGGCGGCTGATAAAATATTTATCGTAGTTGAAAAGTTACAGTAGTTCGTTCTGTTGAATTTGTGTTTCATGAATGATCACATATTTTATTTACAGATGATACACTAGCTTTAATATTTAAAATGTGATGAGATGCGAAACTGAAGCTGTTTCTACACTTGGTTTAAAACTTTCCCCTTTAGGTAAACCAAAATTACCCTTCATTTTATTCAACTCGTTTGATATGTAAAGATACAAACTTAAAGATAAATGTTATGAACCAGTTAATCATTTAAAAAAGGAAAATGTTTGCCTCAAAAGTTGATGTTGCCTTCATTTTGGGATCATCTATCGTATGAAAACGATCCAATACTTCAGAAAGGTTCCTGGCTACCGGAATTGTGTACACATACTAACATACGTACACCGCACAGCACGTTTAGGCACCCGCAATACGAGGGATCTAGTGGGCTGGGGTCTTCACCAAAAGATCGGCACAGCCGAGACGGAGATTTGATATAGTTGGTTCATTAGTCAGTTGACACGAAATTTTAGAGATATTTGACTCAGAGTGGTTTTCGATATGAGGGAATTTCAATACTTCGTACACTTCGTGTCGAAGTAAAACCAAATAGGCCTTAATAAATTGTTGCTAGTTAATGAGACACAGGGCTTTAAATTTATATGTAATCGTTTTTGTAGAAAATCAACTAGTTTAGATATTATTGTCAAAATCGGTAGATGTGTGTTTCAAAGGGTAACAACAAATACGCTATTACTTTATTTTTAACGACACATCATGCATTTACTCTAAAAATTTGAGATAGTTCCATAGTCACTTTTATATGAGGATAATTCACATTCATTTTTTTTAAACCAAAATAAATACTGGGTAAACGTCGCTAAAATCGATAGTTTTCGAAAAATCTTCAGATTAAGTTTTCACTGCAAGACCTTACTTCAATCTGTTTCAGGGACAACGTCCACAAGTGTAAACAAAAATATATTAAATCAAATCGACATATGTCTTCTTCGCCTAGACAGTTTTATGAAGCTCCGAAATATGTGTACATGGCTTAGCCACCGATTTCTAAAGCAAAAATAAAACGATTTACCTCAACTTACCTATATTCAAATGCTTTTCATTTAGCCAGAATTCTACTTAAATTTCTCTTAAGAACGTAATTTACATTAAATAACAGAATACCGATAAATACTTTTCTCTTTTATTTCAGATAATTATTTATCAGTTATTAAATGAGATGTTGTATCGGACTTTTTCCACTGTCTCGGGTGTTTACCACACGACGTTTTGTGAGGTTTTGGTCTACTCCCGTCCTCAGGTGAATGAACTCCTGGTTAGTCCTGAGAAGGACTGATTTTTGTACGTCTTTTTTTCACGTACACTCGTGCCTACCCCGGGGTTTGAACCCGGGACCACTGATCGCTTGTGATTACGAGTCTGACACTCACGATACACCTGTAGATCTCTGATATATTCGCCGATGAACCTTTATCCATCCACACGATTTTAAACTTCACTGTCCTGTGTATCTCTACTACATCGAACAGTCTACCTCCAATCCATCCACAACAATGATTCAACACAAATAGTAATCTACGATGTTATTCGTTATACCTCTGAAGATCTTCTAATCTGATATTTGAATATTACGTTACTTTTTACATTTGTTAGTAAATACTTCTATTGGTTGTTTTTAAATTGTGTTTTTTATTATAAATGATTCAATGTAGAATTATTGGATGCTTATTAATTTTTTTTACATACCAAGGTCTTGTATTTAATGTTTCAAAGAATAATAATAATAATCTGACTTGATATTTTTAGTACATACTATCTACAAGCCTGAAGTGCTCAAAATATATACACCCCCGTATTATCCCATGCCATGGTATTGTACCGGAACGCTAGTCTTACTTAGTTTTAGTTTGTGCTAATGGAATAATTTCAGTTCGCAAGATTAGCATGTTTAATTAAAAGTCATATTAAAAGCAACATTGAATTGATTTATGTAAAGTTAATCGACGATAACTCAGGATAGGGGTTTCAATTATTAATCAGTATTTAAGAATGAAGGATATGAATTATTACTGGGTTCAAATAAAATGATTTTACATTTAATAAAGAAGATTTAATGCAAACAATATGAAAACTACCGTGTAGTTTGAAATATCCTAAAAACAAAGCTAATATGATATTTAAATGTTTGCCTCAAAAGTTGATGTTGCCTTCATTTTGGGAGCATCTATCGTATGAAAACGATCCAATACTTTAGGAAAGTTCCTGGCGACCGGAATCGTGTACACATACTAACATACGTACACCGCACAGCACGTTTAGGCACCCCCAATACGAGGGAGGGATCTAGTGGGCTGGGGTCTTCACCAAAAGATCCGCACAGCCGAGGCGGAGATTTGATATAGTTGGTTCATTAGTCAGTTGACACGAAATTTTAGAGATTTTTGACTCAGAGTGGTTTTCGATATGAGGGAATTTCAATACTTCGTACACTTCGTGTCGAAGTAAAACCAAAGAGGCCTTAATAAATTGTTGCTAGTTAATAAGACACAGGGCTTTAAATTTATATGTAATCGTTTTTGTAGAAAATCAACTATTTTAGATATTATTGTCAAAATCGGTAGATGTGTGTTTCAAAGGGTAACAACAAATACGCTATTACTTTATTTTTAACGACACATCATGCATTTACTCTAAAAATTTGAGATAGTTCCATAGTCACTTTTATATGAGGATATTTCACATTCATTTTTTTTAAACCAAAATAAATACTGGGTAAACGTCGCTAAAATCGATAGTTTTCGAAAAATCTTCAGATTAAGTTTTCACTGCAAGACCTTACTTCAATCTGTTTCAGGGACAACGTCCACAAGTGTAAACAAAAATATATTAAATCAAGTCGACACATGTCCTCTTCGCCTAGACAGTTTTATGAAGCCCCGAAATATGTGTACATGGCTTAGCCACCGATTTCTAAAGCAAAAATAAAACGATTTACCTCAACTTACCTATATTCAAATGCTTTTCATTTAGCCAGAATTCTACTTAAATTTCTCTTAAGAACGTAATTTACATTAAATAACAGAATACCGATAAATACTTTTCTCTTTTATTTCAGATAATTATTTATCAGTTATTAAATGAGATGTTGTATCGGACTTTTTCCACTGTCTCGGGTGTTTACCACACGACGTTTTGTGAGGTTTTGGTCTACTCCCGTCCTCAGGTGAATGAACTCCTGGTTAGTCCTGAGAAGGACTGATTTTTGTACGTCTTTTTTTCACGTACACTCGTGCCTACCCCGGGGTTTGAACCCGGGACCACTGATCGCTTGTGATTACGAGTCTGACACTCACGATACACCTGTAGATCTCTGATAAATTCGCCGATGAACCTTTATCCATCCACACGATTTTAAACTTCACTGTCCTGTGTATCTCTACTACATCGAACAGTCTACCTCCAATCCATCCACAACAATGATTCAACACAAATAGTAATCTACGATGTTATTTGTTATACCTCTGAAGATCTTCTAATCTGATATTTGAATATTACGTTACTTTTTACATTTGTTAGTAAATACTTCTATTGGTTGTTTTTAAATTGTGTTTTTTATTATAAATGATTCAATGTAGAATTATTGGATGCTTATTAATTTTTTTTACATACCAAGGTCTTGTATTTAATGTTTCAAAGAATAAAAATAATAATCTGACTTGATATTTTTAGTATATACTATCTACAAGCCTGAAGTGCTCAAAATATATACACCCCCGTATTATCCCATGCCATGGTATTGTACCGGAACGCTAGTCTTACTTAGTTTTAGTTTGTGCTAATGGAATAATTTCAGTTCGCAAGATTAGCATGGTTAATTAAAAGTCATATTAAAAGCAACATTGAATTGATTTATGTAAAATTAATCGACGATAACTCAGGATAGAGGTTCCAATTATTAATCAGTATTTAAGAATGAAGGATATGAATTATTACTGGGTTCAAATAAAATGATTTTACATTTAATAAAGAAGATTTAATGCAAACAATATGAAAACTACCGTGTAGTTTGAAATATCCTAAAAACAAAGCTAATATGATATTTAAAGTTAATTTATTAAGAAATGTCAAATTAATTATAATTAGTTAAATATTGTAAATCTAGTGAGTCAAAGACATAAAATATTGAACATAGCATGTTACTATAGGTACAGAAACTAATAAAGAATGTGTAAATATATAAGTTTTGCACCTATAGTAATAGGCCAAGGCAATATTTTGGTCATACGTGTGGTATTTGGATTGCGGAGGTGCTTGTCCATAAAGGATAACAATGTTGGTATGTCCAGGTGCAGGTGGTTGCAGTGTGGGGCATATCAACAACATCCATTGGAGGATACATTTGGAGGCAGCTACATTGAGATGTACTGGAACTTTGCTAGTTCAGCTAAGCGTTGCTGTTTAGGGTAGAGGTGCTGCTGCCAGCTGAGAAAGATGTCAGTAGAACACAATTGCTGATTCGAAGTCCAGGGATAAGGCCTGTACTGCAAGTATAGCCAACTACTGGCGTTTAGCGTATCAGTGCGAAGTAATTGAGTAGAACTAAGCAGGTATACCGGGCGACAATGAAACCAAGACCATGCTTATATCTCCTATATTTATGAATCGATTTGGATACAATATGACAAATAAATTTAGTTAAAATGGTCGACTTCCGGTTTCACCCGAAATGCCATTAACTTTTTTTTAAATAGATCGTTTTGTATATTTTATTGTCTTTCAAATGTACGGCTCAAGCTACATACGATAGTCATGCCAAATTTTTATTTTTCTAAACAAAAAGTTATTTTCAAAGTAGTCTGTTCTAATTGACTTTAGTAACTCATAATAATAGCTATTTTATCAAGTGAATCAATAACAAATCGTTCATGAACGAATAAAATTTGCTAAACAAGGTTTTATGAGACAAAGTAGTTTTGAATGGCACTTACTAACAGTAATTATGCCATTAAATAAAAAATGTAATTACCGATCTAACGATATGCATCATACGCTATTTTATTTTTATATAAAACTGAAAAATGTTTAACTGATGAATTTTTTTAAACATTTTTGTGTAATAACTAAGCAAATTTTGCAATACTGTCGTATGTAATTTGAACAGAAAGATCCATTTAAAAAATCACACATTTCCGATGAAAACAGAAGTGGGAAATTTGTATTATATCTGAATGTCAATCCTGAATTGTGTTTAATATCCTTGTACCAATTTTCTTCAAAATTTGTTAATCAGTAAAGGAGATAGAGACATGGTCTTAATCTCATTGTCACCTAGTATGTTTATAAAACATAAAGAGATTAATTGATGAGCTAATAAGCAATAAAATGAAGTGTATTTACCTATTTAGTCAATATTGCAGATGTTGTTTATTATAAAAATATTATCTTGACATATTTGAGGTTACTTGAATTAAAAGTAGCTGCATTTCAAATTGGCATATAATGCAATTCTTTCGCCCAGCAGAGATCCGCGTGGTCACTAATGGAAGAGACCTATGTTCAGGAGTTGACGTCTAGGGGCTGAAGAACAACAAGAAGAAGTATCTCCTCGTTCAACTTCTCTTCTCCGTGTTGTTATGTCTGCTGCTACTTATATTTCTTTTTTCGCTTTGTTATATATAGGTATAATTCATGATATCTCTATATCTTCTGTCGGTTCTTAAGCTATTCACTTCTTGGAAGACTGCCCAAAGTTGTTCAAGTTGAACGTTTTTTATAAACCACAAAGGCCAAGTTAAGGGGTACATTTTTCTAGAGGTGTATATGTATTGTCTGTAGGTATATAGGCTAAAACATTTGCAGGAACCGACTGATTAGTAATCTTCAAATTTAAATAATCAATCGGTGATTATCGTCGTCAGCAGTTTATAAAGGTGGGGTAGAAAACTTATTGGGTGATAGTTGTCTAGTTTCAGTTTCCCTCCTTTTTATATAATGAGATGATCTGAACAGTTTGCGATGAGTTTGGAATGACACTATTCCGAAGAAATGTGTTCATATAGCATCGTCATCGTGTCTCCTTTTGTTATGATACCTTTGGCAATACTGTTTTCGGCGGGAGCTACTCATTTGAGTTAAAGTTTCTTACTTGGTGATTTCCGGTAAGTCTTCAGAGCCCACATTCACCATTTTCACGTTTTTGTTGTTACTGGATTCAGGTTTGTCTAAAGCAGTGGTCGCCAACCTGTCGATCGTGAGCTACCGGTAGCTCGCGGGGGCAATTCTGGTAGCTCTCACAACGATTTTAATTTAAAAAATACAAAATCAGAGAAGCTTCCTAAAATTCCACAAAAAAATCTAATTGTCATAATATTAAACATAAACAGCGGCAACGTTGCGGCGAGCGATCTGCCGCTGACGCCATCAAGCTAAAATCGGCTAGAATCGGCTAGAACCGACCAGCCGGACCAGTGCGTTAGTGTTCGAGAACGATCTGGATTGCTTTGAACGGGATAAATACGCACGGCGCGGCGACATTGCGCTTAGTTTAAAACTGAACGCGTAACCAACGTCCAGCGGTTGGGTTAGTAGTGAACAACAAAAAATAATATTATGGCAAGCAGTTGTAAGAAGGTAAAGACATACCACTTTCATTCGGAATGGGAAGAACAATACTTTTTTACAGAAGTTAAAGATAAAAATGTGTGTTTGTTATGTAATACTTCGGTCTCCGTTGCTAAAAAAGGAAATATTGAGAGACATCATAAAACTGTACATTCTAATTTTGAAAAATCATTCCCACTACATTCTGCCGCCAGAAAGGAGAAACTGAAACAGTTAAAAAAGCAGTTAATTGGACAACAATCAATATTTTTAAGAACAATCGACAAAAATAAGGCTGCAACTGAAGCATCGTACCGTGTGTCCCAGATAATTGCACAAAAAAAGAAACCTTATGAAGACGGGGAAATGATAAAACAGGCGTTTTTAGAAGCTGCTGACTCGTTATTTGCCAACTTTAGAAACAAAGACGAGATAGTTTCAGCTATAAAATCTATGCAACTTTCTGCTAATACAGTGATGAGACGTGTAGAAGTAATGAGCAATGATATTTTTTTACAGTTAAGAACTGACTTAGATAACTGTGTTTATTTTTCACTTCAACTGGATGAATCAACAGATGTCGTTGACACTGTCCAGATGGCCGTGTTCGTCAGGATGGTTTTTAGTGATTTTACGATTAAAGAAGATCTTTTGAAGTTTATTCCACTGAAAGGACACACTACTGGACAGGAGTTGTTTTCTCATTTAAAAAATATTATTTCTTCCGAGAAAATTCCAATATCGAAAATGGTAGGCTTGACAACCGATGGCGCTCCAGCTATGGTGGGTTTTGATAAGGGTCTGGTGGCGTTATGTCGTAAAGATGAAACTTTTTCGCAATTTCTCTCTTACCACTGCATTATCCATCAGGAAGCATTATGTGGAAATTTCCTGAAACTAAACAACGTTATGAAACTGGTGGTAAAAATTGTGAACAAGATTAGAGCTCAAGCGTTACAAAGAAGATTATTCAAAACCTTGGCCGATGAAGTTGACTGTCAATACGGGGACCTACTCCTTCACTCTGAAGTCCGATGGTTAAGTAGAGGACGGGTGCTGAAACGTTTTAATGATGTCCTATCTGGCATAGTTCAATTTTTCAAAAAACGCGATGAACCGAGACTCCGGAACTAGAAAATTCAATCTGGCTTAGAGATTTTGGTTTTCTCGTGGACATTACCGAGAAAATAAACGAACTTAATTTGCAGCTTCAGAGGAGAGACAAAGAACTAGCAGAAATGATTTCTGATATAAAAGCATTTATCAAAAAGCTGGAGTTTTGGGAACAAAACCTAATTAACAGCGATGCCAAGCATTTTCCTATTCTTTCAGAAAAAATATCTCAAAATCCATTAGAACCCTATGACAGCAAATATCATGTAGAAATAGTTTCTACCCTGAAGAATAACTTCAAAAATCGTTTTAAGGATTTCAACGAAATGGCTTTAGTAGCGCAGTTTGTTGTTTCACCCTTTATGGAAATTGATATCCAACAGTTTGCAACTTGTGTTATGCAGAACTTTGGCGAAGACATCGCTGCAACAGAAATGGAAGTAATTGATTTTCAAAATGATTTAGCCTTAAAATCGTTAGTCTCAAGTACCAAATGTATCTGGCCTATTGTAAGTAAAGACAAATATTCAGTTCTATGCCGTGTTGCCTTGAAAGTGAAAGCATTATTCAGTTTAACCTATTTGTGTGAATCTTCTTTTTCCAATATGAAGTTTATTAAGAACAAATATCGCAATCGACTTACAGATGAACATTTGGATAATTTATTGTATTCGAATGGCTGTATCAAATTATACTGCAAACATTAAAAAAATTATCGATGAGTCTGAGTGTCAGCCTTCTCATTGAACGTGCTTTTTTATTTTTCAATGTTTATGTTCATGATAGTGCGTTACTTTTTTGTTGTTATTATTAACTATTTTTAAATCTTACGTGACATGCCGTTGTGGCTGGATAAAAGTTTGTGTTTATTTTTCAAACAACTTCGTTTGGTAGGTAGGAATGTAGTTATTATTAGTACCTATGTATTATGTATTACCAGTTAAATAAATAGTAAAATAAATACATATAATGATAAATTAACTGTGGATTATTTCATTTACGTTGCGTTACGTGGCTTCCGTGTGGGTAGCTCGCTGTTTATTCCAAAATTAACAAGTAGCTCAACACATTGAAGAGGTTGGCGACCACTGGTCTAAAGAGTACAATTCTCTAACAGTTTTCGACAATCTCTGTTATCTGACTATTTTGTATTTCATGACTCTACTTTTATCTTTCAATTGGTGGTGTATTTGTTGTTTCTTATTTCCAGTATCTCCAATAATTGCATTTTTTATTTCTTTAATTGTTTCGGTGTTATGGCTTCGTATGTCTTGGCTTATTTTCTTTCTAATTGTTTTATCTAATTATTTGTATACTCGAACATTTATATTTAATATGCTTTTTCCTTTATCAATTGCCTCGTATTCTGTTTCAGTTTTCTCTTCTCCAGCTCGGTTTTTGAGCATATTTTTCTAGTTGTCCGTATTTTGTTCCGTATTCTATTCTATAATTTATTTTTGTCCATGGTAGTTAAGCTTTCTATCTGTTTGCGTTGTTTTTAAGTTCGTCTAAGATCGGAAATTTGTCCTTAGTAGCATGTGGTCACTTCTCACATCTGATCTGTTGACAACTGACAAGCCGATAATAATAAATTTGTTATTAAAAATTATAAAGTCAATTTAATCTTGTTCTGCCATCTGGATTTATCCACCTCCATCTTCTCTTGTCTTGCTTTTTGAAGAAGGTATTCACTAACTTATATCCTTTTTCGTTATAATTTTCCAGACCAAATTATACTCTGTTGGAAATACTCTCGATGTTACCACTTCCTACTTTAGCATCACCTATGATTATTTTATAATGATTTTTTTCTCCTTTGGTTCGTGATATTTCTTAGTACATTCTTTCTATTTCTTCTTTTTCTGAGTGGCTAGTAGAGACGTATATCTGAATAACCATTATTTTGTATATTTTAAATACGACATACATGAATCTCTCTAACATTGCGGCGTGTTTTGTTATCAGGTGTTTTTATTCTCTTCTTTATTAGAATCTCTATATCTTCAACGTGCTGGTAACCTCCTTTGTGGTTCTTGTAAAATCGTCGTGTGATTTGTGATTTTGATTTGGGTCCTTTCGTGCTGTTGCCTTTTGAAGCTTTCAGCTGTGGTAGGTGTCGTGTTATGGTTTTGGTATCTGTCCCGATTTAAGAATTGCGCATCTCTTTGCTAACTGGTTTGTTTGGCTCAAGTCTAAGATATTTCATTTGACTTGCGTTAGTTCTTCCTCCAGTTCTTCTAAGCGTTCCTGGGATTTCATAGTTTTCATAATGGGGATGAAAAGTGTAATTCCATGGGATTGTCGTTTCCGATGAAATGAATTTTTATTTTCCCCAGAATCCATGCGGCAGACCTTGTTAAACGTGTGGGATTCAACAATGTGTGTTCTACCCACCTGGGATCCTATTTCGTAAGTTTCAAAACTAATTTAGAGATATTTGTCCATAGCAAGGCTAGCTCGACACGTTGAGTACCTGTTGATCGGCGAAACGTATTTTATTTCCCTCCTACCCACCAGCAATCAGGCTCGAGCGTCTGGGGACTCGCCCTCTTAGGGTTTCGGGTTCCCTCGAAGATAGTAAATAGTGTTAATTTTTATTCCAATTTTTAGAAGATTTTGTCATAATGTTATCTTCGAATCGGACCATATGGTAAATATATGGAGTTGTCTATTTTTCAAAGAAGAGACTCGTAAATCACCCAATGTATTGCAGATTTTATACCGATCTTATTCTATCTAGGTGGTCTTCCCCGCTTTTATCTTTCTGATGCATCCACTCCCACAGCAGTTTTTATGTTTCTATTATACGTATCCATGCTGCTGACAAGCTTCGTCCTTTTATTGGTTCGCTCCACAAATTGTATTAACGTTTAGATGAGCTGCAACTATGACGCCAAAAATGTATCTCTAGAGCATTTAATCGTATTTAGTTCTCACACCTTGAAGCTACATAAATAGATTTTCGTTTTTTTCAAATCAGAGACAGCATCCGTATAGAATCCCCCTGCACTAAAACAACTTTGTCCTTCAGTTTCTATTCGTATTCTGTTCTATGTACAGAGTGTCCAGAAATAGAGTTAAAACTATCTAAAGTTGCGTCATCCTTCTTTTAATAGAAATCAAATAGGCCCTCTTCCACCCTGTAGCGGCTAAACCTTTTCTTATACAGTTGTTAAATAAAACAGTAGCTGTAATAGTTCTTGCGGGACATTTTTAGATACTTCAATTGGTGTTTTGCTAGGACCCCGCAACTTTCTATGCTTTATAATTAAGGGCATTTCTGACTACCTCGAAGGTAATCTTTCAAACTTCGTCAATTTATTTCGCTAATACATTTTCATTCCTGTATTCATTAATGTTGTATTCTTAATATGTTTTCCAACCGTCCATACGTGATCACTTATTTTCTTGCTTTGTACGTCGTCAACTACATTAAGTGAAAATTTATGTTAAAAGCAAGGAATTTTTAATTAAAGAACAAATAATTTAAATCAAATATAACATTTTTAATGCACTATTGTATTCATTTCCTATTTTTCTTTTTCCAATGAAAAAGGAAGTGATATGTTCAAAATAACAGTTTAATATAGTCATTCAACACCCCTCATTATGATAATAAAATTATACCGATTTCAGTAGAATTATATACGTCATATAAAGCTGAAGTGACTCAAAAGTACTTTATCTCACTCCCGTGTCTCATAAATACTTTAGCTCACTTCCAATTAATTTCTCACTTTGACTTCTCATGCCTGTCAATTCAAAATTTATGATTTTGGGTATTTCATGAGTTATTGGACGGCCTCTAGGGCTAACACAGAAGTTAAGCTGAATATGTTACATGACTGGGTATTTACGGCTCAAATTTTCTCTCTTGGATTGTTTCGGCTATAACACACTGATGCCATAAATAACCATTAGTACTTTTTTACCTTCTCGTTGAAAAATAAATGTAAGGTTATAAGGTAATATACAGTTTAAAACTTATTCTAATCCTTGTAACAGCCAAAATGTGTTTTACTCTAAACTTGCATTCATACTTTTGTAGTGTTTAACTACCCAAAATGCTATATTGTAGCACTCGACCGCTAATAGCAATTTTTTTTATAAAAAACGCTGGACTACTGCCTCAGCTCATATTTGAAATTGATTATTGTATAACAAGTACGTGTGTATTTTTAAGTAAACATATATTAAAAGGCAATAAAAATTACAAGTCAGTGGTAAACCAATACATTAAATAAATTCAGCATCGATCTCCAGAATAAATGAAATTAAAAGATAGTTTGTCCTCAAAGGTTTATTCGTTTCCTATTAAGCGCTTTCAGTCGTTACTATTGCATGTGATATCACATTCATTAGATTACTTCTGATATCCAAGACCGTTATATTAAACAGCACAAAAACTCTAGCTGATCTGGAACCACTACAGATATTCTCAGTTCAAATTCTGAGTCTAGTCTCATTCGTAACCATAACCGTCTCATATTTTGGATACTTTATGGAAGAGCCTGACTCTATTTTTCTTTTATACTCACAAATGTAATATGGATTTTCAGCTTTGGACCTGACAGCCCTTTCTATTTCCTGGCTTGCATTGCTTTAGCATTTTCGTTCTCGCCTTCTTTACTGCGGAATATAACAGCAGAATGTGAACAAATGTGCTCATTGTAAATTC
This sequence comes from Agriotes lineatus, assembly GCA_940337035.1. Classification (NCBI taxonomy): domain Eukaryota; kingdom Metazoa; phylum Arthropoda; class Insecta; order Coleoptera; family Elateridae; genus Agriotes; species Agriotes lineatus. The sequence goes on along the minus strand of OW679196.1, from coordinate 94,571,194 downwards.
ACTACGAGCCGACTGCAACTATTCGGCATTTATCAAACTCTCTGCTTGGCTCTATTCACCTCATTTATCTTCCTCGGCCGTTCTGAAAGCTCAGTGGTATGTTGGGGGAGAATTTTCAAATTTATGGAAGTGACTTACTGTTTTACAGCTATCGAAACTTGAATATTATTAGATATTTTATTTCGTGCAAGTCGCAAACTTTATTGTTGTTCAGCTGGCGCTTTGTAACAGAAATTATTTAATTATTTATTGTCATATTGAAAAAATGTATTAACTTATCCATATCCGCAGTTCATCTTTTAGAATCTGATCTGCATAAAGCTACGATTCCTTTTTCTAATGCAATCTTGTTCTCATATGCTATACATGAAGTCAAGAGAAAATTTACTGAAATTGAAATCATTACGCAGGTTGTTTTTCATAAAAAAGAATTTACGTTTTGTTTAAGGCATTCAGGTAATTAATGAACATATCATTGAACACAGTAATTTTGTTATCGTTATAACATGCTAAATGTGCAGAATTTTCCAAATTCTACTACTATTTAAAATATGAGTCTATAATTTCACGTTTTTTTAATAAAGAAAAAGTGTTGGGATGGAGCGGTTTTCGTCATACACCCTTTGGAACGTCTGTTTTTTAAATCACGTCAGTCTTCGTAATCTATGTTGAAATGGTGCTTTCAATATAGTATAGTTGTTATAATATTATGTTATATACATGAGCACACCGCATGTGCGACGACTTCGGCCAAAGAGAATTCACAAAGGGAATAAGAAATAATTATTGCAAAGCTGAAATAGAAGAAATAGGTTTAAAATCGAGTCGGTAGTTTATCTATAATGCTAGAGGATAGCGCAGACGGGGCAACGAGCGCAGATAATGTCGCAGTCCAGATTTAAATTTGACAAGGGGTGGAAAATTTCGCATCTTTCGATAATTTCAACAAAAATATCTTGTCGGGAGCAAGACTATAACTCTCAACCTCAAGCTCAATAGTCCACGAGTGTGACACTACACCACTCTGACACGGCCGCTTAAAGTCTTTTACTGGAACATTTTTTTCTTGTTTTTTTCATTTTCTTTCTTTCTTTATTACACATTTAGCTAAATGTTCTTCTATTGAATCGAATAATCTTTCCTTTTGTCGCTCTTTTCTCTTTTTACTTTGCACTTGTCTTGTTAATAACTTTTTCGTGATCCTTTCTTCTGGAACCTTCGTGTCATTGCCTAAATATTTTATTTGTCTAGTAATACACTGTTCTTCATGTAGTTTTATCTGCTATATCTTTCCCTTCATGTATCCTTCTTAGAATTTTTCTTGGCCGTTGTCCAAGTTTCACTCGCATACGTAACCGTCAGCCAGATTACAGTTTGACATATTTTAAAATCTATTTGGCACAATACGTTTTTTATTTAAGGTTCATTATTAGAACTCCCGCGCTTTGGTTTCCTTTCACTACTATTTCATCTATTTTGTTATTATTGTCACACTTTTCCGTAATTACAGTTCCTAAATAGTTAAACCTGTCTACTCCTGCAAGTCTACACTCTTGCTCTCCTGCAATTCTCACTTTTAGTTAATTATGCACTTTAGTGTTGTCCCCCAAGCATTTACTTTTTCTTTCGTTTATTTCGAGTCCTATCGTCAATGTACTAGCACTAGTGTTTTACTTGTTCTGTTTTCGTACGTGCTATTAAAATGTCATCGTCCACTTGGGCCATACACTAATTTTCGTGATCGTAAATTGTCGTGCTATAATATATTCCAATGCCAAGTAAGTGGGAGTGCCGACAGCTCTGTAGTACGTGGTTTACCTCAAATATATGGAATTTGTTAATGACTATTTTTACTGCATCCTCGGTCTCTTTCAGTGTCATTTTGTTCAAATTGGTTAGCTTTCGAGGTATTGCTAAATTATGTAAACTCGAACAATACTTGCCTGTTGACGGAAGCATACGCTTGCTTAAAGTTTAAAGTTATGTTAAAGTAGATGCAACTCAATGTTGTTACGTGTAATAGCCGACAGTTGTAATCAAATAAATTATAATACCAAATCTTACCTTCTCCAACTAGTAAAATAACTAGTAGAACAACAGAGTAGTCTTAGTTCAAATGCAAAATAAGGATCAATCGTTATAATTACAATGTTAATGAATGGGCGCCAGGTTCGGTAACCTGGCTTAAGGTACCTCGATAGAGCCACTCGAGGTAGTTATGGTGATCGTTTAGGATTCAATAATAATGGTTATATTTAATGGGTTACCTCTGGCAATTTACATGGCTTATCACGGTTATACATATTCCTGCTCACCATTTTTATGTAAAAAAATAATAGTGGTACTAAATTAAAGAGAATAATTTTCCGTGTCGTTTAGTATTAAAAACTTATTGGTAATGTTAATTGTGGCATAATAATATTAATTTTAAAATTTAAATATTCCCCTCACTTATATTTGGGAATATCTAAATTAAAAATATAATTTAAGTTTGTAATAGTAAAATCATAACTATTAAATTGTGTTGCCACTCAATATTAACAATCTGTCAAGCATGCAAAGTTTATACAGTATGTGAAAATTCTCAAATAGCCATTTTGAACGAAATTATCATTAAACGTCTGCTATAAGACCAAATTCTAGTACATTATTAGAAACTCGTTAGTAACAGATATTAGACAACTCAAGTTTTCAAATATTTAAGCTATTAAATAATGACTAGTGCAAGTTAAACATAACCTTCAATATGGACGTCTCTTCCAAAACACAGCGCCCTAGCCTGGACGTAGACAGACAGTTGGAAACTTCATCAACCCGTAGAAAACTACAGTTAGTTCGGCACTTAGAATGAATCCACAAATATGGTGAAATAAACATTTCTGGCGATTTCACTCGCCGGAAAACACACGAAGCAGACGATAAAGTATGACAATGTAGAATGACGTAGAAAAACATCTAACAGATCAACAAACGTAGAAAAATCAGTAAATATATATTTTCAAATGGTTTAATGCTGGACCATGAAATCAATTCACCCCTTAGTCGGTGTTCGGGTTTATAAGTGATAAGTATAAACTTTAAATATCTATTCTGGAAAGTAGGCGATGCCTTTCAAGACAATAATCACAAACTCATCGTTAACAATCGGTACATAAATCGAAAAGAGCTACTTGTCTCTACCAAACTTGCTCAGAAAATTTTCCACGCCGTTTTTTTAACAACTCTTTATCAACAATTCCTTAGCCTTTGTCTTTTACCAACAAGTAACCAGGAAAACAAAGACTCAAAAAATTAGCCAATAGCATAAAAATTGGTTATTCCAACAGAAATATCCCTAGATATAAATACATTAGACTTTTCATACAGAAGGTTGCCTACGGAAAATGCGCACAAACATCCATGAATGATATGTATGACGTTACAATGTTATATTCATAGTGACTAGCTTGTGATTGAACAACATCCAAAAAATAATAAAGAAATATCATTATATTTACGATGACGTGTCTTCAACAACTGTCTCATTTCAATTACTTCATGTGAATTATCCCCAAACAAAGCCCCCAACAAAATAACTAAGACACAAAAACCCATGAAACGAGCAATGCTACGAATAAAATTATAAGATAGAAGAAGAAATATATGGATACGCGAACAAACAACTAAAGCATAATGCCCGCCTAACAAATGAACGATGGGTACTTTAAAAAACCAGTGGAAACCATTGTAACAAAAACGAAGTAGATGACGATCTGAAAGGATTTTGTGGATCCAACTGAGCAAATCAAGCGCAAGATAGGAAAAATTAGACTTTCATGGAGGAGGCCTATAGTTAAAGTTAGAATGTATAAAGTCTGCAGAGGGAGAATAATTGTGCTTGTGATTGTCTCAAACTGATAATTTGGTCAGTTACTGATCTATTTTGTCAAAAAACATATTGGTATTTTTTTATCACACTTCCCAAATACTCATTTAGTTTAGTTTTTATGCATGTAGCCAGGATGTTGTAGACTGCGTCCAGCACTGCTGTGCCTACATAGTTTTCACGCTTGGTTTAATGACCCTTTTTATGTATAATATACATGCTTGTGTCTATTAGGCATGTTTTCTGTGCCCATATTTCTTCTATTAGTAGTTCAAATATTCTCGTTGCTAGCATCTCTCCTCCATGTTTTAGCATTTAATCCCTTTTGCATTTTCACCACGCCTTTTGTGGCTCTTCAATTATTTTATTATGCCTATTCTACCTGGTGGTTCTTTTTCACTTTGGCCATCTTGTATATTTTCTTGTAATTCTTTTACTTCGAGTTTTACGTCTTGTTCCTTTAAAATATGCTACCTATCTTTTCATTTGTGTCTTTGTCTCCTAGTAGGTTTTCTTCCTTATCTCTGCAGAATAAGGTGTAGGCTTTAAAGTCTTCTTTTGCATTTTAAACTTCCTTTATAAATCTTTTGCACTTCTTTGTCCCTAAACTACTAGCATTGGTTCAATACAGTTTCTCTTCGTTCTTATACATATTTGCTTTGCTCTTTTTCTTTGTTCTGTATACTGTCTTTTATTTTCCTCTTTGCTATTCTCTATCATCTTTTTTCTAGCTTTTCGCCAATTTTCCGTTGCAATAATAGATTCTGCATTTTATTATTTTTAGTACCTTTTTGCTGCTTTATGATTAGCCTTTGCTAGTTTTACTCTTTTATCCGCTTTCTGAATGTAATATTTCTTCCAGTTTAGTTTCATACTCTTACTGTTCGTATGTTCGCGACGCTTAGTCTTTTATTGTTTGGCGTGATTGTTTCGATTTCATTTTAATTTTGACCAACAAGTGATCTCTATCGGCGTCTGCTCCACTGTAGCTTCTCACCTTAGTAATAGTATTACACGTGTGCATTACCATTGAGTAAGATATAACAAATGTGTTACTTATTAATTATACTTTGCACGAAATTATTAAGTGCAATATCACATTGAGTAACGTCTCCTTCGTCAATTATAAGAATATTTTGATTCAAATTTCATATCCTTTTTAAAACTTTTGTGTATAATGTCTTAAACAGATTGCTTGATCTAGTGTTCTCAAATGTAAGTAATATGTCTGTATCAATCTCTCCTGATCACTTGTCTGTAATTGATGGGTACCACCCACCGTTACTTATATCAATACGGAATAGTGTCTGTAATAATAATAACCTAGAAAATAATCGTGTTAGAAGTAAGTACAATTTTAAAGCTGGTAACTATTTCTCTATTAATGCTGTATTAGAAACCATTGACTGGTCAATTATATTTTCTGGTATGAATTGTAATGATGCCATCTCGGTGTTCTATTCTATTCTTTGGGACATTATCTCACTTCATGTGCCTAAAATTATAATTAACTTAAATAATGCGAAATTCCCTCATTGGTATTCCTCAGCTTTAATAAAGACAATTAAAGAAAAATCTAAATACGAACGCAAGTATAAATTATTTAATCACCCCTATGACCTAGAGACATACAAGATCTTAAGATCTAGAGTGAAGAGAATGCAGAAAACATGCTATGATGCATACATCACCAATATTGAATCTAATTTAACAATAGATACTAAATCATTCTGGTCATACGCAAAAAGCAAACGAAAAGCCAATGCTTATCCCAACGAAATGAATTTTAATGCCGAGATTGCATGTACAGGTGAAGAGATATGTAACATATTCGCTAAATACTTCGAATCTGTATATAGTAACATACCGCTTACAACGGCTCCAGATCTATCATCAATAGAATCGAATGTAAACGATGCATTAATGAATATTAATATAACAATTCTCCAGGTACATGACTGCATTTCCAAGCTGGATACAAATAAAGGGCCCGGGCCAGATGGCATACCATCTTATTTTTTGAAAAAAACTGCTAATGGTTTAGCATACCCTCTGTATTTATTGTTTGTAATGTCCTTAAAGCAAGGAACTTTCCCAAATGAATGGAAAAAGGCCCAAATTGTACCAATTTTCAAGTCTGGCGATAAGTCGAACACTCAAAACTATCGACCGATTTCAATAATTTCAGCTTTTGCTAAGGTTTTTGAGAAAGTAGTACATAATTCTTCATTTTCTTACATTTCTAAATATATTGCATCCGAACAGCACGGTTTTGTTAAAAATAAATCAACCACTACTAATTTATGCGAGTATGTGGCATTTCTTCAAGAACAATTGGCAAACCAAAGACAAGTTGATGCCATCTATACAGATTTCTCCAAAGCATTTGACAAAGTGAATCATAAAATATTGCTCTTAAAGTTGGAAGCCTATGGAATTAAAGGAGATCTGTATAGATGGTTCAGCTCATACATTGTAAACAGAACGCAGTTCGTTGTTCTGAACGGTTTCAAATCGAGGCCTATCAATTGTACTTCTGGAATCCCACAAGGTTCGATTTTAGGACCAATGTTATTTATAATATTTATTAATGACCTTGCATTTAAGTTAAAATCCCACTCTTTGTTATATGCTGATGATTTGAAATTATTCCGTACAATCAATAATATTAATGACGCCACATTATTGCAAAACGATATCGACGCGGTGAATGAATGGTGCACTCTTAATTTAATGTACCTGAATTTTAGTAAGTGTCATATAATATCTTTCCACAGAAAACTAAATCCTATCACTGTAAATTATAAAATCAGTGGTGCACAGATTCAAAGAACCGTGTGTATATCAGATCTAGGGGTATTGTTAGACCATAGTCTTAGTTTTAAAAACCATATTGATCAAATATGCAAGAAAGCCTACTCGATGATAGGTTTCATTTTTCGCATAACGAAATGCTTCAGCAACATGCAGTCCTATAAAATGCTATATAGTGCGCTTGTGAGATCTAAACTCGAGTACGCAAGCATTATTTGGTCACCTAATTACAGTGTATACAAGAATCAGATAGAATCCGTTCAACATCGCTTCACAGAGCTTATATTTTTTAAATTTAAAATACCGCCTAATCCTTATAGAGACAGACTTTTGTACCTGGGTTTAGAGACACTAGAAATGAGAAGAACTGTTAGTGAACAATTATTTTTATTTAAACTAATGAATAACATTGTAGACTGTCCTCACTTAGTATCCCAATTACCGTTAAACGTCCCAAGTTACCGAACCAGACATTCATATTTGTTTTCAATTAATACGCACTCAAATAATATAGGTCATTTCTCAATTCTGAGCCGTATGATGCGTTACTATAACATACATTGTCATCTCCATATTGACATTTTTAATACTACTTGCAATGTGTATTTCAACTTCTTAAAGAATCACTTCTCAATTTACCGTTTGTAATCTTTACTACAGCATAATTAACTTTCTTTTATATACAATCCTTGTATTAGACTAGTTTCTTTGTATTGTGTAATTTCGTATCCTTTGTTTCTTTCAAGAGAAAACATGTAATTGGGCCTACGCCTGTTTGTTTTCCAATAAGTAAATAAATAAATAAATAAAACTCTGAAATTAGATTCAAGAAATTAATAAACTGCTCAAGTACAGGTCTAAAGAGTAGCTTCAGCACTGCGAAAACATTAAGTATATGTAGCCCTTGACCATAGCTTTCGATTGATACCCCATATGACCCATGTTGCCATTGAAAAATAAAGTGACCTTTGACATAGGTCGCCAACGGTTGACCTTTCGCCAAAACCAAATAGCGCATGAAGGTGCTCGGGACCTTAGCAACAACTTTGCCCCCTTTCAAAATTTCGATATCTGTAGCCGTTCGAAAGTTACAGGCGATCCAGACAGACACACGGACACACAGACAGACAGACAGACGGACGGACAAAACGTTCGCATAAGTACGCTGAAGCTACTAATAAAACATTAATCTAGATGTAACCACGATTTCGGCCACAGATGCTCAAATATAAAATGCCCACTTAATGCAATTTGGCTCTAGTATCTACGTCCTTTTCGAGAGGATATGCCTTGCCGTTGAAGTTACTGTATTATCTGTGCCGTGCCATTCATTTTTCATCCACTACTAGTGGATATGACGTATTAATACCCATTTGGAGTCATACCGAATATCATCGGAAACGATTCAAGCCTTCTATCGTTATAAGCAAAATTAATTCTTGAAGCAGAATACTATTTGAACAAAACGCTTTTTAACGCATTAAATCCTCTTATTTTGGGTCAAAGAATCTGTGGTTGGCTACCTCGGTGGTTGAGTGGTCTTGTTGTCTGCTTAGCAACCAGGTGGGCATGGGTTCAAATCTGGCCGTAGCCGAGAATTTTCTCGGAGCGACAGTGGATTTGAATCCATTAGTTAAGTTAGATGTAAGTTGTTGTGTGTGTGGTATGTTTGCATGCGGGGAAGCGTAATGTAAGTCGAGTGCGGCGCATTACCTCCGTTGCACTTCCCGCGAGCTATGAATGGTCCTCGACACCGAAAGGTAAAAGAGGCTATAGATTATGAATGAATGATGAATCTGTGGTTAAACCATGACAACTTATCTCGGAAAGAACCTGTATATGATGAGGAAATAGGGTCGCCCAATAGTATTTTCCTAAATGCTACTAAACTTAAAGTTAGCATGAGTTTAAATTAAACAAGTTTTTGTTTTATTTCTACGAAGAATGCAACCAATTGTAATCTATATTTAAGGTAAATTATCACACCATTTTGTAGGTTCAGTTGAACGTTATGAATATTTTAACGTTTTGCTACTTAATATGTCGCTACTTCAGAAGAAGAAAGGGAAATTTTACTACAGTTTGTGAAATTTTAAGAGTTCTGAAAATAAGAAGAATTTTAGATTATGTAGAAAATAACTAACTCATATGTTTTCTTACCAGGTAGGTTCCATTTTTTCGATAAATTACTATGAAATCTTCACGTTCCTTTTTTAGGTTACCATTTAACGGTGATGTTTTCATTATGATATTTAGATAGAATCTATACGTTATCGACTTAGCACTGTTATGGGTATTTTAGTGGTTGTACAATAAGACATTTTCCTAAATTAATGAGCTGACATAAATAAAATTTAAGGCCCATGCATCAAAAACTTCTTGAAATATCAATCTAACGGTTCAGTTAATAGAGTAGATACTTCAGCAGAGGTCGATTTTAGCATGTGAATTGCAAAAAATTGAGTATAAATAAAGATTACCGGTGTACATTGTCTAGGCGAGACGCTACGTCACGCAACGTGGGTTTGAGTTCTGTATTTTAACCTAGTAATCAATGCTAGACGTTTGCAAGGCATCACAGGTATGAAGGTGAAGCATAGTCGTTTACTTTGTAAACAAGTAACATGAAAACCATACTAAGGCTCAAAATAAGTAGCTCTATAAAAACGTAACTTTTATTCATATAATGACCACTTATTCCAGTTCTAGACGATATAACCATCAAAAATATGTCTTCTTAAAGGGGGTATCCAATTCCGATGCTTACCATTGTGATTTCGAAAATGGTAAGAAATACGAGGAAGGTTCAATTAGGGCAATTGGAGCCTAGCCTAGTTTTTGAGTTATAACCAAAAAAACAAAAAATTTTGCTTTTTGTTTTTTTTATTATACGTTAGATGGTTGGATATTATTGCGACACCTTTTTGACGAAAAGTTGTGATATGATATTATATTTTTCATTTATTTTAATAGTTTTCGAAATATTGAGCCTAGATTTTTGCGGATCAATGACGACAGGGCTTATGGCACCATTACAAAAAACTTCTTGTTTTCATTGATATAAGGTTTGCTACACTTATTTTCATAAAAAACCGACATGTGTAACAAAAATTTCATTCGTTTTTCGATTCAACTATCACGGCCTACCATAAACAAAAAAATATTTCTCTCATATATCAACTATTTTTAAAAATAAGTGTAGCAACCCCTTTATTAACGAAAAGAAGAAAATACGCATCCATATCTCTTAGCGTTTTCGAAATCTTAACGGTGAGCATCGAAATTGAATAATCCTGTAGATCAACATTTTCCGAAACCTTTATTATACATTACAATGCAGTGAATGGGTCGGCAACTGTCAATTGCTATAAATAAGTATAGTAAGAGACGGAGAATAAAATGATGTGTTTTTATTATCGATGCAAATATATCTGGTCATGTCACCACCAACCACCTGTGGCATGCCGCTGGCTGTTTACCCTCATCAGAAAGGATTTGTATAATTTCAATGAATTATGTTTCATATTAATGTATTCTTTGAATATTTTTTTCTTTTGTTGTTCTACAAAATTGTATTATCATTTAGGACGAATGCAAAATATACTTTAATTTATTGGATGTAAAATGATATACCTTCCTTTAAGACGAGGGATGTTCTTATTTATTAAATCAACCTTTCTCTATTAACTTTTAAAATATACCTTTTTTGCCCTTTTCCTTTTTGAATTTAATCCAAGGATTTCTTTTATCGAAATTATCTGTTCTATGGTTTTTTAATCTTTCCTAAAACGTTTTTCGAGTTTTTCTTAATAACGAACTGAGTCCTCAGTTAATTTCGTAATGTACGTACTACTTGCCTCCTCTATATTTACAGTACTTGAAATAGAAACTGTTTCATTTTTCATTTACGTTTGCATCTGTATGGCCTAGACAAATAAATTATTTTCACGTTATGCCTCAAAATGTTCGCATATTGAGTCATAAATCATTTGCTTCGCCTCTACATGGATCATATTAGTAAAATACTGCCTGAACTCTGGTTTTATAAATTTATAACTAGCAGTCTGGTAATTATACCATTAAAATTTGATGAGAAGGTACTTTCCCATATGCATTCATTTTACATTACGCATATTTTAATATGCATTGCAATAATAAAACGAGTTTCCAAATTAGGATGTGCTAGCGAAAAAATCTGGATTAACTTTTAAACAACTTGTAAATGTAACATGAGTGTTAGACACTCTGGATGTTGCTTTATTAAATGAGCTGCCGGGGCTGACACTTTCAATCGCTAATGTTACATCCCTTATTATTTATGTACCAAATTCCTTTTTATTTCATGGTATTTTAAAAATTTCACTTTTTGTTCTACTGCATCGAAAATCTGTCAATTTCGACAGCGTTTAGCGGCCGAAAACTCTCACTTTTTATACTAGTCACTTTTGATTTTCGGTCGAAATCCAAATAGACACTCCAATTTTGCTGTATGATCATGACCTCCTCTACTTTTATCGACATACTCGATTAAACTGTCATTTTATAATTACAAAAGCCGCTTACAAAGCAAGGGAATAATAAATTATGTATGTGAAACACGCACAAACGCCTTATTTATGTGCCTAGGTCGCTGCGCTCGCTTGGCCATAAACTGCAGCTCGTTCAAAAAAGTCCTTAATTTCGTACTTGTAACATAACGAATCTTTGTATCGTGTCACATTTTGAGACTATTGACAATTTTCAAAATAAAACTTTCCAGCTTCAATTGTTAACTAATTGATTAAAAATGGAATTACTATTTATTAAACACAAAATTCAATCATATTTTCTCTAAAGTTATCAAAAACTTGCAAAAACACTTAAATTAGTTTTCCAAATACCTACACACTTTTGGAACTCATACACTACTAAATTTGTATTTTTAAAGTTGAATTTGGGATACTGTTCAGCATAAGGTTTAAGAACAGATTACTAAACTGTCTACCATATAATATCTTGATAAATACATACTTCTTATAATTTATTAATAAATTCTTGGTGGTACAACGTATTGTAACATGAGGCAATAACATCGGGTAGAAATATAAAATACATTAGAAAGAATTGCGACAAATGGTGTCACAACATCTATGAAATTTGAGATCTCTCTCACTGGAGTAAGCGAAAATCAATCTTTACATGTAAAAGATCACTTTGCATGCTTAGACCTCCCCCTGTCGGAACTACCCAACGCAGAAAGTTTCCAAAAGCGTTGATGATCTTAATTTTTAAAACAGAACACAAAACATCCAATAATTCTATACCATGTTAGAAACATAAAATAATTTTTTTAAAGCATAATTTTCATAAATAGTTTTTCATTTTGTAAAACATATTTTCTCAAAGCTAATAATATTTTAAATATAAATTTGGCTAAACCTCAAACAAACATGATATTTGTACTGTCATGTTAACAAAACACCCATAATAATGTTTTATTTCTGTTCACACCCTGTATACAGGCAGTCGAAATTCTTATTTTGTAGGTATTTTGCAAATTAAGCCAGTGCCTACTCAATTAAATGTTAAAACCGTGCTATTAAAAAGTTAACTACAAATTAAATGTTAAAAATGACAATTAAAAAATCGATCAGCCTAACCTCAAAACTGTCTTCCTTAATTCGTAGTATTTTAAAATTCTGTAAATAATCAGCAATTTATCGACTAGAAACGTCTCAAATACATCCAAATAACGTATATAAGTTATTTAATTTTTCATACCTGAGGCAGTAAAGCGTGCTTTAAATATACAGGGTGATTCACTAGCCTCTTTACAAACTTTGGCAACGGAAAGTAGATTTATTTTCATGTAAAAAAATGCATATAAACATAGGTCCTACCCTTCTTTGTTCAGAAGTTATAGCGATTTTAAGGTTTTTATATTCAAAGAACTGAGTAGCCATGATTTAACGTGACAAATCAGTTATATGGCAACCTGTAACCAATAGTTGTTTGTTCATATCAAAATTCGAAAGCTACTGCTCCCAGAGATTCCAAACAAGAGTACATTTTGTACGTAAAAAAATTGTTTCATCATTTCTATCATCTAACCAGAATTGACTAAAATTTTGACTGTAAAAAGTTATGACAGGAAACATTCCCCCACCCTTGCAAAAATTGCCCTTTTTGAACCTTATACCAATTATTTTTCACTGTCATCTAATATAGAATAGAAAATCGCGTATATATACCAAATTACACCAAATTTACTTTATCTGTACTGTTTTAATTAAATAAAATTCGTGTTTTTTTATTACCTTTCTCAGGAATATAGCTCCCTTATAACGCATTTCCGGACCTATGTTTATATGATATTTTTTTCCTTCAGTTAAATCTACTTTACATTATCAAAGTTTGTAAAAAGGTTAGTGAATCACCCTTTATAGTACATAATTTTGAAATTCAACTGATTAATTCATAATAATTAAACATCATTCGGATTACACAACTACCTTTTAATCTGTTTTGTAGGCCGCTTAACCAGACTCTGGCCAAAATTTGTTTTATAAACAATAACATTTTTTGAGACAGTTTATTTTGCCTAAATGCCTATTTTTATTATTTACTGCCTATTCTGTCTTACAACGCCTAAAATTCCTATTTTGTTGCCTAAACTTGACATTTTCAGAATTAATTTTGTTTGTATGCTAGAACCTCACATGGAATGTGTTTTAATTCAGTTCGAAATTTTGGGTTATTAGGAATATTGACTTTACTTTAAATCAAGGCATTATAATATTGAAAATACTATTTAAATTAATAGTACTTTATTTATCTAGAACGAAAAGTGACATATTAAAGGACGAGAAAGTTGTTTACGGCCGAGGCGTCAGCCGAGGACGGAATTACTTGCGAGGATCTGTAAAAACACTTTTCGTTCGTGGTGAATACAACGGTTTATTTCATGCTGCAAGTTTAATGAATTTTAAATAAAAAGTATTAAATCACTTCAAATTTCATGTCAACAACTGACGTATAATTTTAAAGTACTTGAACTTTAATATTTTATTTTAAAGTATTAGGACTTTAATGTTCTATTTTTTGTACCATAAATAATCCGAAAAATATCATTTTTGACATCAGTATGAAATAGATAAGTTTTAAAGTACTTGAACTTTAATATTTTACTTTAAAATACTAAGACTTTAATGTTCCATTTTTTTGTACCATAAATAGTCCAAAAAATGTTTTGAAATCAGTATGAAATAAAAAACATTTTCATATATTACCAAAAGCTACCACGAAACTAGAAAAGACAGGTGGTCTACTTACCAATCAATGTCCATTATAGAAGATTTATCACGCAATTTGAAAACATCACCAGGTGAAGTTGCAAAACAAGCATACCAAAAATTGCAAGCAATGCCTTGGCTCCCATTTTCTTAAATATAAAATAAATTTTAGAAGAAAAAGATATGCCAGTACCTCACACAATTTCTCTTGAGGATGTGCCTAATTTCAAATATGCTTCAGTAACAACGTGCAATGTTGAGAGATTGTTTCTCAGTGTAAATACTTTCTGGCAGACAACCGACAAGCATTTACTAGTGAGAATGTTTTAAAAATCGTAATTTGTGATACTAATACAAAATTTAGTAACGTATAATAACAAATAATTGTGAATTCTGATATGATTTATTCCGATTTATATTTTATGTAGTCATTTTTTCCCAACTCTCAATATATAAATTAAATCCTACTTTCATTCTCAGTATAAAAAAAATTGCATAAAATGTATAAATTGCCTATTCGAATATTTTACTGCTTATTTCAAGTTTTTTGCCCTAGTTTAGAAGTTTTTCCTTCCTATTTTCTTGTTTTTTTTACAGCTTTAGTGTCTCGATAGTGACAAAGTATCAGTAAATGCATCCTAAAGCATGCAGGGATACTGACTTTATTCCCCCTTTACACACCTGCACACACTGCCCTGTAAGCAGGGGAGAAGTTGTGTTGAAATAGATGGGCTAAATATATCCTATTTGTCCATTTTGCTATTAATAACGAAATGTAAGTTTTATTTGATACATAAATAGCCTAGCGATCATATATGATAAATACTTATAAATGTTTCCTGTATTATTAGTGGATTAAACAGCTCAAAGCTATCCTCATTTAAATACATTAGATTCCCAAGAATTAAACATTGTATACATGGTGTTATGAAAGTCTACTAATAAGTTTAAGCAGTGATAGAGCTCACCAAACTGAGCAATTTTTTTAATTATCATTTTTCTTTTAATCGTATTGTTACTATTTTACGTTCGGGCTATTTAAAAATTATACGACGCTTCTTGTATTAAACATTTATTTACAACGATTAATTACGATTTATCTTAACTATTTACATACACAAGAATTATCAAGGCAGAACGCAAATTACTTAACTAACTGAACTATTTCTAATGACAAATACACTTATTTATTTACAATGGATTAAACATAAATTATTTATGTGGCTATTTATTTTATACAAGCGTTTATTTATGTAGCAGCTTTACGCATTTCCAGTTTGGATGTGAACTGAGCTGTTATTCGTGCTGGCACGTAATATACCAAGGCCGCTGACGTCACGCGTCTGGAGCTGGCTCCAAGGTTGCTTCTCGAATATTCACGCGTCTGCATCGGTCTGATCGCAAGGTCGTTACAGTATATATTTGCAATCATTTATCCCCCCTAAATTTGACAAGCCGCTCTATAAGAAAATGTAATTTAAAGATGGCGACACAAGTACATTAAAACTGCAATGTTCTTGCATACAAAGATGCGGGCAATAACTTACCTATCTGAATTGATAAGGTACGTTAGTGACCAGAATTTAACTAAAAGTTTTATCAGTACCTATGCAGTTTTTGTTGGTTTGCATCAAAGATGTTTTTTGGGTTTGGTGCTATTGAACTAAAATATTATTGCATGGGCGGGGTATACATTTTCAGAGCAAAATTATTCTGACTTTCCACACAGTTTAGGAGTGTTTTCGAAAAAATATTAAATAAAAAAGTTGTTCAGTTTCATAAGATTTCTATGTGGTTAAATTTATTATGTGGACTTCCTTAACACACTGTGTAAAAATTGTATTTATTATATTTAATATGAACTCTTATATTAACTGCAAAATATCATTGGGTAGAATAATTGCATATATTAACCAGCGAGTTGATTTCACTATGACTTACAGATGTTTCAGTTTGTACGTTTTAGGAATAAGATAGTTCTGAAAATAAAACGAAAATGTGCCATATGTATTTTGTTTTTTATTCTCTCTGCCACGTACATTTCCGTTGCAGTCGAATATTTGCACGCATCATGCCCCTTCATCACAAGAACATCAAATTCAGTCTTAGCCAGGTATCTGACATACGAGGTGTGTCTAAAAAGTTCGGTGAATGCTCTGATATCTCAACGGAAGTGGGCCAGACGTGCGCGCGCATTGCTACGCATATAGTCGTATATATTTAGAAGTGCATGTAGTGCGGAGTGCAGCTGGAAGTCAAGGTTAACCAGATGCTGGCGGTCTAACGTCGTCAGTGTGAATCGTACTGTCACAGTGCAATGGAGCAACGCGTTCACATGAAGTTTTGCTACAAATTGGAAAGAATGATCTTAATCGCTTTCTTCTTCCTCTACTTTAATTTTGGTATTTTTTAGTGAAATCAGGCAGTCTGTGAAGAGATTGCACCTGGAAAGACATACTTACCTCCCTTGGAGCATAAATACGAGTAGCTATTTGATTGTGAATAACAATAAAACCTATTCCAATGTCGCTTAAGAACAGCTTCGTGGATGCATTTTATTATATTTTTCTTGTGCGCCTTTATGGAAAAGTTGCGGTAAAGCACTCATTTCAGTCAATGTCAACCGCATACGCCGAAAGTGATTATGAAATAAGGAAAATCTCCCGAACTCTTCAGTATTCGCAACGTCAAGCATTCCCGACGTCACTGACAGCCTCCTCGAGGACTCTTCTCATTTATATAATTAAAATTGCTGCCGATTTCCTCAGACAGCTTTCCTCTTAAGCAATGGCGTAATAACGCTCCAAATTTATTTCCTTCGCATTTACTTATTGCTTTGTTGGGTCCCGGATTGGTGCAAAGCTTAAAAATGAATGGCAACGCAAACACTTGCCTTCTTTCGAGACTTGATCAACATGCGGTATATACCGTTGCTGGAGAACATATAAAGTGCATTTGGAAAACCGCATAAAAGCTGGAAAGGTAATAAAAATTTGCATAATCCTTGTTTCGTTCATAGCGAAAGGCATTTTATGAAAGCACATATAAATTTTTGCTCGACCGGCAGAGTTGCACCAACCGCAACCCTTCTTTGAACGTAAAACTAAATTAAGCAGCCTTGTAAGCTTTTACAACCAAGGAATTTAAATGTTACTAAGAGAACGGCTCATTTTTAGCGTAAAGGAACCATTAAAAATTATATCAGTTAATTTACTTTCGTCTCAAAGCTCCATGAAATTTTATAAATATTTTACAACTTATTAGAAACTTCAGTAAAATCTACATCGAAATGCCTTGATTTTAGAGAAAACGCAAAAACAAATTCTGACCATAATCTGACGAGAACAAATAGATAGCAAGCAAAATATCATTAATGAAAATATAACTTTTAGGGACTATTTAACACTATAACATATAAGCCAATCATATTGCAGACATTTGCTTTTTTCAACCAATAACAGCAGTATATCAGTGAATATTGGGCACCATGCAAAATATGTATAATGTACCTACTCAAAAACTAAATAGCCTTGTTGTGAAATATCGCTTAACAACGATGTTCTGTCCTTAGTGATATCGCTAGGTTACGTAAAACTAAACACCAACAAACTGTGTGAACAAAGCTTGGCTTGCGTTAAAAATTTTAAAATGTTGTGTTTTGGAAGTATTCCGCTGAATTTAATTGAGAATCAATAATTATATTAATTGTTGGATTATTTTTCAATAAAGTTAACCGTTACATATTAATATTGACAAATAGTCGTCCCAAATACCACTCGAAGTGGATATATTTTTATAAAATATTTTGCTATTTCCATAGAAATTATTGCAAATTTCACTCAACAAAATCACATTTAAATGTCACTCGCCTTAGGCTTGTGACATTTTTAATGTGGTTTTGTATCGTGAATTTTAAACGCAATAATTTACATGGAAATGGCAAAATATTTGTCAAAAATATATCCACTACTTGTGGTATTACCCTTGAGAATACAATCGACAGTGCCTTGCAAAGAGAAGAAATTAAAATAAAATACCACCAAACAATTAAACTTCAAAAGTGTTTTTAATGTTAAGCAGTCAGTTAAGAAAATAGAAACATGGAATGTGTAACAACCCAGGAAAAAGGTAATTAGTTAATTTAAGAAGCAACAGATGAAGATGAAATTACATCGTAGGACGCAAAAACTTTGGTAAAAATATGCAAGCAAAATTTTACAAGAGCTATACTTAATGGTTATCGAGGTAAATATTTACTTTAGCTTGAAACGCTTAAATTGCAAATTTTGGAAGCGGTTTTGTCTATTCCTATGGTTTACGGCCTGCTGAACTCGAATCTGTTGTCGGAAGAGGCGAAAATGTATATTTTTACCAAGTAAATACTAAACTAAAATGTACATTAACTAACACAATTGACACTTCCAGCGATAGCTACGTTGCCAACTGTCCTTAAAGGTTAGAATATCCTAAACGGTGTGGCGCAGCCCCAACGAGTATAAAAGTAGAGAAGCCTCTAGTAAATACTTTGGCTAAAATGCAGTATCGTAGACCACTTCGGTCTCATGCCCAGAAGCTATTTTAGGTTAGCTGCAGTTTAAGATTTGTGTATACTTAGTACCCACTAAAAGGTTGTGGTCTACTATACTGGAGTTTTTCCTCATTCTATCTAGGTATTTATTTTAAATCAGTGGGTGCCGCCCCTGGTGTTTTGCGAGCTTTGGTAACATATTCGAGCTACAATCTGCGTTGCGTGCGCACCGAAATAAAACCGGTGATTTTCGTGTTTTTCGGAATTTCTGATGGATTTTTGTAAGTTTTGTATTTAAAAACGCCTTTCCGCCGACTTCTCTGTACTTACTTTTTGTTCTGCATGGTCTTTTTCTATAGGAATTTCAAAAAACCCCCGGTTTTAGCGTTTCATGCTAAACTAAACTCTTACCGTTATCGATTTCAGATGAGGCTATGATAACGTACCATGAATACAGAGCAACAAAAGACTTAAAAAGCCCTCAGAAATTATAATACTAGTCAAACTGATTCCCGAAGGTAGAGAAACTCAAGTATGAATAACGAATGTACGTCTAGCCCAGCATTTTCAAAATAAATAGTGGATTAATACAAGACCATCCGCTCTCAAGACAATAAAAAAAACAATCAATTGCAATCAGATTACCCAACAAATAAATACCATCAAAAACTTTCATCAACGTCTCGTTTGCGTAGAATAGCGATTCTCAACCTTTTTTTTTTCTTGTGAACCCTTTCTAAAAACCGGAATAAATTGGCGAACCCCCTGTGTAGTCAATGTAGTAAATATAGTAAATAAAACAATAAAATTGGATTATTATTAAAATGTATTGAATAATTATTCGGAACGATAAACTCGTAAAACGTTAAGGTAAGTTTATGTTGAAAATTCTTTCTCACTGTACAAAAAGATAATAAAATCTTAATAGCTTTTTCTGAGAAAACAAGATATTCATTTCTTACACTGAGCCAAAAATCAATTAAAGCGCGATCTTTAAAAGCAGCTTCTACGGAAATATCAGAGGATAAACCAATGAGCTTTTCTTTTACTAGTAAAGTTATATAAGTGTATAAACTTATATCTCCTTGAAAATGACTACACGTCCGTTGCTCGTTCCAGATATATTAGGTCTCTTGGAAAAATACTCATTGAAAGGTAATTGAAGTTGTTTGAGATGTTCAGTAATATTCGTTTTAATATTTGCGTTGAGTTGAATTTCATTTTCTGAAAAAATGCTGCTGAGCGAACCAAAAGATTCATACTCATTCATCTCCAGACATTGAATCCAAAAGTTGAACTTTTTTAGCATAACTTCTATTTTATAATATACACTGATAATGGTGACGCGTGGGCAGATTTAAATCATTTAATTTAGAAAAATCTGTTAGCTAAGTATGGAAGTTTTTGCAGCCAAAAAATATTGAATATACAAGAGGACAAATGAAATGGTTGGTCAAGGTACAATGCTTCAACTTCAAGCTTCGATTCAAGCAACGTTGCCACGAGAAAGACATCTAACTTCTGTATGAAGTAGTAAAGAAACGTGAAGGTTTCCGAAGTCTCCACAAAGCGCCTGGAATAGATGAAAGTTTGTAGCACGCGATTTTATAAAATTCTAATTTTTACAGCGTCTGTTAAAACAATGGCCAACTCTACAAGACTACGTCTACATGCCAGTGCTTGTCTAAGCATACAGTAATGAGTCCATTCTATATTCTCCTTGATCTTCTTTACTCGCGCCACAATACCAGAATAATTTCCTGTCACTAATTTTGCACCGTCTGTGCACACACCCGAGCAAAAAAATGAGTTTATTCTATTTTTTCTAAATCGCCATTGATTATATCGCAAATTGCTTCTCCTATCGTAGTGGTTTTTACAGGTTTTGCAAATAATAAATCTTCTTGAATGGAATTCTTAAAAATATATCTAATATGGACGAACAATACTAAAGCGTTTGCTACATCGATTGACTCGTCAAGTTAGATCGCGAAATAAATTTTATTCTTTCCAAAAGCTCAATTTTCGCGTCATTTACCAAATCATAAATTCTCGACGGCACTGTGCTGTTTGATAAGGGAACCAGGTCAATTTTTTTGCCAACTTTCCTCCAAGCATACACTTCATGGTGTCTTTCACATACGGTTCAATCAAATTTTCTACCACTGTATGTGCTTGTCCAGATCTTGCAATTTTGTAACTTACTAAAAATGATGCCTCAAGACCATTTTTACTATCTGCGTTTGCAGCTGACAGGAAAGACGAAACACTACACTTCTTATTACCTGCTAATTTTCTTTTTAAAAACTCAACAAGTTTATCTCTGAACGTCGGATGTTATGGTTCAATGTGTCTACGAAGAAATTATAGTTTTAAACTGCTGTTGGCCAGGACTTCATTACAAATTACACAAAGCGATGTAGGTTCTGACTCATCCCCGTTAAAATAAAAAGCCGTTCGTAAATAGTCTCTATCATATTTTCGTTTCTTCACTTTGTTATCACTATGTTTGACTATTGTTTCCTTGCTTTCAGTCTGGAGAAACGGAAGCTTACTACAACTGTCAGTATCGTTACCCTGTGATGGATCCAAACTAGGGACTGAAGTAGAAGAAGAATCAATTGATTGCTCATCCATCTTTTTGTCAGACTTGAGAACACTACCAGTTTTTAACTATCGATCCATAATGAAATTATGTAATAATTATTCACCTTCACGGTCGACGTGCACGTTTAAGTAAAAAGTCTTTATTGCAATTTATTTACACCCACTCGCATCGCAGCGGCGTAGCGCCTCATCACGTTACAGATTGTTGCCTGTTGCGACTCGACAATTTTACGTATGTCCGTCGCAAGGCGTAATTGACTGAGGTAATATTCAGAAATTTAATGTTTAATTGATTCCGCCATTACAATATTTTTTCGCGAACCTTATTTATAAACCCCCCAGGGATTCGCGAACCACCGGTTGAAAATCGCTGACTGTCTAGATTAACTGTTCGGAAATATTTAACACTTCAATTGTGCTATTTTAGCTAGTACTAGGCTGCGGTTCTTGGTTTGTCTGAATTTTTTGAGAAATGCTTATTGTATTCGGTAAACAGTCATCGATATATCCTTCTTCAACTGCAGAAAAACGCTAACCTCCATATTTTTTAAGTGTTAGCAAATCACTCCCAGAGTTAACTAGTAGGGTTACAGAACTGCGGCGAAAGCAATGTCCTGTGTATGTATTGGGTTCAAGCATTTTAAAAAGAGTTGCTATTTTGCTTGGAATTTTGCTAAATATATTTTTTTCGATCGGTTGTGCTGTGCATTTATTATTTTTGTAATAAAGGAATAGGCGATTATGTGGCGTTTAGGTAGGTCTAAGGGTCTAACATATTTGTGGTATATTGTAGGGAGATTCAATCCATCAACTTTGTGACTGTAAACGTTTGTGTAATATTATTGTTTGTTTCTGGAACTGTAACAATTAATACGTCTCCACCATTATCTATGTGGTCAAGTTTCATATTCAACAACTCATATCGACGACAAGCTCCGTATAGTCCCATAATAAGAAAAACATACAATGCAGTGTTAATAAAAAAACAAAACCAATTTAGCTTAATATGTTTATCTTTATCATAAGATATTCTGAATCATATAATTCCTTAAATTTTGTTTCAAAAATGCTGAAACTTTATGAAGATGGTGAAATTACTATTTTCCTTTACTTTAAAAGTGCTTTTAACATTGAAAATCTAGACCATAGTGTATCTGCATTTACAATCTTTAATTTTTCCGATAGACAAGCAAGTAATACATTTTCTCTTAAATTTGTTGCTTTTATTTTCTTCAGTTACTGAACAATTCATAGTATAGTATGATCAAAAATTATTTTCATCTAGTACGGCTGCAGAATAATTCCTAATTTATGAATGCAACTTTAACTCACTTAAAAGTCAAATGTCAAGTTTGACATTTAAGTATAAACGTAGTTGCATTCATAAATTAGGAAATATTCCATAGCCATACTAAATGAAAAACATTCTTGATTATACTATACTTTTCGTACCATTGTCTTCACTTTGTAGTTAACATTCAGATAAAGTCCAGCGGAATATTCGTAAATTGTTATTGTTATTTTACACGTTTGATATCTGTTTTGATTTAAAACTTTGATTTAAACTGCAGTTTAATGTCAAAGTACTTAAATGGCATTCAAAGTTGTCTAGATTCTGAAAAACTACCAAATCGTCTTGCTATGAGTTTCCCGGACCAAAGGACGATAAACATTACTTTCGGTCATATATTTAGGCTTAATATGATTCATTTTTACATATGGTAGGCAAAAAAGTAATACCCTTACCCTGAAGTAAACACATGTTCAATAATAAATTGAATAGCATTTCATTTTACTTCAGCACTATCTGCCAAAGTCTTACTTCCGGCCTCGACAATTTTTACAAATTTACAATAATTTTTGTCACAACCCATCATTCAATCGCGACCAACCCAAACTTATGTGAAAGGTTTCCTGAAACTACATAACTTTTGTGTAGATTACAACCGCTTTGGCGTTAAGGGAAAGTCGGAAAATTAGGTTTAGTGAAGGTGTCACACCGGATGGATCTAAAAACCTCTAGGCGAGATTGGTGGCTCTTTTTGTTGTATATATTTGTCGATTTGTGTTAGGGTTACCTGCAATAAATTTTAAGAGATCTTGTAATTGAGCTATCAAAGTGGTGTAGAAAAAACACTCGAGAACAGTCGAATTTCGGTCCGACGTTTTTTAAGTTATCGAAAGATGCGTATGCAAATTCTTATCCCTGCTGTCCTTTAAATCCAAAATGACAGATTAGCGGAGCTCTGTGTCCCGTTCGAACTCTTCGCTAACGATATGGCTAAATCGCCGAATTAATTTTAAACCAATTTCATTGTTAGTTTCTGTCTCCTTTGCGAATTCCATTTGACTCAAGTCGTCGCCTATATGGCGCGATTATGTATATAAAATAATATGATAACGGACATGTCACATTGAAAGCACAGTTTAACAGATTAGAAAAAAATACATGTGTCTTAAGAAGCCGGTGTTCCAAAAAGCGACTGGTAATAACCGCTCCATACCAATAATGTGCCTAAGTATCCATCAGAGCACATATTTGGTAATTAAAAATATGCGCCGTAAGTAGCTTTCGAAAAATGTTAAAAACTGAATATTACCTAATAATATAAAAAAATCTGCAAAAGGCTTTACCCAGAACTTCCCTCGTCAACATTGTGGCACTAAATAATTTTAAAAATCAAATTAAGTTAGGAGTACAAATATCTTCACGATTCTAATAAAATAAATACATTTTCAAATTTAAAAAAAAATGTATCCCGCTGGGGTTTGAACTCGCCTCATCTGCATCTCTGCAGAATGCACGAAGGTGGTGCACATTACTAAAATAGTTTTGATTGTACAGGGTGGCTCAAAAAAGTGTGGCGAATCAAACTTACTTTTTTTAAATCGAATGTCCTATATTTAGGTAACTTGAAAGTTTTGCACTGAAATACTAATAAATTTATATCAAGTTGTATGGCTCTAATGTCAGTTGTTTCGGAGATACATATCAACGATTTTATGCAAAAAAAATGCTGAATTTCAGGCAGGTGCTATAAGAGAAATGAAATTGACTGATGAAAAACGTTACCAAAAAAGTATGCTTTTCGTGAACTACTTTTCCAGTGGAAAATGATTGTTCTGAGTATTACTAATATAAATGGTGCTGAACATTAGCAAATTTAATAATTTCGGTTTTTTTCAAATGAAAGGCCCTGTATTAATTTTTGAAAAGCGCTGTTAATGGGCTTTA
The DNA here is from genome assembly GCA_940337035.1 of Agriotes lineatus. NCBI lineage: Eukaryota > Metazoa > Arthropoda > Insecta > Coleoptera > Elateridae > Agriotes > Agriotes lineatus. Next base: position 94,546,874 of record OW679196.1, on the reverse strand, counting down.
TTTGATATGTTACTACATACCTCTAAATTCAACTGTTTTCCAATTTTAAAAAAACATTTGAGCCACTTAACATGCTTCATTTTAAGAAAAACCGACAAAAAACTCCTTGTATTATGTACGAATAAACAAACCAAGTATATTTATCCAAATAACTAATATTAAAATGTATTTTAATTACCTTCACATTTTTTTTTCGAGAAAGAAAATACGCACGGTTTTAGAGGAGCGTAAGGGTTCTCCAGTAATTGCTTTTTTCTTTAAATTAGAAAAACTCCCAAGAAGTCTATCAGTGCTGTCAAAATAAGCACCGACGTCGTTTAACCAACTTTCAATCTCCCCATTATTAGCGAGAATACAAGTGGATGAAGTTTCAGTTTCTGTGGAATTTGAATTTCTACTGTCTTATCCTGATTGACATGAAGGGCAATAGTTTTTTAAAATTATTTTCCATTCAATGCAAGCACCTACTAATTTTTTTTAGTAAAATGTTACATTTAAAAATTATAAATAATAGTATATAGTCAGGTTACATTAGGCGGAAAAAAATAGCATCTGCCCAAACAAGTGAGCTGAAATTTTGCATACACTTTTATTTTGACATTATAATGTCTCAAAAGTTCCCATCGATATCGCGTTTGCGTTTTCAGTTATTCACGGTCTAAGGTCACAGAAATACGTTTTCCGAAAATGTCTCGCTTCCTATGGGTTGTATGACGTGTTTTAAGTACGCCCTCGTTCTCTTCCTCCCCCTCCACATATTCCTCTATAGTTTTTCTTTCTTCGTTAACTTCTTCCTCACCATTCTCCGCTTCTGTAATATTTTCTGTGAAAAGACCGACAAGATTAAGCTCATTAGATTCTTCATCATTTTCCAAAACAATTATCCCACCCACCCGACAAAAGATATTAATATAATGATGAAGAATGTAATGAGATAAATTTTGTTGATCTCATCTCATCACAGAAAATATTACAGAAGCATAAGAAAATGATGAGAAAGAAGTTAACGAAGAGAGAAAATAAAACGAAGAGCAACATGTGGAGGGGGAGGGAGAGAACGAAAACGTACTTGAAACAAGAAAAATATGAATTAAGCCTACTGGGGAAACCATGTAAAAACGCTCTTTGCACTCGATATCGATGGGGACTTTTAATGTCAAAATAAAAGTGCATGCAAAATTTCAGCTCACTTTAAATACGTTTTTCGCCAAAATTCCGAAAAATGTGTGACTTCAGTTAAAACAGTTTATAATTATTATAACATTAGAATAACAATACACTCTTTTCGAAGCATCGTCTATGAGCATGCCCATCCCTTCATTATGGTCATTTATAAAAATGTGTGAGAACAAATTGTAAATAAACGCGATTCGAGAAGTTTTTAAATCCGGGTGGTGAAACATTATACATTCCAATTACTACTCAAATCATCCTGAGAACCAATTAATGCAGTTTAATTAAACGCATGTTTGCCTACATGATCCTATTACAGGAATATTACGCACTATAGGATTTTAGATGAGTAATTGCGTTTAATTTGCAACGTACACTTTTTACCATGAAAAATAAAACGTTGTGCTGGCGGATCAAAGGCAAACAGTTTAAAATTGTTTAATATTCCTTTGTAGGACACAGCATGCAGCAAATTGATCCTGTCTGGCATATTTGTAATATAATGAGAAACTTCATTGACAAAATGTTTATGCTCGATTACGATATACTGCACAGTTCATTTTGAAAGTTTATAGTGTAAACAATTATCACTAAGTATTATTGATCGTTATAATTTAATTGACATAAACCGCTTTAAACATAAACACTAAACACATAAAAACTATTACATAAATTTTAGTAGTTAATTTTGTACATTAGCGTATTAATTAGTTATTTATTATCTTGCTTTTGTATGTAGATGGAATCGGGGATTGGTACAATAACAGCCACCAGTATGTTATACAGTCGAAACCGGTATTTAGTGCAAAAGCCCCAGATTGTTACAACATAAATTCCAAACATTTAAAATAGTTTCACAAACATTAAATTAAACGAAAAGGGTTTGCAGTTCTAAAATTACTTATTTAACATCAAAACAATCCGACATAAACGACGTTCACCTACTATAATAAATTCAGCAATGTGCACCGGCAATGAATGCTATATAATTTAACTCCACAGTGTTCGTTGTAAACGGGCCACAAAAATCTACGATTATACGGAAAATTTATTATGCTAACATGTTTTGAATTAGGTCTCACTGGGTCCAAAATGGCGTCGCACAGAGTGATTTAATTCACTATAAAGTTAATAGATTGAAGAGTCCGGGAGCCATTCCATGATTGTCCAACGAGACTGCTAGCCGGACGAGCCCAACAACTGCGCTAGTAATTCGACAGGTGCGAAAATAGGGCTTCAACAAGCCGGAATGCAGCCAATAATCAAAGGGAGCAGACATGATTGATCCTCAAAAAGAATAATGGAAGGCGCCAACAACGATTTGCAGTTTTTCCAACCGGCAATGCTTCCTCGTAAATAGGCCAACGTCAAACAGAACCCAAAGACAATCCGCTGAGTTCGTAATTAAGGCCTGTAAAAATCCTTTGATAGGGATCCTATCGCTGCCATATTTATCCTCAACGTCCCTCGAATGGCTTGTACAACGGCTTCAGAAAGCACACATGAATCGTATTTAGTAAATACAACGCTTAAAAGGCACAAAGACCACGGCTTCAAAAAGGCACACAAGGCACAAACTCAAAAAACTTGTTGACTATTTCAAAACGGGAATCAGAATGCGCGCACAAATTCGACGGCCTGCCACCATTCAGTTCTCTATCTCATAGATTGCATCGGATTGTGCAATAGTCTACGTTAGATGTTTTGCCACAAAACGGCCAAAACAAGCTCAAACATGTTGGTAAGATCGGGACAGTCAGACGTCAGCTGAATTAATTGCGAACCAACTCCAAACGCTACATGTGTCGGCCTCTTTAGGCAAAGAAACGAACACTTGAACAGAACTAAACGAATAAGCCAGTACACCAAGAACTAAATCTACAAAATTCTACAACTAAACCGCGGATGGGACCAAAAATATGTTACTAAATATCGCAATCCACACAAAATTTTAACAAAGATGCAGAAATGAAGCGGGAAAGGCGAGAACTCAAAAATGTTACTAGCGAGAGTTTCAAAACCTGATTACATTGTCAAACTAAACTTAAATGAGGCGGGAAATTGGGAAACTACAAAAATTGTCCTTATAAGTTGAACCAATTTCCCAATAAAGTATTATCAATATTGTCATTAAAAACTTTCCTTTTTCCCTGAGTGAGTGTACACACGTGTCAACTGCTCCGTGAAAAAACTCAAATATTGAGCCTTTACGATCGAAATTTACACGTAAGTCAACAACAACAACTTGATATAATCGACTAAGATATAGGGTAGGTAGCAGAAGGACAGCATTCATCAAGAGTTTATAACTTTCGAAAGGTCGACTTGGATGATAATACTTAACGCAGTCGTGATAATCAAATAAGCACACTAAATAGCAAACAAATGTATCAAAGGTTGCATACCTAATAAGGTAAATTACTACTTATTAAAATAGAATATACCACGGATGAAGTAAAGCGGAAACGAAAAGAAGTACAAAGATACATTCAAGAAAGTAGGAGGAAAAAAAAAGAAAGTACAAGCGAGACCGAAGACCAGGGAAATGAAATAAACGCGTACATAAAAGATATCCTCATAGATATGAAATAAATCAGAAAATAACAAAGGGAATACCGAGAGAAAATGAAGGCCCGAATAAAAGAAACCAAAAGCTACAAAAAGAAATAACAAAGCTATAGACGAATTAAAAAATGGAATGAGTAGAACATAAAATGGAAAAATTAGGAAAAGATGAAAAAGAAATAATGTAGTCATTACAGGATTAAAAATAGGTAGAAGTAGTAAAGAAAAAATTGTAAAAAAATCTGAAAATATTTTAAAATACTTAGGTCCGAAGACAATCGCTAATGGGCGTAGCTCCAGGTTTAATTTTCTCTGGAACTCCGCTATAGAAGACTACCAAATTAACCACAACTAACCTCGGCATAATGGCGAATAAAAAAAACTTAACAACTGGCACAAATAATATACTTTCATCAAGGAAATTAATTAAAAACGGGGAGCTAAAACTACACACAAGCTTTCGGCTTGTAATTTCACAATTTCTGGATTTAAAATAACAATCATGATAATACAGATTTATTGCAACATATTTATTGTAATCTAGTTCGAATAAGCACAAAAGTTTCCTTCCTAGTCTTAGAAACTCATAAACTTCAGCAAAAATTGGTTTTATAAACTCCTGTATTGATTTCTCTGTTAGGTGAAATGTGCTTTTGTAATATGTACTCTCAATCGCTCAGGTGAAAGTTATATTACGCTACACAATTTTTATGCGAAGAAAATCTCCCATAAAATTAATTTCCTTAGTCTCTTTCGGTTCGTGCCCGAGTAATTCTCAAGAACAATGAAAACTTTATTCTGCGTTGTTTTTACAGTCAGCGCAGCTGCAGTACTACTAAATTTTTTATGTTCAATTAGGCTTAGAACTAGCATTATTAAATTAGAGATAAAAGTGGTTATAAAATAGCAAAGCAAACGAGTGTCACATTAGTTCCTATAAAAAAACACTAACTTTCAGCACACGCTGCTTGTGTAAGTCGGCGTAAATTGATTTTCAGTTATTGGAACTCCAAACTTGCTTTCAGGATACACTTTATAGGGCTATTATAATTTTATTCCCACTCGACGGGCATATTAAAGGTGAAGGAGCCGCCAGTCGCTGATGGCAAATATACGGAAAAAATGAGAATATTTTATTTAGCACCCATTTTATGCTCCCTGGGTTTCCGATTACCACTGTCGAGCCCACAACATTTCATCGCATCAGCACCACCTCACCCCATTCAATTCCCGGAAAATTTTAAATCTAAACTATTTCCTTGTAATTTCGCCAGTGCATCGCATTTTTCAAGTTTAATAAAAAGCATCCCCTTCCCTCTTGGCCGGATATTAAGTTTTGAAGCTGCTGCAGTTGCTTATTGAGCTTCAGTTTTTGCATGTGAAAGAATTGTTCTACAGACGTCTCAAGGGTACAGATCGATGAATTTGCAACTTTATTATTTCAGGTCTGAGTGGAGACAGATTCCATTTCGATATGAACGGCGACGGACCCGCACGGTACAACATTATACACTTCAAGCAAGTCTCTGCTGGAAAATATCGCTGGATTAGGGTTGGAGAATACGTGGAGGGAGAACTAAGACTAAATATGTCCGGTAAGTTTTCAAAATAATTAATTACTTTGAGGTAAAGTACGTTTTTTTTCTATAATAACTGTCAAAGTGTTACAATGTTGGTAGATATGTGATTAAAACGCTAGGAAATTTTTATACCTCGTGTTGGTAGAACTTTCAAAATTATGGTTATGTGTCAATTTTGAATGTTCTTTTTTTATCATGGAATCATCATCATCATCATCATCAATAAAAAAAGAAAACCAAAAAATATTTTAAATGCAAAAATGAAGCAAGCGATATTAAATTATGACATATCTGTCAAAATGACTATAATTTTTTTAGTGGAAGAAAAGAACTAAAAATCTATGTACTAACATTATTAAAACTAGGGACCCTGCAGGAATGCAAAGTATTCCCTAGAAAGTTGACCTTGAAAATTATTATAGAAAAAAAATGTACTTTATCTAATTTCCATGTTCGTCAATAAAACACTCAAAACCCAAAACCGAAGTGGTACAAAGACAAGTTTTTTTGCGCAATCTACCAAGAAATCTACCTAATGTATTTATCATTAACAAGTAGGTGTGATACAATGCGATCTCTTAAATTTCTTATCAACTGTGCTAGCAATAATTTAACAATTCCATACAAATGTTCTAAGTTGTGGTTGATTGCACTTACAATCGTTTAAGGACCACTATTAATTATACTACTTCTCAGTTTAACAAGCAAGAAGTGTCCATAGAGATAAGGTAGTGTGTTAGCTATAATTTCCTTAAATCTTCAAATACCTATCGCAACGCTACAAGAGTATACTTACGGGCCCTCCAGCTAGATTCAGTGAAAACGGCGTGCAGTTCTTTATAAGATGATAGTACCTAATATTACAAAAAGGTAGCGGCAACGAAATCAGACAATAAATGAGATAAACAGTGTATTGAATTTATTAGGCAAACGCTGCATCTGATTGCCAATGCAACAAGTCCTAAAGGCGTTTCTTGTGGGGAAGGTGCACACACAATTGGCATTTTATACTAGTAGTTAACACAATTAAATAAATAATTAAAGGTCACAATTTTTAAAAGTAAATTACAGAATGAGAACAGTTTTAATTTCTCTACTTTAAAACACATAGAGCTCGCAGAATGAATAGCATTAATGTAGCATCAGATGCATCCTGAAGGAAATCTAACCAAATGCGACGGTTGAACGGCACGACAAGAAGGTCAGAATGCTACGCCAAGAAGGTATAATTCCACAACGACAACAGCAACTCAGTTCATTAGGTCGTAATTTACTTATTTGGCAGACCAAGCTTCTGCAGTAGGTGGTTACATAGCCTCCAAGCGGACTCTTACAGCTATGCTGGCAGCAAGTGAGGGTGCTTGCAGAAACCACCAGATCGCAAGCGAAATATAAACGATGAAGGGAATGCATGCCTTCCAAAGTAGGCTAAATCGGTGCCTTATAACCTCTGAAGAAAAACCTGTAAAACAGGCTTTTCTGGAGAACGATAATTACATGCTTGCTGCTAACTCGAAACCACTCACGGAAAGGAAAGCTATTCAAGCCGCAACAATTCGTTTCATATCTCAAAAAGGCCGAAGCCAAAGATCCCTGCACCATAAGCTAAGCTATTAAAATGCGAGAGAGCTATCGCAAAAAGCTCAGTAAAGTTTTCCGGTATTACAGATAACACATGCTAGCTGCCAATTAGGCTACTTTTACGCCACTACGACGCTTCAACTAAATAAACGGGGTCCCGACCACAAAGGTTTTTTTCATGGTAGACAGAGAACGTGAGATGAAACTAATATTTGAGACTGAGGTTCGTACTCACTATCTGTTATATGTACATACTTGGAACAGAATAAATTCAATAACAGGTGATATTAAGAGAAGCTTCCGGGAAAAGTTTTAAAAATAAATGAAATATGATCTCTGTGGGAGGAGGGGCAAACAAAGTGTGCAAAATTCTGAGATATTGAAACAAATGAGTTATTAATGGATAGGGACAGTTGAAAAATATAAGCTCTAAAGTAAGATCCCAATAATGCAGACATACTAACGCTTCCTTAAGGGACGAACAAAGTTACAAAAGTCCAATAAACGATCGAGTTATCTCGGTAGAAAACAATTTCTAGTTCTTTGGTTAGTCTTGGTTCTTCATATTTCAACAGATCATTTGTATTAATCTTGTCAATTCTTGCTAATTTAATGAATTCGCAAGAATTGACTCCTCCTTCTTCCTCTTATTGTAGGCCAGTGGCCTGTTATAACCACAAAGTGGTTCTATGAGCCCTCTTTGCCCATAGGCCGGGTAGGTGGCTAGCCTTGCCCGTCGAAATTGAGGAAGAGTTCCCTTATTAGGGGTTAACGACTACCACAGATATTAGCGTGGTAGCCGAGGAGCGTTCGATTTTTAAAATCCATCTATAGCATCTACCGGAATCAAACCCGGGCTGGCCGCTTGAGAGGCGAGCATTTGCTCGCTGCGCCATCCGCTCACCTAAGAATTGACAAGATTACAAATAATCTTTTGAAATATGAAGAAGCAAGACTAACCAAAGAACTAGAAATAGATACTATATAATAATATTTGTTCTTGATGATGTCTCAACGCAAGGATATCAAGGATCACCATCGCTATATTCAAATAGGGCAACACGACGGATCTTGGTAACTATCGTGGAATATGCGGTCTAAGGGCCATTACTAAAACTACCTACTAAAGAAAATAATATCCTCTAAAATCATTACCTTACACGTATAAATAAGAAGCAACAAAAGGTTTAGGACTCGACGGAATAGGTAAACCATGGATGCCATCTTTAATCTTCGGCAAGGGATGGAAAAAGCTACTAAAACCCGCATTCTTATTTTTATCGATTTGACATAAGCTTCCGATAGGATCAAATTCTGTGCCGAGAAATGGTGGACCCTCAAATAAAAAAATTAAATATAACAAATAAACACAGGTAGTAACACAAAGCTAATTGTGAATAACGCTCTTACAATTAATATCTATTTCATCAGGCATACGGCACGGAGACAGTTTCAGCCCTACTCTATTAAGGTCATAATGGATAACTGTTCTACTAAATATCAGGCAAACAATGTGGTTCCAAAAGTGATATAACACATCCCCATTTTCGCAGGGATGTTAGAAATTATCCTAGAAGAACTTTTGGAAACATGCTTGCCCTCTTGCAGTCGTGATTTGAATCAACTGGATTTGTTCTTTTCGGGAAAAGTAAAAAATTATGTTTACCGGGAACCTGTTGCAAATAAAAATTAATTAAGAAAATAGATTACCAAGTCATGTCGTTTAGTCACTCATAAAATATTGGATGGATGCACTTCGAATATTTAATGTAGTTAATTATATAATAAGCATGAATAGAGGGATATTGAAAATGGTGCAGATATAGACGAAGTGAATGGTACTAATACGTTAAAGAATAGACAACAGCATATTGACACATGTAGCTATGACAGCAGAACCTAATATGAAAGATCCACAAAGAAGACAACCAAAAAGATGAAACTAAAGCTTGACATCTAGATCCCAAGAAGCGGCACAACAACAATAGAGGCAGATATTGAAAGTTAGAGGATCTATTTCTATTATACGAAGTAAAAGAAGAAATATGTTACACCACGAGACCGTCGTTACAACATGAATTTGACATTCACAATACTCAATCGTCAGTTACTCGATAAAATGACACAAATCGGGAAATTCTCGAATCCGTTGCACCAAATATGTTACGATGATATGTAACAAAAGTTGTCGACTAACACTCAGAAGAAGAAGAAGGAGGGTTCCTGACCACCTTAATTAAGGCAACGACTCGGTAAACAAAATAAAAATGTTAAATGCCAGAGGCCACCACTTTACTAAATCGAGAAAAATACAGGTGGACTCACCGATAAAGTGGAAGCGATGGCCCCAATCTTTCTGGTCCAACCTTGACAGTGCTTGGGGCGGCCATCCACGTTCAGCTGCGTTGGACTTACCTTATTTGCATTTTCTTACAGCTTTCTAAATCCCTTTACAGAGAAAAATATCACAAAGCAACACATACAACCGTCCTAAACTTACTAAAGAAAAACACAACTAAATGAAAAATGAACTATATTAATGTAGAAATAGGTAGATGAACAATGAACATTAAACGAAATACTCGATAAAGGTTAATGTTATTAACTGCACAGCGTTTAATCTAAATACAGACGGTAAACTTGATAGCAAACAATCTAACGGCCTCAAAAACGGTAACAACTTTAATTACACAACGTTAACCTAAATACAAACATTAAAACTTTGCGACAAATACTCAAACTGACTTAAGGACAGTAACACGCTGCGTGAAGTGGCGACACTTCGAAAATCACTTCACTACACATTGTGAGCTTTAAAATTACTACAAAAAATATTGTACCTTGTAGGGGTTCAGCTTGATCTAATTATGATGTCCAACGGAGTTACAGGCCATGTCCAAGCGACTGCCCCAAAATACTTAAAGAAACTGCGATAAACGACCTAGTGTGCTACGTGGCGAGTGAGCCTAGACGATGTTAAATCCCCAGAGGGTAAAACGAGGAACGTAACCAACAGGAAAGGTTGCGGTACGGTACACGTAACTTCATTAACGACAATTAGCACAAACGTGGTTTCCAATTAATTATCCGCCCAAGGCGCCAATCGAAGCTTACCAACCCCACGTTTCTTAAATAATCAAAAACTCGCCCGATAACACCCACACACAGTTTCAATAAATTTTGACGTTGCCCGGAACAAACGATCACATGTATATGCAAGTCTGGCGGTAGAATCTTTAAATTTAGGAGGACGCCCGCGTGCGCTACTTACTTGCTTTCTCTCTAACTCATACAAAAACGACAGCATTGGGAGTTGCATGATGCAATCAAGTTCCGTGTCCAAAATCGGGGGGGGGGGGGGCACGGCCCGTATGAAACGACCGGCGCTCTGGTGCCAAAAAGCAATTAAGAGGTAAACGTCATTCATGCGCCAAATAAGCATATCTAAATTTAAATCGACATTGCGCTCACGATATGATGAAATGAGCCGGAAGACGCTAGTATTTGAAATGAACGACATTGGGTTTTAAAACATAGCTAAATTGTCAATTATGGCTTAAATGAAACTGAAAAAGTACTAGTATTTGGAATACAAAATCAGAAAAAGGTGGAAAAACGCTAAATTCAAAAATTGTCCTTATAAATATTTTAATCGCTTCTCCAATATTTGTTCCTACTTTGGTGCGGAAAGTAGTCACTTTGCGCAGAATATGTCAACTTCCTGCACTCTTATCAACACTTTCTGCACTCTAATGTCAAGTTATAACCATTGGATTAGCTAAAACTGAAAAATGTCAATTTTTGTGGAAAATGACAATTTTCTTTTGACAAATATCAAAATTGACCAACTAAATTTCTTGTAGAATGCGATGCCGTCGTAGAGCAAATAGAACGTAACACAAAGGTCATTGAAAAAATTATGAGAATGGAACGCTCGTTAAAGCGTTTTCCAATGATATTCTTTTCACACCTATATTACAATAAACTATAGTTTCTCAAAACTATTTAAGATATGTAAATGATTCCATGGAAGTTGTGAGACACCGTTAGAAGAATTTTAAACGATTACACTTACGCTTACACCTGAAATTTAAAAATAGATTACAAAGATAATGTATAAAACCAAGGAACACAAAAGTAAGTTCGTTAACATGGTGATTGTCACCAGTAAGTTGTTAATCACCCATAATGTTAGGCAAATTCATAACACGTAATAAATTTGGAAAATCATTCAGGATTCTAGATTCTTAAAGTAAATCGCATATTCAGATAGATAAACATCTGTATTGTATTTTCAATTTCAAAGTATCCCTCTCTCATTCAAATGGTGCTCGTATATAATCATTCCATTCATCCATGTAAAAAGTATTCTGAGAACAAACAAGTTAAGGTAGAAAGTAGAATTACTTTAATTAACCACTTAAGCACAAAATCACTAAACCTATCGTATAACATAGAGCGTTGAAAAAATCCATCATCACGGACGAATTGCTAAAAAATATCACAAATATTGTAGCAACAATACTCGCAGGCGTTGCAGACGAGGTGAAAGAATAAAGACCAGCCAAGATGGTCAGAAAATGCCATAAAATTTAAAGACCTGGACTTTATAGCAGTTCCTGAGGTCTGGGATAACTCTACATTATCCAACGAACTTCGTCAGAGTTGTAAAATAGTCGAACGTTGCAGCAATCGACATAAAACGGGAGATAAATACTTAAATGTAGTGTCATCTACTAAAACGTAAACCTCTGCAAAAACTCGTAGCTCGAAATGGCTGTTTCTTATTTCCTCCGAAGTAGTTCATTATAGCCCGAAAAAAATAAAACGCATGGTTTCACTTTCACACTCATTAAAAGAACGTCGGGACTCGAAAGTGAAATTATCTAATTATTTATGGATAGACTAAGTAAGAAAGTATATATACTTAGTTTAAATTAGTTTTAGCGCTATTACTGTCCTCACATTTATCTAAATTCTTTTCTCATATAAATCACTTGTCATATTATTAAGTTTCTTACCTAAAATTTGTGTATATCATACTAACATAGTACATTATGATACTAGTGTATAATTACGCCTTTAAAGCACGGGCGACGAGTTTAAGAGCACGACGCAAAGCGGAGTGCTTTTAACGTCGCTAGTGCTTTAATGGCACTTATACACGTGTATCATACGCTATTTTTTCTACGATCGTAACAGATATATAAAAACTTAGTTCGGTGACACTTTTCCGTCACATTGTGTTAGATATTCTAGGTTATGTTTACATTCAAACTTACGCCAAAGCGTGTTTTAATATAATATTAAAACACGCCACCAATGGCAACGTGCCAAAAAGACGTAATTCGGGCGCTAATATTAAGAGTGCTACAAACGTCACTTATTACACTAGAACCTATGCAAAAATCTGTCATTTTGACACGATCGTAGAAAAAAATTATTTAGCAGTAGTGCAGTGTTCTACACTGCGTTTTACAAAAATTTAGAATTCAGAATTAAAAGCACCCACATTTCTCGTTTCTATTTAAATATGTTGCTACGTTTTAGCTCCTGAGAGTAATACAATTACGTCGATTTACTAATGACTCTACATTTAGTTTTTAAATGTAGTGTCTACTTTCGTTTTGCAGGTTCTCCTTACAAGAAAATCCAGGACAGTATGATTTACTATCAACCTCTTTAATGCACAATTTAATTTCATCCAAACCCCAGCCTCTCATTACACGCATTCTTGGGACACCAGCTTTGCATCGTATTTCTTCGTTCTTTAAATTTTTCCTGTCTGATTTAATGCCGGAGCTGTATAAGAATGTTAATGCGGCTTTCTCTTTGAATTAAGCTTGCTCCGGTTCTTGCTTAGCTTGTCTCTTCTGAAATAAGCAGTCCATTAATGTCGCGATATTATAGGGTAGACCTTTCCAGCATTACCGCATTATTTTTAAAACGTCTTTTTTCCCTTTAGTTGGTTTCACCTAAACCCCCTTTCATAATATATTTTGATATGAAAGCAATGTACTTGCATAGGTTAAATCGATAGACTGACAAAACTTCAACATTATCAGCTCATTTTTCGTTGCATTGTTTAAGTGACGTTTTTCCGATCCTGCTACACGTTTGTAATATAAAATTATGAATGCGAATGAATTTTCCTCGTTTAGTTTTAAGAAACTGGCTTAACACCAACTTAATAAATTACCTACTGTTGATTGTTACATTCCTGATGTAAATTTGTCTATTGGTATGACGAGCGTATTTTGTCTTCGTTCTCATTATTCTTGTTAACGTAGAATTTCGGCTTAGACCTCGTAGTATTTGTGAATAAACACCCAACATTATCTGGCTTAATGTGCCTTGCACCTTGTAAACTCGAGCAAGAATCAACGCGATGGCCCCGCTCTTTGGTGGCTCGTGTTGTTTGAGTACCATGAGAACGAGGATACTCAGACAGATTTGACCTTGTTGCTGTTTGTGCACCCATATTGGTCGTTCAAGTGCAACGTAATCCGTGAGGCATGCCCGTATGACGCACAGTGGTTGTAATGCTTTAGATCATGTATCACATGGGTTCACGTTTTACTAAGCTTAAAACCATCTTCCCTGTTTATATTGGTTATATTATATTTATATTGTATTATTTATATTATTCTCATTACTTAGAAAGTTATAGATTTGTGTTGCCCCTAGTGGTATTGATCTGGGATCTGTCACGTTTTGTTTTTTCACGGTAACAGTTTTTACAGTTATTCTGCATGTATATATTTCAAATGCCAATAACCTCTCTGTTCGCCTTTGTCAATCACCATATGTCTAATCTATAAATTGTAATATAGTGCAATGGTATGATACACACAGCACTTCTGTGATTAGTAGTACCGAATTGGGTTTACGCGTTAGCAAACTAATTAGCCATGTCAGGATGTTTATTTGACAACGCTTGTCATTTGTTTAAATAATCGTGTTCCATGCCATCGACTACGTGAGTAATTTCAAATTTATTATTAATAGGTATTTTTATAAAATGAAATAATATGATTATTTTTGC
>OW679196.1:94471821-94527324 GCA_940337035.1 Agriotes lineatus | reverse complement strand
GATATTTTAACAGTGTGATTGGGACGAAGCCAGGAAAGAATGAAAAATGTAATTGAATGACATGACGATGAACCTATAAATGCAAACGGAAAAGAACTACTACAGGTTTGCATAGTAAACGATTTTGTAATCACACATTTGAAAAGAAATAGATACGCAAATATACCAAAAAGAAGATCGATCCCAGAATAAAGTATCAATTATAAACTATATTGTCACACAAAACGCCAGTAAAACATACTAGAAATAAGTTTATATTGAAAAGAGAACCAGGTATTCAAAGTGAATACTACCAGTGACTAACAGATCTTAGAGCGACTTGTACTAATTGGAGCAGAGAAGACATGTAGAAAATAAAGAAAAATAAACATTTACTGGTCCGAACAAATTAAGAACGAAGTTAAATTGAAGAAGCAGCTATGGAAAAATAGTACTCGTAGAATAGTAGAAAACTACGATAGCTGAAAAGCACAAAGGAGAAAAGCTATAAATGAAGTGATGGAAACAAAAGCAGAGACTTAGAAAGAAGTTGTAGATAAGATACCAGAATATAGTAAAAAAAATCAGAAAGCAATTAAGGCAAAATATAGCTTACGAAAATGACTTAGAGATAAGCAAGGAAATTTAGTACTTAACAGAAAGTGAAAATGTGTTATAAGTGTTACAAATGTGGAAACAAATAGAATGAATATTTTAAAGAGCATTTAGAACCAAACCATCGCATACATCAAAGAAAATAGAAAGAACTTATAGAGCCATAGAACAAATAACAATGGCTGATGAAACTGAGGAAATCTGCAGAACATCAACAAATAGCAACTGAAATGACGAGCAATTTGGACCACTTACAAAAGAGTATCTAAATATATTTCGCAAGACATTAGCTATCAAAACTATACTCATGGGCAGGAAGACTACTATAATTGTATTTATATATAGACCGGAAATAGACTGTGAGGCAAATAGGAGAATCACGGGGAAATTTGGTTATTGGAAAAATCAGCTAATTTTACGAAGCTATAATAGAAATAGGGCGTCAGGGTGGTCCAGTGGTTAGGGAATTCCGCTGCGGGGATCAAGGTAGAGGGTGTAATCTTCAGACCTAGCTATTGGCAGGGGGCATACCCACTCACTTTAAACCTTAAGTACCAAAACCATAGTTGTTGTAGAAGTAAGGAATTAGGACAGTCATCGAAGACGTGGTGCTAACCACATCACTCAGTATGGCGTTAAGGGTGTGCTGGATGACTAGGTTTCAGAAGAAATAATCGGAGAACCCAACCCGCCGAGTCTCAGTGAAGAACGTCGAAATTGGCAGTGAAGTAATCCATTATTTTACGACTTCTTAAAGGTTGCTGGGTGACAGAAATCGTCAACATAACCTACAAGAGTTGGTTGAAATTTTTTTCGATTTTTCGATTTCAAAATACCATAAAGTGTCCCTCGGCACTGATGTTCCTTTTTTTCTCATGTGGCTTATTAATATGGCAGTTGCGGTCAGACGGTAATGTTTTTATTCTAAAAAACTGTCGAATAAGAAGCGATATAAACAAGAGGCGTTATACACACTACCCATTTCCCCGCTTAGGCGGTCTTCTTCAGCGAACATAATTTCGTAAGCGTCCTAGCAGCCCCTTAGAGTTTTCAAAATCCACAGTAGTACCTAATTGTTTAGATACTCTATCCAAACAATTCCTTCAAAATCGAAAAAACTATGAGATGTGAGTTGGACAATTTCCACTGTGAACTCTGAATCTTAGTCTCAGAATCATAAGCATAACATATACCTATCCCATGTCACAAAATTCTTCAAACAAAATGGACAAACACTTTTGATATTGATCTGACAACAAAACCGGTTCGTGTTTAAATCTTTAGTTGAAATTTGCTGCGCTGAGCCAAATGAGGTGTGGAGATCATCAGCCATTTTTCGAATAGTATCCTGTTTCACTTATTGTTATCAGTGTTTTTTTTCTACTCGCTAAAAAGAGTTGACCTTTTTTATAACATTTTGAGGCTTATAAACTGTTACATTTCATGCGTGTAAGAATCGTTGTTATATAAATGCTGCTGTAAACACTTTATGTGCATCCATTGAAAGTACAGAAAGTAAAACACTTTCTGTTCATCCTTAAACGCTTTGTCAAACTGAGAGTTAATAATTGTTGACAAAACAAGGTTATTCATAGCAATGAGATTGCGCGTTACTTCTTTTGGATTATGTTTGATAATACTAAATTGTGTACTATTAAACAGTTTTTAAACTTCTTGGATTTACTCTTAGAAAAACGTATGTGCATAATGCTCATAGAAAGCTAATTGCTGATGTGCTCTTACAACCCGACCGTAGGGAAGGTTGCAAACGATGTACTCTGTGTAGTAAATTTTACTGTCTATGCTTATTATACAAATAATTAGTGTGTGTACATAAAATTGATAGACGTCATTGTCAATCGATTCAAAACCTTGAAATCGATCAAACGTTGGTACACGGTCTTGAAAGTGTCTGCGTCATATCCCTAAACTAATATCAATATTGCATGAGTTTGCTTTGGATTTTTTTCAAGTTTGGAACAAACCACACGTTATTTGCTGCAACAAAGTACAAATAACAGGTTTGTAATAACAGAAAACCAAACGGGCGAACAGAACAATTTGGATCTTATTAGCTTCAGGATAAAGCTTGCTATATTATGTTTGCTAAGGCAAATAAATACAATATCCCTTCGATATATCCACAACTGTGGTTTCATCCACCGTATTATCTGATCATATCTCGTATGTATTAATTTCAATGTTATCTTTACTCGACTCCTTGTGAATTTAATCAAAATGACATAAATATTACATTATCATATGCTGTTAACAGTACAATAGCTGACGAAAACTCCTTCCTATACAAGAGCACGGAAACCATTTTATTCTTCTTGTTTCCCACCTTACTTTTCTATTAATTCTTTTAAAATATTACTCTTGTAAATGTACCGTTATCATTTTAGTACTTCAGTTATTTCTTCCTTTACAAGAAGAATATTGAATATCCCATGTTTTTTTCTGAGCACACTCATTGTATGTACATCGATACATGTATCAAATAAAATTCAATTACCGTAAAATGAAATAAAACAATACACTACTTTGCTCTACTATTTATTTGAAAAGACTGATTATATGTGATGGGTTTTGTCACATGAGGTAATTTTTGGTTATTTCGCGATAGAACCTGCGTAAAAAATGAAAACCCCATTTACACTCTTTAAACTGAAAATACCTCGATTGGTTCTCTACGATTCTACCATGTAATAACATGAGAAAACAAGAAGTATTCAACAAAACCTACATTTTTTTAAGTAATCAGAATTCTAGAACCATCTTAAACATATTCAGTGTTGGGTAGTAACTACGTAAAAGTAACTCGTTACTGGTAACTAGTTACTTTTCAGTAACTTAATAGTAACTTAATTACTTTTGTGTTTTCAGTAATTGTAACTATAACACGTTACAATTATTTAGTAACTTAAGTAACTGAATATGACAAGTTACATTTTCATGCTACAAATGTAAAATATTTTAACATGTTCGGTTTTTAATGCGTAGTATTTAAGAAATTATACCTGAAGCTGAAGAATTTGTGGACATTTCGAATGCTTTAGTATGCAAATGCTAATACCGACCGCAGGAATACCTTCTTGTACTTAGTCGATAATAAATAATATTTGACGGATCCTATTTGGGCGGTGACAGCTTTTTCCAGTAATCTTTAATCTTTTAACAACTAGAAGCTCTCTGAGCAGATATGTGGATTACTGGGAAGTACATTCCTAACGCCTGTGTGCAGGTTGGGGTGTCTAATTCAGACGAAAATACATTCACCGTCTCTATATTTCATTAATAACGAAACAATATTTTAACAAAAAATTGAAATAAATAACCGAATACGCGATGTAGCTGCTATAGGATACTGCAGTTTAAATTTAAACTACATGAATTAATAACAAATTCATTCAAGTTAGGTCTATAATGTATAATTGTTATTCATATTTTACAGTACAGTAAACATTGCACTTCCATACTTTGACCAAAATGATTTAAAAGAAGTTTTGTCAACTACACGAAAAAGTTGCATGTTCAACACATTAGAAAAGTGATTCTTCCATGCTCACGTAAAACTCTTACATTCGCTGGAAAACTCGCACTTTTCTTAACTTGTAGAACAATCTACTATTAATTCACTAGCGATTTAAGAACAACTCGCTAGCATATAAACATTATAAACAGTTACTTATGGTTGCTACTATAGAGATAATAATAATGCCAGTTTAAAATGACAAAATCGAAGACAAAACTATTAATTTAACAATAACGTAACGTAATTGTTTATAAATATGTGTTTCTGTTGATATTAAGTTGATAGTAATTGCATGTAGATTAGTAGCCTCTCATAAAAAAAAGGTAACTTAAAAACTAACGAGTTACTTTATGGTAACTTAGTAACTTATTCAAGTTACTTTTATAATTCTGTAACTTAGTAACTTACTCAGTTACTTTTCTGCCGAGTAACTGATTAACTTACTTAGTTACTTTTTTAGAGTAACTTACCCAACACTGAACATATTTCCTAAATTCACCCTATTCACACTTAGGTTTGGTTCTGTGTATGTATTGAGAGCTATCAATTACGTTTGATTATACATATAAATTATGCATAGTCACTAAACAACGCTTATATAATTCCAACAACCTGTAGGTTACGCGAGAGAGCAATCTAAACAAAAATTTAAACTCCGCGCATAAACCAAATATTTTCAGACGCTCGCGACGACTGTAAACATGTTCCCAATTTCCTGAAGGGAATGTGGAGTATTTGTGCCTGTTAAACTTCTAGAAATTTAAAGAATTGCCTCTGCTTGTAATTCACTCTAAATCTCTGCCTACACCTCAAGCAACGCGTTTTCTCTTCCCAACCGATTTTTAAAACTTTTAAACAGTTTTTCCTATTGGCTGATTAAATCCATTACGGGTTTAACTTATAATGCTCAAACGGCCTATCGTAACACTCACCTTGACAATTCAATAGTTTTGTCTTAATACTTGAATTTTAAGAAGAAATATACTGTAATGGTTTACTGTGCACGTCAATTCTGATTGTCTAGTTAAAACAAAAAGAAAAAGTTCAAAAATGAGCACAAAGAAAGTCAGTAACTTTACACTAATAAATGCACCTGATATGAGCTGTAGCAACCATAATTTAAGTAAGAAAGGTTAGCATGAGATAAGATAGAAATCAGAAGGGTTACGTTTAGAGTTTCAGTCAGAATTAATGATCTAAATGGCAAATGCAGCTTAAATTATGTAGCTAACGCTAAGCCACAAACGGAAAAGTAACAGAAAGGTCAAGTAAAGCAGTACGAGGAAGTAAAGATTGCAAAGAGCAATAAGGCAACCTATCAGACAGTTGATACAGTGCTAAATAAACTCATGCGAATAAGTGCAATTAAAACCAAGTAATTTAAAAGCAGAGCAAAGTGCTACGTGAACATTTTCAAAGAAAAAGACATTTAAGTAATTAAGCAAGCATATTCCCACAAAACTATAGTCCATAATTAAACATGTAAACCGAACCTTATTTCTTGTAAACAAATATAGATCGTTATCGCTAGGAAACGAAAACGTCAATTGTTTAACAAAAAAAAATATTAGATAGAAGTTTATAACATTTAGGCTGTTGTCGGTTGAGCTCCCAGTTTTTAAATAATCATTAATAAAGAAAGTTATTTGTTGAGCCAAAATTTTGTTTAATCATAGTCACCAGTGTGTAGTGTATCTTTGTGACAACTTTTCCAAGTCATAACAGTTTCCAATAAAGTGCAATTAGCCCAGAAAGAATTCACCAGGTCGTTCTAGTGCGACCAACTTCGGAGCACCTTTTGACTGATTCGATCCATCGGCAAGCAAGAATTGGGAGTGCTACAGTTGGAGTTGATCTTCAGGAGTGCCTGGGTAGAGACATGTCGAGAAGGAAGTCGTCACCAAGCGTGTAATAGCCGTGGCGTCTCTTTATTCTGCAAGCCAGCAACGAAGCACCACTTCAAAATGTAAATTTTACAGAAAGCAGAAGATAATAATGGTTGCCTAGCCGAGAGTGCAGGATATAATTAATAAAGAAAGCTGTAAAAATATACAGGATGGTATAGTAATCACTAATTGTACTGTCATAGATGGATTGCTGGATGATTAACATATACGGTGTGAGTATTTGCAATATAGGAGCAGAATTATGGAAATAATAGTGAAAAATATTGCGATAATGAATCAGAAAACAGGACAAGCAACGAAATAATGTCACAGACTTGTTGTAGATGAGACGATGGGTTTCAAAAGTAAAACTTATCCAATTCCGTTTGCGCAGCGCGAAAAAGTAAAACACGAGTTACAAAAATGGTTGATGATGGTATAATAGAACACTCAAAAACAAACTTCGTGAATCCAATGGTGGTGGTGAAGAAGAATGATCGTACTGTTAGGTTATGTTTAGACACACGTAGAATAAATCAAATTAATAAACCCCAATATGAGAGTCCGCAAACAATCGATGCCTTAATAACTCAAATATGGGATAAGAAGGTGTTAACAAAATTAGATCTAAGAATGCATCTTGGCTTATTCCATTACACGAGGAATCGAGAAAATATAAAGCCCTTTGAGTATAAAGGGGGCGTCGTTACAATACATATGAATCGAAAATATTTTAGTACAGATTTTTAACTTGAATATTCCATATTATTAATACTTTATCTTCTTTGTATTTCTCAAACATATAGCTTTCAAAATCAACAAGAAAGAGGACTTCAAACACAACCTCTATTTGTGTGCCTTATTTATTTATATTTACGTACAGCAAATTTCTTTCATTAATTTGTGATAAATGTTTCCACATGATACTATCTTACATATAAAAACGTTGTTTACAAACCTTATATTTATTATATTTTAACTAAACGGTTTTTAAATAAATGCAATTATTTTGTGCTTTAATCAGAGACTTCCCTCGAAACATTTTTTATTACAAAAGTTTAATTGTCAAAACAGCAATTTTATTAAGTTCAGCAGTTCATTTTGAAGAAACGGTTACTGAAATTCCACTAATGCAGGAATTTCTTTACAATAGGAAGGGCATTGTTGAGGACTATCTCTAGCAATAAACGTTTTTCACTGATAGAAAAATTACGAAGTACCAGACTGTCACGTTTTCCTAGTGTATTCATTAGATAATAGTGGAAAAGTTGTATTTCAACTAAAAAAGGTAATTCTTTAATAAAAAATTATTTACTGAACTAAATTACCACCTTCACCATTAAACTTCAATGCGGTAACTTTATTTTCCAATGCAGTTATGATTATTACGACTAAATAAATACAAAATTTTCAGAATATCGAGCTTACCGAAAACAGTTCTGCTTCATTAGTTTTTGTTATAATAGTAATTTTTTTGTTCGCCTCGTCAAAAAAGTAATTCGAACACACAAAAACACTTCGCGCACGTAATACAAACAATATTTTTTCTACAACCGTTAAACAAGAATGTCAATATTATTTCGCGACGTAGTGCGCGAAAATTCTTGGCGCTCTAGCGCGCGAAATGCATTTTTTCACGTCGTCAATGGTAACGTAAATAAATATCCCATTTTTTAACACGTTAAAAAATGGCAAACTTCGCACATTGACAGCGATGCGCGAATGTCCTCTTTTTTGACGGTTGTCGAAAAATAAAAATTAAATAGCACAGAAAGCGAAACCGAAGAGTGAATTATAATATATCCCAAATTAAGTAATCTACGTCAATAAATAACTTGAACAGAACAGTGTAAATAACTTTATTTTATGGGCACAAAGAGACGGATCCGACAAATCTATCACAGTACAGCATCGTCCCTAATAGATCCTTAGCAAAAGTTACCACTAGCATTTTTCTATGTTCCGTATTCTTTGAGACATACTCTATATAAACGCGCGTTGTGCCTGCCTGCATGTGTCACGTTTGCATCGTTACCGATTGACCCTGTTGTCACCGTTAACTTCATAATGCAATTATAAGCAAGTACATTGAGGTGAGAAATTTAGCTGAGCAAGTTTGAATGCTACCAACTAAATTTTGCTTTTCCAATTAATGTTATTCGCAGTACTACTGTTTTTCTTCTGGTGCGTTTTCTTTTTTTACGAAGTTAAAGCATTTTCTTTTGTACCGTTTTTATTCACAATTCAATTTTAATGCAACAAATATTTTAATATAATAAAGCCACCCATGTGGTGGAGTAAAGAAATAGTCCTTATATTTATATAAGCGTGTGTTGTGCCTGCATGTCTATCTGCACGTGTCACGATTTTAACGTCCGCGATCGGCAATATTTTCTGATTTAGTCACAATACAACGATAAGCATGTATGTTACGTAGCCGAGGGCGTAAGACGTCTAACTCCAAATCAGATTCTCTCTGGAAGCCCACATTGGAATCTTTCCGACTGCCATATTTTTCTCTTTGAAAATTGATGTAATTTACGTTGCTTAAAGTTTCTTTGTACATAGTTATGAACACCCGTCAACCTATATCCGATCATGCAAAAGTTTTCTTCTGTAACCTATTTAATATTGAATATGAATAATGCAAAAAAATGTTAATTAGTACACAACCCTACCTTTGTGGTGAGTGAGAAAGCTAGTTATTTAATAACAAATGCAAATAAAAATGTATACTCAATTCATGAATTTAAAATTGTATATATTTTGCACCTTGGAATTATAATTTTATCCTGAAAATAACTTCTGTAAAAATTACTAGGTAGCAGTGTGTTGAAAGAGTACTAAAATATCGCGTTTTGGTATGTATAAAACGTACATCTCAAAAATAATTCTAAAACAATTTTATCTGCTTTCCTTTTTTGTAGTAGGGATTTTAAAAGCTTTTTGCTCCTTTGTAAAAAAAATCAACAAATACAAAGATAATTCTATTTTATTTAGCAATGAGTTTTAACAGGGTCTGGATATAAGTTTGTGTAACTAGTCTGGATGTGCCCAGCTTCAGGAACTACTGTAATTAAGGGAGGGGGGCAAACTTTTTTTAGTGTTTTAAAATAACTAAGCTTTATGTTCAACTGTTTCATAAACACTTTATTATAGTATTATTTAACGCCCATAAAGGGCCACTTTAGTCCATAGAGTGAAGTAAAACGGCCGCCTGCCAATGTCCAATAGTTATCAAAATAAATGTCATTTCAGTCAAATCAAGAAAGAAGATTATATTTACTGAAAACTTTACATATAATTTTTAAAAATCATCTTTAATACCTTAGGGTAATAGGCAGTTAGCTATCTTTGATATTGATAATGCAATTAACCTAGAAGAAACACACTTCGTAACTATCAAATGTTTCAATAACAACTTGAATTTTCTAATGTGTCTGATATAAATGTTATTGTAGATAACAGAAAATCTTCTGCATTGCGGTAGAACATAAAGCTTTCTATGCAGCTCATACATAATCAGATCTTATTTGGCTTGTCCTCTATATCGCTACACTACTCTTACTCTGCCATAAAATAGACCCGTTCAATAAAATTCTACATTTTGTACTTGACACATATCTATCTATCTATATCCTTTATCTAATAGACGTGTCTGTCTGGGACGCTGTTTTATCCGGGACGCTGTTTCAGCAGCCAAACCGTAAGAGATAGAGAAAAAAGTTATTAAAGTTATATGTTTGCAATGGTCATGTCAGGTCAGGAACCGAATTTCAGTCACGTGACACTTCCGGTTTTCGAGAAATTACAAAAAGACCGTTTTTCAAACAGAACGCGTATTAAATAAAAACTGTTTCGGCCGCCAAACGTAGCTGCGACCCTCTGCGCCTTAAATCCTCGATCGGTTAGGCAACCACTTTGACACCTTCCAGGTCTGGGTGGTTGCCTAACCGATCGAGGTTTGAAGGCGCGTTAAATGAGACATTTGTCTCACTGGACTGCTAGTATATATATAATAGACTTGTCTGTCCGTCCGTCCGTCCGTCCGGGACGCTGTTTCAGCAGCCAAACCGTAAGAGATAGAGAAAAAAGTTATTAAAGTTATATGTTTGGAATGGTCATGTCAGGTCAGGAACCGAATTTCAGTCACGTGACACTTCCGGTTTTCGAGAAATCACGTGATTTATAATAGCTACAATTAAGCTACACTGCTTTTTAGTCACGTACTGAATGGTCATAAAGATACAGATTCTTAAAGATATACTGCATTTTTACTTTGTTTTTCCGTAAAATATAGTACCTAATCGTGATTTTTTTCGAATTCCAGATTTTTGGGGAAATATCCATTTCGTGTTTTCTCGTTCAGAAAAAGTGATATTCCAAGTGATGTATATCTGTCAGTTTGTGAACCTACCAGTTTATTAGTCTGTCAGTCTGTCTGTGCCCTTTCTACAGCCCAGATGATTTAATTTATCTTTATTTTCAATATAAATTTAGTGATTTTTGATTAAAATCGGGTAACCGGAATTGGTACTTTACTCTTATTTTTTGTTTTCCCGTAAAATTTTATAATTGTTTGATTGCAATAAAATTTCATAGAACAAAATGATATATTGTGTAATTATACTCAACTTTTGTCCAAGATTATAAGATTAACAGTTTTTCGAAAAATTGCAAAATTAAAGTTTTACAAAATCTCCAAAGCAAATGGAAATGACAATGTTTAAAATTGTTATATATTACGTAACTAGCAAGATGCCCGTTCTCCGTACGGACGTCAAACGTTTGCTTTTTCTTTTAAATCTGAAATTAGTGGCCTTCTCCTCGTTCACATAATACGCTAAACCAATAAACGCTGCAATACGCTATTGTAGTTAAAAAATTAATAATATTCTTCATCACTCTTTTATGCTTTACGTATCCCCTGGAAATGTGTATATAATTGTCGTTCCCCCTGTATAGATCGATAAAACTATGGTTGTAGTATAACAATGAAAAGAATTTTTTAGAAATGTATGTACAGGCCAAGCTCCTTCATGGGGTGTTAGTGCCTCACCATTATTATTATTATGTACAAATTAAATGTTGTATTCATAAATTATTGCAAGATACTCGTTTCCGCCACTTGGGAGGCAGACTTCGGCAATCCTCCCATTTTATTGTAAACTGCACTCACAGCGACAAAATTAATAATTTTAGCCTTTTGTCCATTTTACTTTTTCTCCTTTTTTACTACTTTAGCACTGAAATTTAAAAAAAACAACTTTAAATCATCTTTTAAAAATTTTACAAAGACATTTAAGACAAAAAATGTTGGTTTGATTATAAACAACGGAGATACAATGGGTTCCATAATTCACCCCGAATGCATATTTGCAACTTTAGGGGTTGATATGGGCAAAATCATGAATTACGTTTTTAAACTTTGTATTGAAAACCTTTGCAAGCAAACACTAAATCCATATCTTATAGGGCAGTGGTCGCCAACCTCTTCAATGTGTTGAGCTACTTGTTAATTTTGGAATCAACAGCGAGCTACCCACACGGAAGCCACGTAACGCAACGTAAATGAAATAATCCACAGTTAATATATCATTATATGTATTTATTTTACTATTTATTTAACTGGTAATACATAATACATAGGTACTAATAATAACTACATTCCTACCTACCAAACGAAGTTGTTTGAAAAATAAACACAAACTTTTATCCAGCCACAACGGCATGTCACGTAAGATTTAAAAATAGTTAATAATAACAACAAAAAAGTAACGCACTATCATGAACATAAACATTGAAAAATAAAAAAGCACGTTCAATGAGAAGGCTGACACTCAGACTCATCGATAATTTTTTTAATGTTTGCAGTATAATTTGATACAGCCATTCGAATACAATTATCCAAATGTTCATCTGTAAGTCGATTGCGATATTTGTTCTTAATAAACTTCATATTGGAAAAAGAAGATTCACACAAATAGGTTGAACTGAATAATGCTTTCACTTTCAAGGCAACACGGCATAGAACTGAATATTTGTCTTTACTTACAATAGGCCAGATACATTTGGTACTTGAGACTAACGATTTTAAGGCTAAATCATTTTGAAAATCAATTACTTCCATTTCTGTTGCAGCGATGTCTTCGCCAAAGTTCTGCATAACACAAGTTGCAAACTGTTGGATATCAATTTCCATAAAGGGTGAAACAACAAACTGCGCTACTAAATCCATTTCGTTGAAATCCTTAAAACGATTTTTGAAGTTATTCTTCAGGGTAGAAACTATTTCTACATGATATTTGCTGTCATAGGGTTCTAATGGATTTTGAGATATTTTTTCTGAAAGAATAGGAAAATGCTTGGCATCGCTGTTAATTAGGTTTTGTTCCCAAAACTCCAGCTTTTTGATAAATGCTTTTATATCAGAAATCATTTCTGCTAGTTCTTTGTCTCTCCCCTGAAGCTGCAAATTAAGTTCGTTTAATTTCTCGGTAATGTCCACGAGAAAACCAAAATCTCTAAGCCAGATTGAATTTTCTAGTTCCGGAGTCGGTTCATCGCGTTTTTTGAAAAATTGAACTATGCCAGATAGGACATCATTAAAACGTTTCAGCACCCGTCCTCTACTTAACCATCGGACTTCAGAGTGAAGGAGTAGGTCCCCGTATTGACAGTCAACTTCATCGGCCAAGGTTTTGAATAATCTTCTTTGTAACGCTTGAGCTCTAATCTTGTTCACAATTTTTACCACCAGTTTCATAACGTTGTTTAGTTTCAGGAAATTTCCACATAATGCTTCCTGATGGATAATGCAGTGGTAAGAGAGAAATTGCGGAAAAGTTTCATCTTTACGACATAACGCCACCAGACCCTTATCAAAACCCACCATAGCTGGAGCGCCATCGGTTGTCAAGCCTACCATTTTCGATATTGGAATTTTCTCGGAAGAAATAATATTTTTTAAATGAGAAAACAACTCCTGTCCAGTAGTGTGTCCTTTCAGTGGAATAAACTTCAAAAGATCTTCTTTAATCGTAAAATCACTAAAAACCATCCTGACGAACACGGCCATCTGGACAGTGTCAACGACATCTGTTGATTCATCCAGTTGAAGTGAAAAATAAACACAGTTATCTAAGTCAGTTCTTAACTGTAAAAAAATATCATTGCTCATTACTTCTACACGTCTCATCACTGTATTAGCAGAAAGTTGCATAGATTTTATAGCTGAAACTATCTCGTCTTTGTTTCTAAAGTTGGCAAATAACGAGTCAGCAGCTTCTAAAAACGCCTGTTTTATCATTTCCCCGTCTTCATAAGGTTTCTTTTTTTGTGCAATTATCTGGGACACACGGTACGATGCTTCAGTTGCAGCCTTATTTTTGTCGATTGTTCTTAAAAATATTGATTGTTGTCCAATTAACTGCTTTTTTAACTGTTTCAGTTTCTCCTTTCTGGCGGCAGAATGTAGTGGGAATGATTTTTCAAAATTAGAATGTACAGTTTTATGATGTCTCTCAATATTTCCTTTTTTAGCAACGGAGACCGAAGTATTACATAACAAACACACATTTTTATCTTTAACTTCTGTAAAAAAGTATTGTTCTTCCCATTCCGAATGAAAGTGGTATGTCTTTACCTTCTTACAACTGCTTGCCATAATATTATTTTTTGTTGTTCACTACTAACCCAACCGCTGGACGTTGGTTACGCGTTCAGTTTTAAACTAAGCGCAATGTCGCCGCGCCGTGCGTATTTATCCCGTTCAAAGCAATCCAGATCGTTCTCGAACACTAACGCACTGGTCCGGCTGGTCGGTTCTAGCCGATTCTAGCCGATTCTAGCTTGATGGCGTCAGCGGCAGATCGCTCGCCGCAACGTTGCCGCTGTTTATGTTTAATATTATGACAATTAGATTTTTTTGTGGAATTTTAGGAAGCTTCTCTGATTTTGTATTTTCGTTGTGAGCGCTACCAGAATTGCCCCCGCGAGCTACCGGTAGCTCGCGATCGACAGGTTGGCGACCACTGTATATAGGGTTTAAGAGATATTGATGAACTCACGAAAACACCGTTTACCCTAATGGGGTGGAAAGAGTTATTTCCACCCCATTAGGGGGTCCAAAATGGACCCATAGCGAAAAAGTTCAACATTTTAACCTCTTACCCTTTTTCAGTTGTTCCTTTCTTTGTCCCTTTTAAGGGTGAAAATTTAAAAAACCTTTAAACCTCTTTCTAAATAGTTTAACAATATATCTATATGCCAAAAAAGAATGTTCTCACTCAACAAACACAGAAGATACGAAGGTTTCTACAATTCACCGCTAATCCAGGTTTCCACTTTTAGGGTTGATTAGGGAAAAATCCTAAAATAGGTTTTTAGGCATTTGTATAGAAAACTTTTGCAAGTAGACACCAAATCGATATCTTATCGCGTTTAAAAGATATTGGTGAATTCATGAAAACACAGGTTACCTCTTTTCACTCCATTAGAGATAAAATTTGAAAGAAATGCTTTCTACCTCATTTTGTTCTTCTTCTTAAATGGACCCACACAGAATAAAATCGAACATTTTAACTACCTACTTTTTTGCAATTTTCCATTTTTTTACTTCTTTAAGGGTGGAATTTTAGAAAACCTATAAACTTCTTAGTAAATCTTTATCATCTATATGCCAAAAAAGAATGTTCTAACTCAACAAACAAAGAAGAAATTTAGGGTTCGGGTTGAGCATAATCCTGTATGTTTGTATTGAAAACCTTTACAAACAAAAACCAAATCGGCTTTAAAAGATACTGAGAAATTCATAAAAACACATTTTACCCATTTTCGCCCTCTTAGAAATGGAATTTCCAAAAATTATGTGTACCTTTTTTTATTCCGAACCGAACCCACAGTGAAAAAAAATTAAAAATGTAACCCTTTACCAGTTTTCCCCATATTGAGCCCTTTAGGGGTGTTCTATAATTCATCCCTAATCCAGCTTCGCACATTTACGGGTTGATTAAGGAGAAGTTCTGAAAGACCTTTTTAGACATTCGTATTGAAAAGCTTTGCAAGCAAACACCAAATCGATATACACTTCTCCAATAAATTAACGCACCACCAAAAAGTGGCCAAAAGTTTAAAGTTAATTTTTGTCGAAACCATTATCCGATTTGAACGATTCTCTTTTTTTAATAACAAGTTGTCTCTTTGAGAAAGTTAGTGTACTACTCTATTCGCATAGAAACTTATTTTTTTATAAATACCGGGTGTAACGATTATAACGTGTTTTTCCATAAAATGTATAACACCCTGTGGGGTTCAACAGTTACAATATCAAGTTATAATTCAAAGCAAACTCTAACCTTATCTTTGTACAACATTTTGTTTTTTAATTTACTCTTTTATCTTAGCTACTGCAAGAGAAACACAATTTTATAGCATAACATGTGTTTATTGAGAACTAAATTTAACAACAAAAAAAGAAACAAAATGTAAAGAAAAAAGGTAAACTAAAGTCTCAGTAGCGAGTATTTCCGCCTCTGGCACGAATAACTTCTAACCTTCCTCAAACAGAACTAATGCTTGAGCACATTCTTCGCGACTAAGATTTCGAGTTTCACGTTGCATACTCACAAAATTAAAGATTTTGCAAAAAACGTTAAGGACTAACACCGAAAACACACTTTTATCGACTACTGCTTTTTGACAGCTGTTGTTACCTGATGACAATTACTGTTTCTTTCTGTTTTTCCATAGCCTGCTACTTTAGTGCTTTTAATGCAAATTTAAGTCAATAAAAACATGTTATGCTATAAAATTGTGTTTCTCTTGCAGTAGCTAAGATAACAGAGTAAATCAAAAAACAAAATGTTGTACAAAGATAAGGTTAGAGTTTGCTTTGAATTATAACTTGATATTGTAACTGTTGAACCCCACAGGGTGTTATAAATTTTATGGAAAAACACGTTATAATCGTTACACCCGGTATTTATAAAAATAATAAGTTTCTATGCGAATAGAATAGTACACTAACTTTCTCAAAGAGACAGCTTGTCATTCAAAAAAAGAATCGTCCAAATCGGATAAGTGGTTTTGACAAAAATTAACTCTAAACTTTTGGCTATTCTTTGGTGGTGCGTTAATTTATTGGAGAAGTGTATTTTCGGGTTTAGGAGATATTGAAGAATTCAATAAAACACAGTTTCCTCCTTTAACCCCCTTAGGGATGAAAATTAAAAACATCATTATTAACTCATTTTTTCTAAAATGGACCTACAGTGAAAAAATATCAAAATGTTTTACCCCCTACCCTTTTTCAGTTTTCCCTGTTTTTACCACTTAGGGGTGACATTTAAAAAAATCGTAAACCCCTTTCTAAATATTTTAAAAATACATCTATATGCCAAAAAAAGAATGTTCTAACTCAATAACCATAGGAGATAGGAGTTGCGAAGGGGTTCTATAATTCAGCCCGAATTCAGATTTGCACGTTTAGGGATTGATTAGGGCAAAATCCTGAAATACGTTCCTAAGCAGTTGTATTGAAAATATTTTGCAAGTAAACACCAAGTCGATATCTCATCGGATGTAAGAGATATTGAGGACTTCGTGAAAACACATTTTCCTATGCGTTGCTTTTATCCATGAAGACTTCTAAGCCGGATTTGGCTGCATAATTCTTAGAATCTCAAAGTCGCCAGTATTAAGAAGGCAGCAAACAGCAACAAGAAGCGGCACAGTATTCTGGAACTCCTGGCCAACGTGTAGAAAGAAAATCGGAGGAACTGAATAAACCTCAGGAGAGCTGTCAAGTTAGCCCATAGAGACGAATTTTTATTAGCCCTCGTGTGAGCCCAGAGTTGCCGGCCTAAATATTAAAATTAGAGTGAAAAATTGAACTAGAAATAGCATTCTTACCAACGGTGTTCACCCCTTTCTAAATATTCTGAAAATACATCTATATGCCAAAAAAGAATGTTCTAACTCAATAAACATAGGAGGTACGAAGGGTTCTTTAGAGATTGATTAGGGCAAAATCCTGAAATATGTTTCTAGGCATTTGTATTGAAAATCTTTGCAAGTAATCACCAAGTCGATATCTCATCGGATGTAAGAGATGTTGAGGAATTCCTGAAAACACATTTTACCCCTTTGCGCCCCTTTAGGAGTCGAATTTCAAAAAATCCCTTCTTAGCACTGCCTTACGTAGCAAATTGAACCTTCCACCCAAAATTGAAGTTGCTAGTACCAGTGGTTACGGTTCTTCCTTGATTAGTCAGGGTTGTGACTTTCGTTTATAGTGCTTTCGTAAAATAGTGGATTAATTCGTTAAAAATTTAAGGAATAACTTTCGGAAAAAACGCTGGCATCCTTCGATTTTTATCTTTATTTGCGCATTTTTTCATATAAAATGCATAGATACAGGATGACCCGCGTAGAAAGTATGACGTCATCGAGGTTTTTTTTTAAATAGCAACTCACTTTTTTTATTACGGAATTTGAAAGAAGACACTTTTTACTTACGTTAAGCTGATTTTTAAGTATAGGTCACAAGACCAAAAATTAATAAAAACAATTGAAAATGCAAAATACTAAATTTAATTTTAGGAAGTATGATTTTACTTTCTTATCAATGACAGCAATCAATAAAAAACATGTCGGTCGCAGGGCCGTAGCTACCACGGGGGCAACCGGGGCAGTGCCCCGGGGCCCCCGAAGATGGAGGAAGTTTTTTACGAAATTGTCTTTAAAACGTTTTGAACTAAACTTAGCCTGTTTAAACGTTAAATACAGTTTTATATTAAACTCAATGTGAAGTAAATATGTGTTTTGTCTGTTTTAAATACAAATTCTTCTATCTTAACAGAAAAAAAGACCAAATAGTAACCCTATTAAAAAAGTGATGAAAGTGATGTAGAGGTAAAGGGGAAGATAACATGGGGGCCCCATAATTATTTGTTGCCCCAGGGCCCCCAAGCCTGTAGCTGCGGTCCTGGTCGGTCGTCTTGGCTACTGTCAGGCAGAAAACGGTGCACAATTTGAACATTTAACTTGCTGTTTTTGAAGTTATCATTGCAATTAAATTTAGTATTTTGCAATTTTAAAATGTTTTTCTTAATTTTTGGTCATGAGACCTATACTTAAAAATCAGCGTAACGTAAGTAAAAAAAGCGTTCTTTCAAATTTCGTAATAAAAAGGGGGTTGCCATTTAAAAACCATCGATGACGTCATACCTTCTACGCAGGTCACCCTGTATGTATATATTTTGTTTGACAAAAGGCGAAAATAAAAATTAAAGTCGATGGGGTCTCAGTATTTTTTCCAAAAGTTATTCCTCGAATTTTTAACGAATTTAGCATCTTTCCACATTCCTTGATCCTTGAATTTTTAAAGAACTTATCCACTACTTTACGAAAGCACTGTATATATACATACCTCCTACGCGGGTCACCCTGTATGTATAGATTCTATTTGAAAAAATGCGCAAATAAAAATGAAAATCGAGGGGTCCCAGCGATTTTTCCAAAAGTAATTCCTTGAATTTTTATCGAATTTATCAACTACTTTACGATAGCACTGTATAGATAGATTATATCTATAATTTGTCAAAAAAATATTTTGTTAGTAAAATTTTTGAAAATCGCAAATTAAAACTTTTTACAAGCAAGAAAAGAAAGTCGTGTGATGACCACACTTTATTTTTTTCATAAGGTCTAGAGAAACCATTGACAACGAACATTGTCCCTAGATTGCATTGTGTTGGTACATAAACTTCTGGTTATTATTTTTACAATGTGGTTAGGTTTCATGTTGACTGGTTGACACCAGGGTTGCTACCTTTCTAAAAGTGAAAATCTGGACATACAACGAAGTAGGGGAAGGGGGAGGGCGGATGTCCTTCCCTGGTACATTTTTTTAAATATTAATCCTTAAAACTAGAATTTTATGTCCATCCTGAGTTAACTCACCGGTTTGGCAGAAGCATTCCTATAAATCCCTTTTCTACATACATTAATGTTCAGTCTTGCAAAAAAATTTTGAAATTCTACCCTGATTCGCAACACAAGTGTATGATCGTCTCTGCAGTGAAGATCTAACATTTGCAAACAAAAATGGTTGCTGTCGAATTCTTGGTACCGGATTAAAATCATATCAACCTCTTATTGTTCATAAAATGGACCATTTTCAATTTTATTAAACACGTACGCGTTAAAGGTACCACAAGACTGATTGCTAAATCCATTTTTAAAATAGTACACGTAATCACAAAACACCTGCGGCATTTCTTTTCTTGCGATAAGAAACTTTGAGCTAAGTCTGCGCAATCCATACATAGCTGAGCAATTAGCTACCTACTTCAATTATTTTGCAACAGCTCTCTTAGCAACACTGGGATTAACTCTTCGTCGCCTTTGATGAAGGATGGAGACACTGCCGACAGTGATAGTTCCATTTTCAGAAGTGAAAAACAAACAGAATGCAATGTAAAATTAAAACAGTTCGAAATACATTAATTCACAACATGTCTAAAACTCAGGTCCTTCGCTAGTTTCCGTTGTAAAACGTACTGGACTTTGTTTTGCATCTTTCCTGCATTTTCAAAGAGGAATAGTAGAGGATTTTATCCCATTTGCTAATACATTATTTCATGCTTAGATAGACACTTCTTGTACTGATATTTTCCTAAGACAATTACAAGTATCTCGTTTTTAGTAAAAAAATTACTTTATCCAACAACTACATGGCGAAACACATCTTTAAGTATAAAATTTTGGCTGGTAAAAATATAAATATATCGCCATATAGATTCATATGATATTATATAAGCGATTTGATACGTTACGCTAATTTAGTAATCTAGTGTCTAAATTCCAAATCCCGTGATTCTCATAAAAAACATCTAAATTGAAACTGTACAGAAATGAAATGGCTCATAGAACTATATAAGGAGGAAAAAATAAGACTGGACTGTGCAAGCCCCTTATCTACACTTCGGCACACTAGCATGGAGCGGTTGCTGCCATTCTCTCTTTGGGAAATCGTTTTCGTAATCTGTTAAACCGATGCTTTCCGTATGGTATGGCCGTTATCATATTATGTTATGCATAAATAATGAATAGATAATAAATAGTGTTGATAAGAAAATTAACATAGCTGACACTGACGCAAAGGTCAGTCTCTTGTTATATGGGCTACATAGAATTTAAATTTACTGCACATACTGAGGGAAGGTAGGTCCAATATGTCTAGCCTACTTAATATTTTAACAGAAGAGACCATAAGAAGGTCCGCAATCAAGGGGTTTAGATGCACACTGAGACGGCTTTTACATGTCGTACCAAGTGCGGCGATTTATTCCTACACAGTGGCTGTTTCTACATCACTGTGTATGTATATTGTATAATGTGGCTGGAAACGTACCAGAGCGTATTGTATATCATTCACAATATTTTAGACTGGAAGCGCTGCAACTTACGGATATTTATTCTATAACCATACTGGTTTTTATGATGGATTTGTATAATGAGTTTATTTTTTATCCTAAGATGGTAATTTCTACTCATGTGCCTCAAACGGCATATAACAAATCGTAACAAACAAACGCTGTGAATGTACAGCCCTTAAACGAAGAGTTGACAAGGCCTCGGCTAGCTCTTTTAACGCTCGGCAGAATATGACGTGGTGTAAGGACTAGGCAATAAATGCTTCGGGCTTTTATATTGAACAAAAAAAATATAAATAAATTTGTTCACGTTGTCGTTACAACATAAAAACGAAACTAGCTAATTAATAAAACGCCACCTAGCTTGGGTGCTTCACTGCATACCTAAATAACTCGTACAGCTAGAGGGGTTGCAAAAGAAAACACAATCAAATAACAGCAATAGGGGCATTTAATTAAACCCAAAAAACGCAGTAACACATGAATTATATGCATTAGCCCTTAGGCCAAGTGACAGCAATTAAAGTTTGTAGGACCATTGCCTATCAATGAATTAATAAACCACAAATAGAAATTAACTTCCAAATATTCAAGTCACAAAATGCTAATTATAACTTAAATTACAACTTGAGGACAATACCTAGCTATTGCAATTGACATGCATATTTGAGCAATTTAGAAATAATTAAATCCTCGCTCATTAGCGCTAATAAATGATTGAACCAAAATAGTGATTAAACATGCTTCAGTTTGAGTTCCTAAGGCCTTAGTTGAACTGAACAGTTGCGGCATTTGCCTTTGTCGATCAGAAAAAGAACGCTGAGAAGGGCATGTAATTACAATTTAATTGTTGCTAAAGTCTAGCGATCGCAGGGGAGATTCTGGTGCGTTGCATTTATCTATGAAGACTTCTAAGCCGGATTTGGCTGCACAATTCTTAGAATCCCAAGGTCGCCAGTGTTAAAAAGACAGCAAACAGCAGCAAGAAGCGGAACAGTATTCTGGAATTCCTGGCCAACGTGTAGAAGCAAAATCGGGAGAACTGAATAAGCCCCAGGAGAGCTTTCAAGTTAGCCCATAGGGACGAATTTTTATTAGCCCTCATGTGAGCCCAGCCCATAGTTGCAAAATTTGTATTAACCTCTTGTGAACCCATAATTACCGGCCTAAATATTAAAATTAGAGTGCGAAGTTGAACAGAAATAGTATTCTTACCAACAGTGTTCACGGCTTAGTTGTGTGAAAAACGCACGGCAGCTGTTTCAATTATTAGAAGGCGCAGAGGAATATAGCCTAAGTATTGGAATCAGTTACGCAAAGATACAATTAGATGAGCATTCTTACCAACGCTGAAATGGCTTTGTTTGTTTAAAAGAACCATAACGGCTTCAGTTTGCCCTACAATTTATATCTGCAAAGCGTGCCTCTCAAAAAATCAATACTAATTGAGCGATTCCGCTGTTTTCCAAGCCTACTCGCAATCGAAAACTCGCAAACATGCCGCGATAGGAAAAACTTCAGGTGTTTATTTCTAAAGGCAAATGCTTACTGCGATAAACCTGAGTTCTTTTGCTACACTATTTAGCTATAAGGTGGTCCGAAAGAAGGTGTTAAATGCATTAAAGCGCTATTAAAGTGAAATTGAAACGGGGCGTTACATGAAGAAGGCGTGTAATTCGTTTCTAATATTAGCAAGAGTACTCAAATTACCAGGGAGGTCCAAAGAGTCTTTCAATGCAACCCATAAGTCCATTAACTTACAAAAACTTCTAAACTCGTTAAAATGGGCGTAACCAAATCCGCTACGACCTAAAACAGGCTCCAAAAGGGTTTGTTACATAAATTACTTACATTAACCATACATAAACCAAATTAATATAACAAGTTTATATACTCACCGGCACGAAAAACGGAGCACTTTAATTTTTTGATTAGATTTAAAATTGTATCCCTTTGTGATGTTTTATTATTACATTTATTATTATACATTTATTATACATGTTATAATGTTAAATGTATAATAAATGTATAGTAATAAATGTAATAATAAAACATCACAAAGGAATACAATTTTAAATCTAATCAAAAAATGCAAGTGCTCCGTTTTTCGTGCCGGTGAGTGTATTAAAAATAAAACTTCTGGTACAACAAATTAATTACAAGCACTCGTCAAAGTTACATGTAGATGCTACAAACGAAGGTTGCGAATACAGCCATAGCCATAGCAGAGGGTTAACAAGAGTACCACCACACATGTAGGCATTTAGTACGTTCAATAAATGCACAAGTAAGACAGAGACTCTGTGAGTGATGCATGTTTAGCACAGCTTCGGGTTTACCTTGAATAACGCAGGTCCGTGTTTAGATACTCCCAGGATAATGCAAGACTGCACTGGAAAATAAATAGCAATATTCGGCAACATGCAGCTACCAAAAAAAGCTCTCGGATATATGACACAGCATCGGAGAAGGTTTCCAGAAATAATCTATAAAAACTATGGAGCTCGACACTGACAATAAATGGGAAACGGCAACCAAAACTTCCACATACCAACTGTATCTCAGCAGTGGCTTTCAAAATCAGCCCCAAACTAGCAGCTCAACCTTCAACGACTCCAGGGTCGGCTCTATAAATTTGTAACGCGAGTTTCTAAGTATAACACGTCGATCTGCACGCTGATAGGAATCCATAATCAAGTGCCGATAAGAACCCACAATCAAGTGATATGAGTAAATAAGACCCAATAATCTTTGTTAAATTAACCCATACAGATCCTCGATAAAAGCTAAGGACATTATTTTTCCCTCTCATAATTCACTATCAAATAACCCCGAACTAGGGCAAAGGTCAACAACGATAGCGTGTAACTGGCTCGAGAGATGCTATACCTATAAATAATCCACGATATGACGTAGTTACGTCTTAACAACAGATGGATAATTTATCTCGTAGGTAGCCAAACGAATTCGGTAGCCTTAAAAACTAAACCACAACGTCGTTGAAACGAGGTTAGCCAACTAGCATGCGAAGGATAGGGAAACTAATGTGCAGTCAAAGTGTGGCACTTTTTGGCCGTAACAAATAACCCAATACATTTTGCGGTAAATGTGGCCTAGTGTAATCGCTTGTTCTAAATGTACTTTACCCACGTCAAGCGGCACTCTAAATAGAGGCGATGGTATCTGACGTCTTCTTTTTGAGGGACTGGGTTGTTGTTTAATAGCACCTGAGGGCATGTTTCTCTCCTAAGAGTAAATGTGAGGTGGCTGAATTTTGTGCTGTTGGCTTTAATTCTCTATGTTTTCAACCATAAAACCATTTTATTCAGATGCAAGATGTGGATATAGATGCAAACCCATTATGTCAGTATCATCGATAAAAGTAGCTATATCGGTGTTTCGGGTGGATGGCAAATCAACGGCATAGAAGAGACATAAAAGTGGTCCAAACATATTGCCCTGTGGCCCACTTGATTTTATGCGCACCAGTAATGAATAAGATTCGCCATATTTAACAGAGAAAAGGTTTCAGGCTCTGATAATAGGAGTGGGGTAACTGAGTCTTGATTTTGTAGATAAAGCTTTCATATCACACCTTATCAAAATTGAGAAATAGAAGGAAGCTAACAGGACCGTTAATTATCCAATACTTCTTTGATATTCTTTACAACTCTGGACTCGGTGGTTGAATGTCGTATCCTGCACCCAAATTCGTTATCTGGAATTAAGCGTTTCTCTTTTAGCAGCAGCAAAATTTTGGCCAAGAAGAGTTTCTCGAATTCTCTTCTTCTTCAGCTTCATCGCATATCAATAGATGTACCTATTGTGATTAAAGAACATCGACTCCGTCTTCAGCTATTCTTAATGCTGTTTCCAAAATCCCTTTCACGGTTTTGGCGATATCCAGCCATCCTTTGCACCGTCATTTCCCCACTGATTTTTTCTGCACGATAGTTTTTTCCAAATTTTCTTTTCTAGGTGTTATATGGCCACGAAACTGTGTAATTTTTTTAATGACTTTTGCAGATAGACGTTGTTCTGGTTCAATTTCTTAGAGAACCGACGCATTGGTTCTCGAATACTTGGAATATTTGAACATGTCAAATGTATAAGTGACAAGAGACAGAAATTTGCTTTCGCATATTTCGACAACTTTTTTAAAAATCTCGAGAAAAGCTCGGCAGTTCGGCGTTGTGCCAGGCTGGCAAAAAAATTATCTTGATAGGTTACGCCGTTTTCGAGTTAGCACTTTTACATCTATTTGGCGTGACATATTCTACTTTTAGTAATTTTCTAACTTTACTTTCCTTTGACGCCAAAGCGGTTAATGTCTTCACAAAGGTTATGTAGTTTTATGAAACCTTTCATATAATTTTAGGTTGATTGAAAGCTTGCGACGAAAATTGTATTTGTTTATGATCGAAGTCGAAAACAATACTTTGCCAGATTATACCAAACTTTTACTAGAAATGTACCCATTCAGAATCAATTTTTCCAACTCCAAGTTTCAAATTAAGTTTTCGTCTTATTCGTACGAACAAGTTCTCAAACTTGGTGATAGAGAACTCTTGAGTGCAAATGCTGAAGTTAATCGGAACGACACTATTTTATCAATTTTTATAATATAGGTGCACTACTAAACTGAGTAAAGATTATTGTCGTATTCTTAGTGGATGACTTTTTTCGAAAATGGGACATGTGTGAATTGTGATACAGAATTTTCAGTAAACCCTGTCATCTGGCTTAAACTGCATCATCTTGTCTTCAATCATTCTAATGGAATGTCACTAGTTTTCCTATTTGCTCTAACTAGCTGCAAAATAGTGCCCTACGTACTAAGTATTCTCTTTGCGATAAATTAAGCAAAGGAAAGAGAGGAGCATTACCTAAAAGTCACAGTAACTCCACGTATTTTCAAATAAAACGAATTTAAAGCTGATTGTCATTTCAGATCCCCAAAAACTAAAGACATTGAAGTTAAATGGCTGCCTTAAAAATGCCCTAAAAAACAAAGAGGCCGCTGGAATAACGCCTGAGCATCTTAACTGTGCGATTCTCATAAAAATAAAGCTCCGCGTCAAAGTAAAGCTTTAGATTATGTTTTGAAGTTTATACAAAATCAAAGTTAAATAGCGTAAGCTACAATATTTAATTTCCATTCAAATCGATACAAGCAAAGGAAAAATAATAAACTTTTTTAAGCCGTTGTAAATATTTCCTCATGGTTCTTATGTTGAGTTCTAACTAGATTAGTAATATAGCAGATTTAATCTCAGATCAGAATCCAATACTATCACATCGCAAGCTACTGGTAGACCTTTTAATAAAATTTGTTCCTTGAATACATTTGAATTTTAAATGCGGCAGGGCAAGAACCGCTTCCCAATTTAAATATCTGAATTTAACAATTTTTTTATATTTATTGCTGCGAAGAGGAAATATTTGCACTGAAAATGAGACTCACAGCGAATAAAAACCAATATTATAATCACGTTGATACACTACATTAAAGTTAATAATGACATTTGGAATAGAATACCCATTCCAATTAGATTTGCTAATTTATCGTGCTGGATGGTATATAAAATAAATTTCGGAAACAACAATTTATTGCTTTTCAGTAATACCTGTAAGGACAATTCTTTAAAATTAATACGTTCCTGTATTTTCCGCATAACTTAAGCCAGATTCATATAATATTGTTAAAGCCTCAAACCTTCACTCCATAATATCTTAATTTTTTGCACCGGTTGCAATGACGTAGCCCGCTTATCGCCTTCTTTATTGCTTCCGCGGCGACAAGAAGCCGCAATAAAACGCTCGGTGCTTCCCCGAAATATGTAGTCATATGCTGCATTTGGTGTGCAATACTTTGAAATTAGGCGACGGAGGATGTAGCGCGTGGTTGTAAAAGGGAGATGCATTTTAGGACGCTACAACCGCCGTTGGACTTGACCGCGCTTCTGAATTCATTACTCTGAGTTACAAAACACGTTATGCCACATTGTTTTGCGCAGCCGGAGTGCACTTCCGAAGAAGTTGAACTGTTTCGTTTTCGTGGCAACCCTTGGTGCGAGACCTTCATTTTCGCATTAGCGGATTTATTTACCGGATTCTCAAAAAGCCAACTCTATCTTAGTACGCCGACATATCGTATCTCGGAAGTTGAAAGTTGTTGTACGTCGTCCATTTACCCTTGAGGGATCGTCCTGTCGACCCCTGGCTGTGGTAGACATCATTGAAGCTCTGTTCCCGCACCCCGCAAACACTCCTTTCATGCAGTAGCTGATTCACTGGCCGCCAGCAGTTTCAGTGGGCATCAAGCTAACTTCCCATGATTCCCCAAACCAGGTATTTGTTCCTAGTTCGTACAGTAAATTTTAAAACCCTTTTGTGCTACGTGTGCCTACGTAAATTTAAGCTACCGTCAATGCACGCCTACTTTGATATTTAATGTGTCACCTTTAAGAAACATGCAGTAAATATGGTCGTAGATAATTTTGATTGCTGTCAAATTCACGAGGAATATGATCATTATTGTAATTTGATGTTGTCGAACTTATGATTTTCGATGCCATTTTTGGCAATGAACTTTGTTTTTAGTTAAGTAATTTTAATGGTTTACTAACCACTACGTCTATATTTTCCACTTTTACGTAGACGGTTTTCCTTTTAAACAAAAGTGGTAGCGCATCAATCTTTGAACATTTTTTACCTCGAGTACCGGATCACCGCCCTAATCCAAGGTAGTAAAGAATCCCCCCTTCTCCAATGCAGTTTAACCGCCAAACCTTTTGTTACAGCTCATCGTAACGGGGTTGGGGCAGCGATCTGCGTAATTTTCCCGATTTTGTAGTTTAACTGACGGTTTTGTCGTAAAGTCGCGTTTGTGCTGTAACATACCTTAAGTAATATTACTACCTACTGCTACCAAAAGTGAGGTCTTATAAGTTTCACTACTGGTGAGCACAATCTACGCAACAAATAAAAAAGATAGTAATAGTTTGTAACCTCCAAATTGATGCTTGGCCGTATTTGTTTCTCATATTTGTTGATGCACACCAATAAATACAGGTGCCGATCGTACATTTATTAGATATAATAAGCTATATTTATGTTTATTTAACAACGATTAGTGTTTGAAAATGCATTTATTAATACTTAAAACACTTTACACATAAATACGTCGAAACTCTGCTTAATACACTTGAATCGGGATAGAACTGAACTGCAAACAGCATCTTAATCATAGAGTAAACTCTTATCC
The DNA here is from genome assembly GCA_940337035.1 of Agriotes lineatus. Classification (NCBI taxonomy): domain Eukaryota; kingdom Metazoa; phylum Arthropoda; class Insecta; order Coleoptera; family Elateridae; genus Agriotes; species Agriotes lineatus. Next base: position 94,499,604 of record OW679196.1, on the reverse strand, counting down.
CTAAAGAATGCAAGAACTATACAGAGCGCCTTGCGTTCCCGTAGGCGCTATTTAGGATCAGCTTGCACTCCGGCTGGAAACAAGCTTATCTTTAAGCTACAAAGCATTTCTAAATACATAACTAGCTCAACGAGCATTACTTAATCAAAACAAGCTAAGTTTTATAAAGCGATCTAAAGAGAACGTAATGTATCATATTATTAAATGTTGAGGGTCTCTTTCAGTTTTCCGATAATACACATTTTTGAGAACAAAATGGCGTTGATTTTAAGAATATCGGTAAAACTTCACATGTACCACAAAATAGATGGTCTTATACAAACCCTTCGCTTGATGAAAATGCAAACACTGCTGTTATTATCTATACACGGTATAGTATTCATAATCAATAATTCTGGTTATACCCGTAACAACCAAACGGAACTCAGAATCGCACCATTACAGATTATGTAAATGTTTCATCGCTTTAGTCCCTCCAAAAGCAGCAACGTTGAAAATTAGCAAGAATTAACAGCACGTTCTCAAAGCATTTTTTATTTAAATAAAAGATCACTAAGAATATATTGTTACTCGACCTAATGAAAGTTTAGTTATGTGGTGAGCTCTTAATGTATGTTAAAAATATTACCCTGCGGCAATAAGAAACACACAAATGTATCAGATGTGAACATTCTTGAAGACGCGAGCATTTTTGTTCGGATTTCAAAGATAATTTTTTTATCATTGTGAATGTATCGATACTTGAAATTAGGTCATTACAGAACCATGAGCTGCTCTATACAATTCGAGTACGATTTCCTATTGCCTCCATAAAACCGATACATATAAGGCTTCCTAATTCAGTTCCGTACAGTGATGAATGGAGTCGTAACAGTAAATCCACAACGCAAGACGAAAGCTTTGATGGAAGTAATTGCAACATCTGCACCAGGTTCTCTAGAAACAAGAGCTGCGAACGTCCCGCTTTTTATTAACACACTATTACGCCATTACTCTCGGATTCAGATAGGGGAGGGTGAGAGTGATAAGCGGGATCAAAAATTTTATGTGTTGTTTTTGCTTGTGACGCGAAATGTAGACTTGGAAAAAGTAATGGATGGGGGTTTTATACGCACTTATTGTGAACTTGTCTGTCGGCACAATAAATGTTCTGAATAATTTCGCACTTTTTTGCAGAAATCCAGTTTAAACTGGGGCACCCGAAGTCTCCAGAATCAGTTTGCAGTCTACCATGCGACCTCGGCCAAGCCAAAAAATACGTGGAGGGTGAAAGCTGTTGTTGGCACTGCTTCAACTGCACCCAATACCAGGTTAGTAGACCCTTATTACTAACGACGCGGTTTTCAATCCTTAAAGGAAACAAATGGCACTGTCAGTGGAAGCCTTTGTTAATTAACTTGCAAGTTTCCGCTGTTCTACATCTGCATGTATTTATACTTTGCTCTAAGTAAGCTATATTGCAGCTGTAGTACCCACGTAATGGCAATGCTCTCTGCGATCACGTTGACACAGCAGTAGCATGACATAATGAAACATTAACACTGGAAATCTTGAATACATAAACTAAAGCTCTTAGTGAACATGCATAACGCAATATGTACATTAAATACGTGTGCCAACAATAATGCACTCTTATGAGTTAATATCACGTTAGTAGTACTGCTCTTGGAAATCCTTTATACATTTCTGCAATACGTTTACAGTTTCCTACGACCCCAAAAATTAAAAAATAGATATTGCTGACTAGTGGCACCAATTATTTATCTTTATTAAATAATTACGTAAGAAACCGCGTGGCGCAGTTGGGTAAGCGCCAGGCTTGCATTAAGCAAGTCCTCGATTCGAACCCCGCGGAGGTCGGAATTTTTTCGTAGCCTTGGCGATTGGAATCGGGCTCGGTGAGACCATTCACAGTTGGGCACTAAATTAACTGTGCTCTACTCAGAACTACAGACCTAAGAGATAGAGTAACAAGGTCAACACATCACCAGGACACACACCTCACACAATGGTTGCTGCGCAAACACCAAAGGCGAGCTCCAACTCTGTATCCCGAATCCGGGGCAAGTTAAGCATTGTACCGCCAGATGCCAGCGCATAAAGCACCAGGCTCTACACCGCAAGGTAAATGAGGTTACAGATAATACATACATACAAATAATTACGTTCACATTTTACAATGCACATGCAAACAGCTTTATTCAGCGACAAATTAAAATTAAAAGTTAGTTTATAGATATTAACGATACAAGTTTGATTGCTATAAGCAAACGTGTATTGTTCAATATTTTATTATTTTAACACCGATAAAAATTAAAGTGTGCCCAATAAGTCATGCCTCAAGTAATTTTCGCTGTTGTGTCAGGCGCCGCCATTCTAACCGACTGGAAATCGATCGATAACTGTTTCGAAAGTAAAAATGATTCAATGACACGCACAGAAAAATATCAATAATATTATAACCAATCGCGATGTCTACTACCGGAAGAATATAAATGTAGTATATACTTAATAGGTGACATCTGAAACCTAACAGCTAAAATTACTGAAAAAATAAAATTATACAAGGTAAGAACACTAAAAGCTCCTCTAAAAAATGGCATCGTCATTAACGATCTCCGTGAAATATACGCTGAAACAGTACATATTAACGCAGTATATCGTCTACTATTCGTCAAGCAATTTACTATAAAATAAGTTATTTTTCATAAACCATGTGAAAAAATATATAGCGGCCCTGACCCGCCAAATCTCTGGGCACACAACTTAAACGTACTTTTCTTGGAAAATACCACAAGAACAAACCGGATTCGTTAAAACAAAGATACACGCGAGCAGATATTGAAAAGGATATGGACTTCAACTGTATAACTATGCTCAATAAATTATTGTAAAGCATTTGATAATGTAAAATGGAATAAGCTGTAGACAGTTTTATAAGACGTGAGCCTGTCTAAACATCTAGTCGACATCATAAAAACCCTTATAGAAATAAAACAGCTACAGTAAGGATTAACCAATATTGTTTACATGCATGCACTATCAAAAAAGAAAACCAGCAGTGTTGTCTTCTTCCTTTTGTCGCTGTTACATATCTATGAAGAATGTTAGAGGCCAAAACCTAATGAATACCTGTAGCACATCTAAAAGTGCACGCGACTAGCTGTAATGAAAAATGAGCTGCCCCTTAACGTGAAAATGCGGGTGTTCACCTATAAAAGTCGCATAGGTAAAGACATGTAGATGTTTGTTATTGATTAGGCGCCATCCTGATGACGTGGAAGGCCGCAAAGGTTCTAGAGGTTTCACCAGGAAACCACGACAGAGCTTTCCCCGTCGGTGATGGTGTAGCAGATGCTACTACGGTTGGTTTCGAACTTGAAACCTATGTTAGTTCGAATTTTTAAAATGTTTTATCTCTAAAATACGCGAATATTTACTGCGCTTTACAATAAAAATCAATCGGTAATTAAAACTTTTAATAAGATTAATATGCACAATAAATTACATTTCAACGCAAGTGAAGGCCAGGGCCACAACAAACAATGAGTTAAATTTCCTAAAAAAGTTTAAAATTTCAAATAATATTCGTAACAGTACATATGATCGGCACCAAGAACGGCCACGACCGTGACAACCTGCACAACACCTCCCCTAAGGTAAACAATATTGCTATACTGAAGGAGTTACTGCGCTACCTGGGATACCTCGCAAAATTTATTTCACAACTTTAATCTACTCGTACTTGTCAACGCCTATTCAAATATAAACGACAGGAGGCACATTACAGAAACAACGGAATCGAAAATTCCAAAAAGTAATAGCCTGCGCTTTTTGAAGGCCGCGAGATTCGACAATGTATCGTAATTTACCTGCGACACGGCAAAACCTCAACAAAATGCTATCCTCAAGAACAATTCACACCGCACACGAAAACATTGATTTATATCTCCTGATCAACTTTAGAACTAACAACCCATCCCACTCAAGCGAGCGTGAAATGAGCGTAAAAACGCTCACTTTTCCAGCAACCTTCTCTCTTTGAAAGAGAGTACAAGACTGAAGAGCTCCGCACGAAGGGACAAACGATATGTTACTCCTGCTAACTGTCGAAGATCAGTGGCGTACGCTCAAAATTGTACGTGGGGAAAGACGAACAAGAATGTATAAATCGCCCAACTCTAGAAAACCGAGATGATACCAAGATAAAAAAATAATATGCGATTTGCTGATTATACCACTGTATTAACCAGCACTCAGGAAAACCTAATATACATTATCACTAAATTAGAGACAATCAGCAAAGAACGCAGTTTTGAATTTAATAGACTGAAAACAAATATTGTAAGAGTTGAGTAACAACACTCGCGAGATACACAAAATCCAAAAATTACAATAGTAAACCAGTTCTTAGGTCCCATAATAACAAATACTGATGGTTCTCATATGAAAATTGTAGGGTGCATAAAAAGTTGTCAAGCTGTTTTAAAAAAATTAACTAAATTTTGGACAAACCGACACATAACTCTAACCACAGAAGAAGATATTGAAAAACCATCCTTTCCCCACAATTAACTATGTTTCATTTCACTAAAATTCCGCCGAGAACGAGAAATACCGACAAATCTGTCTTAGAAGAAACCGAAAAACTACAGAATGTTTTCCAAAAAGATGGACGTATGAATTAAAAGAATTTTCAAGACAAGATTGTGTGTGGAAAATGGTTAGAAAAACAACAATAGAAAGACTAATAAATCTTCATCATCAGTTTGAATTAAAAATACTATATGGATACTTTCCGCACTAAGAAATCCCACATTCCATTAATAATTGCCGTTAATATTCGGAAACATGCCGCCGGCTAACACTGGAAAAGGGCCAAGATTCACTTACCTTCGAAAAGATGAAATTCAAATTAACGAGCGCCAAGTGGTTCCAATTGGCACAACCCCTAAAGGTTTCCTGAGCTGACGAACCACTAAATAACTCCAGCTTGAGGCAGAAGAAATTCAACGCAAGTGAAACGTAAGGTTTACTGTAGATCAATAATGATAATTTAGATTCGAATGAGAATAACGATAAATCGAATATAAATAACAACTTCAATTACTGGCATCAACAACTTCTCGGAAACACTTAAATAATTAACGAATATCACAAGCAATGTAAATATCACATACAATTTTAAATATCACAGATCATGCACAAAGATTACCACTAGTTATTATAAAAATCTAAATATCGCTACTCAGTGACCAAAAGTGCGATCAAATTGTCATGCAGAGCAATAACACAATCTTTAAAGTAACTCCAGTAAATGTTTAACAAATTTTTACATTTACTGAGTGAAAAAACTCCTACACGTTCCCCACAACACTAAACTTTATTAACCGAGGGTGTTTTAAATCTACCAGGTACCTGTTTTCATTAAGCCCCAAAGTACTGAAGCATGATTTTCTGGCTAACACTAATCCAGGTGACAACTCCGATAACATGTTCGGGCTAGAACAACTTGAGAAAGCGTGCTTAAAACGTGTATTCAATCAGCAGTTCCAATTCTAAAATCGTTCAATTAACTTAAATAAAATATGGGCTCAGCAACGTGCTATTGAAGGGTATAATACAGAACATCACTAATAAAAACACAAGGTGAAGACAAAGACCACTCAGTTAATCAATTTAACCGAATGGCACTGCTTTCGGGCGATATCGTACTGGATAACATCGTAACAGTTTTACTTGGCTCAAAAAGCAGAGCGGATCGCCAAATAGACACCCCTGAATTTCACGGCTTCGAATGACAAAATCCTTCGTAGGAACGAACTACTGCCCTGAATTTGCTGAACGCCTCACATGGAAGTTTACGCGGCCAAGAATCTTTTTACGATGAAATTAATCCTGGGAGTAGAGACATGTAGCCAAACTAACTTTCCAATCCAATATTGTAGAGTACACCAAAAGATAAGAGGCTAAATAAAACCAAAAAATTAGAAACTTGGCATTAAACAACAAAAGCGAGCTAGCTTACCAGATGAATATATCCTTTATAAATTACCATCAAAGATTACCTCGTCTACCATCATATGGCGTTTTTGAGGTTAGACTCCGAGAACATTTCAGAATTCTCTTCTCGGTGAATAAATAACAGCGGCTACTTGGTGTCAAACTTCACACAAACATGTAACGACATAAAACCATTTCGAGGCCAAGAAAACTCACTATTGAAATTGCCATATTTCATGATAACGTTTCAACAATCGAGAAACGAAAGTGAAATGTACAACTAAAGCTGCATATACGCCATCTACAACACTCAGGAAAAAAGCCCCTGTTATTCCGACAATAAATTGATTATATTACATAGTACCAGCCCACTATAAACCTAAAATCAGCTATTAACTACATAATTACGAAAAAATAGTATTACGAGTAATAAATAGCAAGAAAAGATCCAAAATATAATATGGAATGATAGCGAGACGAATCAACAAGATTTTATACATGTTACGTTTAAGTTGGGTCGTTGTTCGTTCATTATTACCATCGGCTTCTTCTCTTTGAAGATGCTTTAGGCATTAAGACTTCTTGGTTGCCGAAACCAGATTGGAAAATCGCAATTAAAGCCGTTGGAATTAATGGGTTTGGACTGAGCCACAGCCACATGTTTAAGTGCTAAGCTAAAAATAACTACTGAAATAGGAAACGATGGAAAATAGAATCACATAAAGAAAAGTACTCATGCAGCCCTATTAGCAGCTTTGACAGAAGAAAGTAAACAAGAAGAATACTAGTGACTGCAGAAAGTAGAAGAGATGATTAATTAACACAACAACTTGTTACAGCTTTATTTCCTAACAATAACCATACCAATACATTTACATCTGCGTTGAATAGTTCTGCGTACCTGTAATAAGCAAAGCAAAGGAGTGTACTCTCGGGACAGCACAAGTAGACGTGATCTGATAACCTACAGCGGGCGCTACGCCGTTGACCAACTTCAAAATTATTACTGCCAGATGAAATCTGTAACGACGAACCTAGGTAAGACAAGAAACAACAGAGATGGACCATGCAGAAATAAATAAAGCACCAGAGGACATTACTAAGAGTATAATTAGTTTAGTAGGTAAGTAAAATAATTATTTGTTACATGGTTCCCTCAAAGTAAAAGAACAAGTAAACAAGTTTAATGTATTACGTATATTTACATTTAGATAACTGCAAATATAAATTAAGTGTTTAAATAATTAATGCGTTAAGTATTAATCGAAGCCTTTGAAATAAGGAATAAAATCTGAATCTTTAAAAATGGACCAAAAAAAGCAATACACCCGAAGTTGTCTCACGGCACACGGCTTGTCAAATATACGAACAGTCTCATTTGCTACTCCATGAAAAGCGTACAATACCGGGTAAACCGCATTATAGAGATCTGTATAATTGGATGATTACCAGTGGTTACTCGAACATTTTAATATAATTCCAAACTGGTTACCTCGACCCACAACAACTCTGTTAAGAAGTTAGCTAATACGGCGAGTGTTTAAAGAACCGACAATTTATGTTGCAGTAACCTTCGACAAGGATCAGTTGCTATATTGGCTGTGTTGTGATATTGCAAATTATGAGCCATCTTGTGGACATTATTACATTGTAAAAAGCATTTTACACTGATTACTATACAAAAATCACTTCACAAAGGTTGCTACGCTAACTTTTCAAATTTGTTAATATCTGTGTATTTATTAATTTTCCAGACAAAGGTAAATCAAAATTGATACATACTAATAATAACGTGCAAAATAGAGGACCATGGGGTCGATAAAGCTAGACCGTCTTCCTAACAAACTAGATTAATACCAGCCGGCAGATCAGGCTGAATTTAGGAACAGATATGAAACAATTAATCCTCTATATTAAGAGAAAACATAATTTACTCTGTATGTAGGCAGCATTTGTCGATTTCGAAAAGGTTTTCTTGATTACATAATGATAAGACGCAAATGACAATTGACTCACTGAAATAGTAGAAAAATCAGAAGAGGGATTAGTCGAGGTGAGGTAATTTCTCTAACCTTATTTACCTTGCCTTTACGTGTCAATCAAGAAACTAGGAAACTAAAGATGTTAACAGAAATATTATTTATTGCCCCAAATAACATAAAATTATTGGACTTATATACACATCTGATTAGGAATAAATCAACAGGAATGCGCTTTATGTTAAAAACAAATATTTCAATACTGTTTTCTGAATGATTTCATTCTTGGCAGTGGTTTATTATGATGTTTTATTGGACTTTTTCCACTGTCTCTAACACCAGAGACAGTTGAAAACACCTATCACACTACGTTTCGGGAGTTAGTCCTCAGAAGGACTGATTTTTGTACGTCTTTTCACGTACACTCGTGCCTATACCGGGGTTTGAGCCCGGGACCACTCATCGCTGTCATTCCGAGTCTGTCACTCTTACCACTAGGCCACCAGCGCGGTTTCAATACGTATGACAGTAAACTTACTTATTGATAACCATTTACGATACAAAAAAATAAGGAATTACAAGCAAGGTCAATACAGACAATCGTCTACGGAAAAAGCAAAGTTGTGCACTTCCACAATAAATGGATTAGCAAGAAAGGGCGCGCACTGAGAACATCAACTAATTCTGTTAATTTATCACTAGCGACTAATCAATTATTTTAGACTATTTACATGCGGAAACTATTATTGACGTTCCTCCAACAAACTTTGATAATATTTAGATATAAGTTTTCTACTCGCTTGAATACAATAATTGTCAAGAATCACATTCGAGATACAGTAAATGCGCACGTTGTGCAATACCTGCCTTTTAACACCAACCTACGGCTAGACTAGCAGTCTTAAATATGTCTCTTGCAACTGCTGTTGCGGTCATATTTTGGTGGTGGCGCTACATGGAACAGCTGTCTTTGGATTATGACAACAATAGGAAACTCGAGCGAAATTTATAGGCATGGTTCAAATGCGTGTGTTGGTTTGTGAATAGGCAAGCTGTCTAAAAAAGTCTTGATAAAAACGTGACAACTAGTTTTAGCGTCGTAGCAGAATTTTTCCTTACATATTGATTATTTGCGACTTGTTTCCAAAATGTTACCGTACATCCATTTGCTTGTACATCAATGTCAGTTTTATATAATCATAGATACAGACCCCATATCTCTTTTTAAAGAAATATAATTAGATTAGAGGAAGTATTGTGTATGGCGCTGAATTCTCATTTGAATATGGAGTCAGCGCATCTTCCATGATCCGCTTGTATCTGTTGAGCGTAAACCATGATGTCCTCATATCCTCATATATGGCTAACTATGGATTACTATTAATTTTTGAGGGTTTTCTGTTTTCTGAGTTGCTAGCAAAGCTATGTTAGAACGGGAAGCCAAAGTAAAAGGGTGGTTCCAATTATTCCAGTAATTGTCGTCATTGAACGGTTTAGATGCATATCTATCATGTGATTCAAAAGAAGTTTCATCAAAATTGAATTTAAAACTATTTGATTACATCTACCCTCTAAAAATTGTTACGGTATAGAACGGCCGTTAAGACCCCTAATAAATTTACGTAGCAATACTCGCCCCTGCGGATCCCTTCCAGCCCATGTGGCTCCGGCTAAAACTCAGTTGGGAGGGAGATTCAAACAACTGGGCACAGTTCAGGGCGAGGTACCACAATAAGGGTAGTTGATGATAATTGGTTAAAAGAAGATCCGACGGGCGCCACGACTTTTGGGGAATTAAATCTCATTCAACAAACCATTGGCCAAAAGCCGAAATCCAACAGCCGTTGCGTCGCGTTGCTACCCCCGGGAGGCGGTCCACAGCTGTAGAAGTTTGCGCCTACCTTTAGGTGTCCCTCCTGTAGAATGGAGTATACACAGCGCGACAAGAATATAAGTTCCTCTCACTTTCAATGAATACAAACAAATAAAGTACAAGAGTTGAGTTAAATTAAAGTGATCTATTAACTCAAAATTTACACATATAGATCTGGACATGTAATATGCATTGAAATAGGGGGTTAGTCAACGTTTCACAGTAGTTAATTATCTTAAGACGGGGACAAAACGTCCACTGAACTCTTTTGGTACCTGAATCCAAGAAGCTGTAAGAATAGAATACCCGTTTAGGGTTTTCTCTGTACTTGGAGTCAGGTTACCGCAATATACGTAACGTTTCGTACAACTCAAAGCGGGCGGTATCTGTTCAATATTATAAGGTTCAAAATAGCATGCATTGTCCACCGAATGTTTACGATACGCACACCACTTTGAAAACAAATAGCACTCTTAAAACATAACAATTCACAGTACCTTTTTGTTGGCGTAGGGCTCCAACAACTGCAGTTTCCTATGAAAACAAGCGGGTAGAGCCTCACGTAGGGGGTCCTCTGCGAGGTTGCTTGAAGATACTGCCAAATAGCGGTTGCTCTCACGTACGATAAGGTGGCCGTCCAACTTAGCAGAGGTGATGTAATGAAATCCTTACCAATAAGATTAGGGACTGTATCGGAACGACAGACGACAAAGATCCATCCTGTAGGTGTACTTAAAACGTGTTTTACTTTGAAGATCCGCTTACTACAGCGTATGCACATATTTAACGGCAATAGCTAAACAAAGCGCGTAGCATGTAAATTATAACCAACCTCCGGAGAGCACAGACAAAATGCGGACTAAACGCCATCACGAAAGAATTTAGTAAACTGATTAGCGGGATCTGCGCAATATGGTAACAAGGTTGCAGATTTCGTTCCTATAAGATGAAACGGTGCCTTAAGGCAAAACTAGGGCAACAGATGTCGTTACCTGTCCTAAAATATATCGCGCAACATAAGAGGGTTTTGGAATTAGAAGGTTTTGTCGCAGGGGACGGGCGTAAGAATACGAGGGCATAGTTTTGTTCAATCAAACGTCGGGAGTCTTAACAAAATTCCAGACACAAATTAACTCCAGTAGAATAAAATTCATATAACGCTGCTGTATAAAGCATGTCATTTAATTAGAAACAAGAATGTTTAATGAATATATCAATAAATTCTATACTTAATCAAAGAAGATACATAATGTGACTAGCACTGACATCTCTACACAGCCTAACTCTTCTTTTAATAGCATGAAAAAGGAAATATTGGTTATTTCTTCAACTTTTTTCACTTATTTCTGCTGAAAATCATTGATATTGTTACGAAACTCAAACATAATAAACACTAGAAGCTATTGAGAATGGACGTTAGTATATTAATATTATTTAATCTTAGCTTAGTGTCTAAATAAAATGTAATTATGTAAGGGCGAATTTAGCAAATTACCAGCCCTTGGAAAAAGGACCGGAACTGAACGGTAAATATTATTACTTTTACGTGCCACTATGCGTAGGGCCGATACTATTCCCCTAAACAGCCACCTGCAAGCTTTCTTAAAAACAAACATGTTGGTGAAGGCAGATAGTAACTGACAACGGTAGCGAACAGATCACTGCCGAGACGAATAACTTGTAAATAAACATATTTTGATCTACTGAAGTCTTTCATTTCTCAAGTCGGTCCTTTAAACAGTACAACTTGTAATCTGTGACGAGCTGAAACGCCCTTCGTTAGACGTATCGTTACAATATCAAACTAAACTTTTGAACTGAGGCCACAAAAAGAAATAACTTGGATGCAACATAGTAAAAGTATGTAACCTTATGATCTGGTTATTAAAAAAAATCCATAAGAATATTCAGATTTTTCCCTTGCAGTGTGGATTCAATCTCCCTACTCTCGCTACTTCGTCATCCAATAACTGTTTTAGAAATTAAGGCAGACTTTCTAATCGATATCTTTCCGCATTCGATGTTCCCAAAAATCTTGTTTTATTACTGAGCTCGTTATAGAACTCTCTGGATGGATAAAGACACAGATATTGAGTGTCACCTTCAAATTTGTGCCATTGTGCATCTTTCGCTGATGGCTACCCAAGTTCCATTTTCTGTGATGGTAAGGCGATCAATAACATAATGCGGATTGTCTAAGCTCCACATTGACATTATTCTATGAAATGATATACCCAGAAACACGGTGAAACCAACGTTCACCAGCAAAAAATATCCGATCAGACGAAAACTCATCTTTCCTTTTGTTTTCTGTTATTTTATTTTTTTGTCGAAATTTTAAAAGAAGGAAAACTATGTGTTACACGTAGGAAAAGCAGAAATACTGAACTCCAGCGATTACCACCATCGTCTTGGAATTTACCAAATAAATCAGTGCGTTTACTCTCGAAGATATCAATGCAATTCATGACATTATATTTACAAACCGCTGAATTGGGCTGAAACGAATGTCTGGACATTTGTAACGCCCTATTTTTCATCCAAAGAGGTTTAGGGCTAGAGGTATCTCATGCCAGAGGTCTGCATCCAAATAAATAAGTCAAAATAAAATCGTCTATTAACCACTAATTTTACAGATACAGTCTTAAATTTATTTCATAATTTAACAATAAAACAAATTTGGTTATACTGGGGTTCGATTTACGCCTGTTTTTGAGCCAACCCACACGGTGCGGAGGATGAAAAAACCTACTGTTATCGATAGGTGGCGTAACCGGGGCCGACTTCGAAGCAACTGCAAAAGCAAGATGGCTGGCCTTTATTTTGTAAACAGCCAAAGATTAATTAATTACTATGCGAAATATTGTGTGTGTATGTAAATTTTCAGCTATTATCCTACTCCCCCTCTCCCCCAACGGACTATTTTGCATAAGTTTAAACTCTTCCTTTACGTTTATACCCGTAATTCGGGTTCAAACTTTAGGCGGGAAAACGATCAAAAATTGGCCCAAATGTCTATACGGACTTTTCGCTTGCAACATACTCGATTCTTCGAGAAAGTTTTGTCGCGTTCGCTATAGCAGCTTCGGAGGATATGCAGATTTAGTTATGGAAACAGGGGAGCTCTCGGGAAAGTTTTGTCACATTCGCTGGAAAGGCGATACAGCGGTATCAAGGGATATTTGCAGGTCTTGATATGGATGACTGTTTTATATTCCGGGGGAAGAAGGAGGAGGATCTCAAGAAAGTTTCGTCGCGTTCGCTCGACCGGCGATACAGCGGCATCAGGGGATTTCGGAAAATGTTACAGAGTGTACTGGCCGGTGCTACAGTGTGTTCAAGGGGTAAGTTCATTTTCGGACCGAATTCTTTTGTACAAGGAAGATGTTTCGGCTAGGCGAAACGGGACCCGCAAGTTACCAGGCTGGAGTATTTGAAATTGTAGTATTCAGTCTCTGTGGTTTCGCTTGGTAAATACCTATCAAGACACAAGATGAAATTGAATTGAGGGTTTCGTATCTGTTTATTCTCATAAATGCCTAGAAAGAATTTGACTTCATTCCAGTTAGGTAACAGAATGAGGAAACCCTCGGTCACAACCAATTCAAGGGTGTTATGTGTTTTCTTTTTATAAGAAAACTATGATTATCTAAAATGCCTTTAAATTGATTCCGGAAGTCTACAAAGCCTCTCGTTGCTACTAAGCCCTACCTAAATCTTCACTATGCTGCTTCAGAAATATAAATTTACTCCCTTTCTTGGCAATAGCATTGGAGATTTACATTCTCGTGCTTTTTCAATGAGTTGATATATGTTGAAATTCTGATCTCTGGCCCCTCTCCCCTTTACAAAGCCTGCTTGCTCTGGTGAAATCTGATATTCTCGGTAATATATCTGCCTATTTGACGATTATTTTTAACAGAACCTTACTTGTATGTGAAATGAGAGGGATAGTCTGATGTTTTGGTATTTCTGGGTGGAGTCTTTTTTTATGGATTGGTATTAAAACCAATTGTGTCCAATCTTTTGAACAATGTCCCGTTTGCCGTATTTTATTACATAGTATATTCATCATGATGTCTATTCCATCATCTCCCAGTGCTTGAAAAACGTCTGTAGTGATATTCGTCAGGCCTCGGTATTTTGTTTGACTTCAAATATTTTATCGCGTGCTCAACCTCTGTCATTATGTTTTGTTCTAGTTCATCATCAGTACAGTATTTGGAAAGACCTCGTGATATATGTCTGCAAGTTTTTAGTTATACAATTCGGTGCAACATATCTCCAGTTCTCCAAAACCTTGTCTCTTTCTCACAGTATCTTTCCAGTCTTGTCCTCAATAGTCAGTGTCTTGGGTGTAAACTTTGTAACCGTAATTAGACGATTTTATGTTTTGTTCTGTAGGTGGGGATATATATCATTTTTCTCTCCTCAATTAGTTCTATAGTTTCTAAGGTCATTCAGTGTTGGTTTTGTTTAATTTTGTGTTTTCGTTTGCAAATTCCATCGGCTTTTTCTGCCCATTCTTGTTCTATACTTTGGTTTGTAATATTTGATGTTGGCCAGGCTGGCTAAATTTCTTCTTTGAGATTACAAACGTCGACATCTCTCATTCTGTTAAATTTAAATGATGGTCTGGCGGTTTTAAACTTTAGTTTATGTTCCATTACAAGACTGATAGTCAGATCCACATTCAGCTCCTGAGAAGGTCTTGCAGTTGGTACTGGTGTCTTTCAACGTAAGTTAAGTGATAAAATCAATTTGGTTTCTGAATTTATCTTCAGATTTCCAGGTATGCAGTCAAGGTGGATCATGTTTGAAAATTGTAATGGCTGCTAGTATTTTGTTTTCTTGACAAAACTGGAGCAAGCGTTCACCCCGTTCGTTTCTCACTCCCAAGCCAAAGGTTCCGATTATATCTTTAAATGCATCGTCGATTGCCGTGCTTCTAATTTTGCAAAAATATATTAAAGTGAAGTGGAAGGCCTATTTATTAAATTATTTTTTAGTGTTACATTAATCTTTGCAGCTAATTGAACAGAAACATGCCACTGACTAACTTGGGAGACGATAGGGATCAACTTGCCTTCAAAAATGAGTTGAACTAAATTAAAGGGCGTCAAGTGATTTCAATTGGCACAGTTCCCAAAGACTTCTTCTTGAGCTAACAAGCAACTAACTCAAATCGTAAACAAAAAGTATAACATTGAAACCTAAGTCTACATAAGATCGTATCTATGACACCATTCGTTAAAAACCCTAATCATACAAATATTTAACAACCGACTTTCACTAGTGATTTGGCGAAAAGTATATCTCATATGTCGTGTTAGTTTCTCTCCAAGGCTACTAAAAATAACAGCTTAGCTGTCAAAATACGTATTTAGCGGTTGTTAAATATTTGTGTTGTTAGGGGTTTTTAAAGAATTGTGTCAGAGTCAAACCACATGCTCCAGCAGTGTTTTATAATATTGTATGATAATAAAACAGTTAAAGATAATTAACAATCAGACGTAGATAACAAATTGTAATTGCTGGCTTACACGAACCTTCAACAACAAATACGTAATTTCTTAACAACTAAATATCACACAAGAAAAAACAGTACAGGTCATGCAAGAATAACGTGTTATCATAAATCGGTAATTATGTGTGGGAGGTCTTGCCTCCAACAAATCCCCAGACACTAACTTCGCTGTAGAGTTATGCTCAAAAGGTACTATGTAATAGCAGTGCTAAATCAATAATGAAAGTAGCTTAATTTTGAAAATAAACCCGCTTACGGAATGAATATAAGCCCAATACAACTACCCACATAATTTCGTAATATAACACGAGTTGCTTAACATTCGGGAGTCTGTATGTTCGCTTGTAAAACACAAAAACATAAAAGGCTGGAAAATTTATAAACTAGCGAACTAAACTTGGGAACGCTTGTACAAATTATTTCAATACCCACTCAGCTCTCAAAATCACTTAAATAGCTTATTCCTGAAAACTCTACTCTCTCTACTCATTAGTACTAATGCTAATCTTGAGATCATTATTGCAATACTATACATTTTTAAATATTCACTATCTGTTACAGATTCGACACCCAACAGACCCGACCCAGTGTGTGGGTTGCCCCTTGGGAACAGTGCCAGATCCACTGCATGTTCGCTGCATTGATATCCCTGAAGAATACCTTCGTCCAGAGAGTGGTTGGGCTATCGGAGCCATGGCGCTGAGTGCCACGGGTATTTTCATCACCTCATTCGTTGTATGCGTCTTCATTCGATACAATGATACTCCGGTTGTACGAGCATCTGGCAGAGAGCTCAGCTATGTGCTGCTAGCTGGCATCCTTATGTGTTATTGTGTCACGTTCGCTTTAGTATTCAGGCCCACCGATATAGTATGTGGTATACAAAGGTTAGACATAAATAATAACAACTTAATGACCTTACTAAACATGCTACATCTTGTAGGTTTGGAGCTGGATTTTGCTTTACTGTAGTATATGCTGCCCTGCTAACTAAAACTAATCGCATATCACGAATCTTTAATGCTGGAAAGCATTCGGCAAAGAGACCGAGTTTCATATCACCACGATCGCAACTGATAATATGCTTAGGACTTGTTGGTGTTCAGGTTAGATCAACACATTTATCTAACATTAGTTTATAATTATTTAATTTCTATATTATTGTCAAATGCTTTATAGGTATTAATAAATGGTGTATGGATGGTAATTTCTCCAGCAAAAGCAATTTACCATTATCCTACTAGAGAAGATAACTTGCTGGTTTGCTCCACTGACATTGATGCTTCCTACATGATTGCATTTACATATCCAATATTACTCATTGTTGTCTGTACAGTATATGCCGTACTCACGAGGAAAATACCAGAAGCTTTTAATGAATCAAAACATATAGGTAAGGCAGCCCGCTGTTGGAAAAGGTTTCCTCCACAAATTTTCCCTCACTTCATAAAACATTCGAGAGTAATACTTACATCATTCAATTATTTCCTCAGGTTTTACCATGTACACTACTTGTGTGATATGGTTGGCCTTCGTTCCGCTATATTTTGGAACTGCCAACCATGTTGCCCTTAGGATTACCAGTATGTCTGTTACCATTAGTCTTTCAGCCAGTGTTACAGTGGCTTGTCTGTTCTCACCAAAGGTAATAAAATCGACTTAAATTCGTACCAAGGTACTTGCTGTCAAACTACATTTTCATGTGCTTACAGTTATATATCATTTTAATTCGACCCGAGCGGAATGTACGACAAAGTATGATGCCTATGCGATATAGCGCTATCAACAAGAGCTCTGGTACTGCAGGCTCCGGCAGCATGATGGCTCCTGTTATGGTAACAGCCGCAACTTGTGACCAAAAGCAACAAATTCAAAAGCATGTACCGCCATTACAACGAGAGATGTCCGATAAAGAAGGTAAATTTTGTTAGTGCGTTTAAGCAAATCAAAAATTAATTGCGTTGTTAGAAAATATTTTGAACTTTAACCTCGATTTCGGTAAAATATTACCGGTACTAACTGCTACAGTTTGCTAGCAAAGTTGATATGTCTTCTAGGCTTTCACTGCAGCAGAATGCTATTCCTCTTTTTTTATATTGCACAGTCACATTTACTAACTCATCCATTACTATTACTAACAGTAACAGCAACAGTATGCACCCTTGCCTCACTCCTGTTATAGTCTAAAATTCTTCCGATAGTACCCCCTCATGTCATACTCTAGATTTATAGTTTCTATATCCTTCTCTTATTACCTTCTGAGGAACTTCTCTGTTCTTAGCAGCCACCCATATGCATCCTCTGTTCACCAAGTCAAAGGCTCTCTCATAATCAATAAAACAGCATGTACAGGGGGGACTCGAATTCCAACGATTGCTCTACAATTATCCACAGTGAGACAACCATATATATACCTGCTCTGCCCTTTCTGAATCCACTTTGTTCTTTCCTCAGTTTAAAATCTATTGCTTAGAGGCTTAGACGATTCTATTAAAAATAATTTTACAGAAGGCTGTGCTAACTGTATTGAGCAGTGTAATCCCTCTCCAATTACCACAAATTTTTAAGTTTTTTTTGGTATTTTCATAATTATTCCTGTTTTCCAGCTTTCAACATATCACTTGATATTTGGCCCATCCTCACTCTTCTTACTATGCTTCAGTGCCTCCCATTACTTTTTCAAATGTTGGTGGATCTACACTTATGTTGAGTTCGGGTCGGTTTCCATCATTCCCTCTATCATATTTCCTATATTCAACACTCCGCTAAAATGTACCATCCATCTTTCCAACTGCTCCTCTAATAATAAAGTTAATACTCTACCGTTCTTGTCTTTTATTACTCTTTGCTCCGCCAATTTTTCTTATACTCTCATACAGTGTTCTGTTATCTCCCGTGACTGTTGCTCTTTCTGCTTCCTCTGTTATACTCTACATATTTATTTTTATTCCTTTTGATTTTCTTTGTTATCTCAGACGCTATCCTTTCATACTTCTTCTGTATTTTGTTCAGCTTTTCCTCAATTTTTGCTTCCAAACCCCTTAGCTTTATCTTTTTCCTTTGTTCACACTCATCCATTGCTTCTTTCTGTTTTCTCTGTAGGTACCCGAGTTTCTTTACTACTTTTAATAAAGGCATTTCTGCGTAGCTTCCATATATTTTGAACTTGGTTTTCATAGATTATGTTCCTTATTGTCGCCTTTAATCTACTCAAAAACTTCTTTCTAGTTGTTATCAAAGTGTCTTCCTTTCCACACTTTTTATTCTGTCAGCTGTAACTTGATTTACATGTACTCTTGCCACCAGTAAATGGTGGTCAGAGCCTATAACTGCTCCCCTCCTATTACGTGTGTCATACAGAAGCTGGCCATATGCCTGACTTATGCAGATATGGTCTATTTGGTTTTCAGTTCTCTTGTCGGGTAATGCCCATGTCATTTTGTTACAGTTCTTACTTACTTACTTATCTTCAACCCCTTCTACCATGGGTGTAGAGGTAATGATCTTTCTCCATTCCTTCCTATTTTTAGCAATTTGTGTTGCTTGGGTCCAGCTTAGTCCTTTTTTCTTTAATATCTCCACTATTTCCGTATTCCACTTTTTTCTCGGTCTGCCCCTTTTCCTCTTCTCTCCTATCTGGGTTTCCCATATCACTTTAACAACTTTTTCATTGTTCATTCGTATTAAGTGCCCGAACCATCTTAACTGTTGCATCTCAATTTTTTGTAGTACACTTTTCACTTCCAGGTTTTGTCTTATTATTTCACTTCTAATTTTGTCCATTTTTGTAACACCCGCGATATTACGTAATATTTTCATTTCACATGCCGATATTTTATTTTTGAGATAGTTTGTTAACACCCATGATTCGCTGCCATACACCAGTGTCGGTACCAAAACTGCTTCATATATCCTGATTTTTGTTTCCTTAGATATTTCCCTCTTGTTGAACTACTGGTTATATAGTGTTCCAGATATTATATTAACTTATTTAATTCTATTAAAAATTTCTTCTTGTATTTTTCCGTGTGATTCTGTTATAGTTCCTAAGTAGTTTCTCTACTTCTTTTATTTTCTCTTCATGCAGCTGTATTTCTATCTTTCCCGCTTCTTCTCCCATTGTCATTTTTTCCGTTTTTTGTATATTTATTTTTAGGCCATATTCCTTCAGCATTCTGCCCATTTTTCCAGTCGTTCTTTTAGCTCTTTTTTATTTTCAGCTAATAGTATGAGGTCGTCCGCGTATATTAACTCGTTTATTTTTGTTGGTTTAAGCTTTCTATACCGCAAGTGCATCCCTCTTGCTTCCTTATTTACTTCTTTTGATACTTCGTCTATTATTGTGATAAATAGTAGCGGGCTTAGGGCTTAGGATGCTCCCTTGTCTTACCCGTCTATTTGTGCTAAAGGTTCTTGACATTTTTCCTTCCACTCGTACCCTGTTTTCTGTTTTTTTATAAAGACTTTTTATTACATTAATCATCTTCTAACTTATAGATCTTTGCCTCAATACCTTCCATATTTTATCTCTCTCCACTCTGTCGAATGCTTTCTCTAAATCTATTGCACATATATACAATTTCTTATTTGTCGGTTACTTTTTCAGAAATTTGTCTTGTAACGAAAATCCAGTCTTGTGTTGATCTGTCCGCTCTAAACGCTGCTTGTGTGTTGCTCAGTGTGGTTTCTATTTTTTTTTTAATCTCTCATCTATTATTCGTTCATACATTTTATATGATGTGCATAGTAATGATAGGCCTCTGTAATTGTTACAGTTTAAATATTCTCCTTTTTTATGTATTGGAGTTATCACCGCTCCCACCACTCTTCTGGGATTTTGTTTGTCGTCCAAGCTAGTTGTATTATTTTATGTAGTAGGGTGATGCCTTCTTCTCCCATATGTTTCAACATCTCCGGTTTTATGTTATCAACACCCTGTGCCTTTCCTATCTTGACTTTTTCCAATGCTCTTACTATTTCCCTTCGTTCTATAATTCTCTCTTCCTGCTCTTCGTTTTCTCGTTCTCTGTTGTACTCAAGTATCTCAGCATTATTATAATCCTCTTCTTCATTGCTTGATGCTAATAGATTTCTGTAGTACTCTCTCCGTCTCTCCATAATTTCATCCTCCTCCCTTATGATTTCTCCCTTTTTGTCGTTTACACATTTTAGGGGGTTCTTTTTTCCTTTTCTGAGATTTCTTATAGTATGGTATAGCATCTTTGCATTGCCGGCTGAGTCCCTTTCCATCTTTTTCCCTAATTCTTCCCAGGATTGTGCTCTACCTTCCTTAACCATTGTTTTAACTTTTTTCTCTTTCTGCCGTATACCTTTTGTAGTCATCTGCATTCTTGTTATTTCCCAGGTATTTTTTCCATAAGGTTTTCTTCTCCTTAACTTCTCGTTTTATCTCATTGTTCCACCTGGGTGTCTGTTACTTCCTATTTGTCTTTTTGTTTACTCCACATATTTCTTCTGCTGTCATTATAATTATGTTCTTGAAGGTTTCCCATAGTTTGTCTAAGTCCATTTCTTCTAGCTGGGCGTAGCATAAGTTTATTTCTTCCGATATTCTCCTTTGGTAGTTTTTCTTGGTTGATTCTTCTTGCAGTTTTAATATCCTTATATTCCTGTATTCGTTCTTCTTTTCTCCACATTCCACTTTTTGTTTTTCTTTATGGTTTAGTTTTATTGATGGCATCACTAAATAATGATCGCTTCCTATCTCACATCCTCTTTTCACTTTTATGTCTTTAACATCCTTTAGGGTATTCTTCTCTGTTATTAGTAGATCTATTATTGATCTTTCGTTTCTGCTTGGCCTTTCTCTTGTATACTTACGGATATTTTTGTGTAGGTAAAAAGTATTCCCTACTACCATGCCATTCAGTGTACAAAATTCAATTATTTTTTGGCCGTTTCTATTTTTTGTACTTTCTCCGAATTTTCCAATGCATCCTTCTGAGCTTTATGGGCGGTTTCCCACTCTGCCGTTCCAGTTTCCCATCATCATTAAGGTGCCTCTTCTATCTTCTACTTCCTCCTGCAGTTTGTTCCAAAACTCATCTATCTCCTTTTTAGGTGCTCCTTCATTTGGTCCATATACTATTATGATTGTGATGATTTCTTTCTCTTTCTCTATTTCTACTTTAAGTATTCGGTCCGTTATACCTATCCAGCTTCTTATCTCCGACTTTTGTTAATTATACATCCCACTGCAGATTGAGCCCACTCAGATTTTTCTACTCCGCTGTATATCAATACGTGCCCTCCATCTATTTCTACACAGCCTTGTTCCTTCCTTTTGGTTTCTGCTATGGTAAGAATGTCC
Source organism: Agriotes lineatus (assembly GCA_940337035.1). Classification (NCBI taxonomy): domain Eukaryota; kingdom Metazoa; phylum Arthropoda; class Insecta; order Coleoptera; family Elateridae; genus Agriotes; species Agriotes lineatus. The sequence goes on along the minus strand of OW679196.1, from coordinate 94,477,891 downwards.
ACTCCCGTCTTCTCCATTATTTCATTCAGTTCCATATCTTTTCCGTTCATACCATTTACGTTCCATGTTGCTAATTTCCAAATTTTTTCTTTATCATTTTCTTTGAATCGGGTTTCTACGTCTAGGTTTTCCCTTCTTTTCATTTTCGTTCGAATCCCCAGTTAGTCTATTCTCCTTACCCACTTTTGTGTCTCTTTTCCCTTCTTTCCTAGAGTTGTCATCTGCTTGAGCTCCTCTGGAGTATACTTAATCTTTCTTGCATTGTTATTTCGTTTATAATTTTGTATTTTATTATTTAATCACTCTATCGTCTGTTGTAATTCTCTTCTCTCTCTGTCCTGTTCTTCCTCCCTCTTACTTATTAGCCTTCTTATCTCTGATATCTCCGCTGTGTCCTTACTTAATTCAGCTTTATTCTTATCTAATTCTTCTATTAATTTTTCTTGCTCCTGTTTCATTAAAAGCATTAGTTCCTTGACCTTGTCTGTCTCCATTACTTTGGGCCTTTTCTTCTAATATCTTTATTATTATTTTAATTAACCTATAAGCTAAATACGCGCTAGTTATTTTTGGGGTTTAATGCACCGTGCTCCCATCTCTAGTACTACGTCACGCGCCCACCTCTATTTTATCATGGCATTGTTTACGGCATTATCGCGTCTGCGGGATTCGCTATAGCTGGTGTTGTTGAGTTTTGAATTTAAGTATTTTATGGCCCAGTTTGCCCTTTGTTTTTACTTACAGTTTGTGTTTCCCTTGTATCACTTCACTTTATGTTACAGTTCTTATGCAAAAATAATGTCCCTTCTATTTTAAGATGGAAAAGTCCACACATTTCCTAAATTAACTATTCAATCTTCTTCCTTTCTCCTATTCCATTTTCTTCCATCACACTTCCAAACCCGCTGTTTTCCGTCCCAATCTTGGCATTGAAATCGCCCATTAATTGAACTGTTCTCATTGCTTGGCTCAGGTTGTCGTGGCATTTTTTATATCTTCATATTCTGCTACCTCCGTGGGTGCATAACATTGGATTATAGTCTCGCCATGATAATTCTGTCAATTAATTGGATTCCACCCTAACAGCGCTTTGTACGCTTTCTCGTTTAGTATTATAGCCACTCCATTTGGGTGGTCCTGCCATTCTTCTTGTCCTTAGTAAATCATCTTGCAATAATCAATTTTCACTTGCCCTACTTCATTCACCTTGCCTCACGTATACCCAATATCTCTATCTCATTATTTCATTTCTTTTATTGCCTATTCTAACTTTCCTACCTGTTATAATGTTACTACATTACCACCTTGATTATCTCCTTCTATTCTCTTCTTCTTATTTCTTGCTGCTTTAATATCTTTTATTGTGTTGCTTATATTTTGTTTCTGTGTTCCCCTATGTCCATTCTTTTGGTCTTTCTTTCGCCTTACCGTTTTCACAGCCCATTTCATTATCATTTCTTCCTCGACTTGTTTCTTATTAGTTTTTTGGATCTTGGTCTTCCTTTCCTATCAGGCTTCCTTCTCCTTTTTCATAACATTCATATTTGGTGTTGTTTATTTCTAATTTTGTGTACCCTATTTTAGTCTTCTTTCCATTAGCCTCCTCTTTCCCGACTACTTTCTTAATAGCTGTTTGTATATTCTGTTCTTCTTAGGTTAATTCGCACTCTATATATATTTCTTGGTGTCTTAGACTACTATTTTTCTTTAGGACCTGTTTGAACTTTTCCAGTTCCTATTTCTATTAGAATTCCTTTATTTTTTTAATGATGTTTGTTTTATTAAATTCCATTCCCCTGGTAATTATATTATTCTTATTTTCCTTTCTTTCCCGACTTTCTAACTTTTTCTACACTTGTCCAATTTCGTTGTGTAGTTCTGTTTTTTCACTCTCACATTCCCATTCCTTCTTTAAAGACTCTTCCTTTAAAACTCCATATTTTTTCAGTTGCTTGACCTTGTTTGTACTACCTACTGGTATCTGCCTTTATTTCTTGATATAACCCCATTAATAACTTATCCAGATTCTCCATGTCTACGTGTCCCCCTCTTCACCTTGCTCTCCTGAAGCTACTCCCTTTTTTGTGGTGATCTATGTATTTTCTTACTCCTCTTAAGTACTTCTGCTTCGATTTCTTGTTGTATTTTCCTTTTGTTGGTAAATTCTAATAATGGCCGAGTACTGTTTGCTCTGTTGTGCGTCACTAACATTTATCTTCGTCCAATTAATTTGCTACTCGTGGATTCAGAATATATTTATTGTCTACGCCTGCCTAGTACTTAAAGACTTTTTAAACACACGTTATTATATTCAATAGATTGAAAATAACAGTAAACAGAAGCTACCTACAGCAAAATGTAAAATTCTAAAGCAATAAATTGTTGTATGTACTTCATTTTCCTTTCTTTGATGCCTATTTTTGCACCCCTTTTACTGTGATCTATATTTTTCTGTAGAGTTGACCCTTTCTTCTTCAACACGCTAACAACTGCACTTCTGTATTGAATGCTTTACCATTTGCAGTTGTTTATTATAATATCCTTTACAATCAAATTAAACAGTTCTTGCTTATTTCAATTTTTTCTATTTCCTTATTGATAGTGACCTATGATTTGCTGTGCACATTTCTTGACCTTGAAAAGATAGTGTATGCTTGAAAAGCGTTTCCTTCTTCAATTTCTCTGACACTTTTTCCTGCCTTGTTGATTGTTGATAAATCTTATATAAAATGCCAACCATTAACAATACAAGCTTTTCTTTATCTTCAAAATATTCTCATCTGTCCTCAATTCTTATACCTTGACAGAGATGTGGTGATTGCCACTGCAATGGTTGTCTTCCATTCTTTTCAATTAAACTGTCACATGAATTGCCTCACGGACAGGTATCCTAGTCATCTTCCAGATCTGATCTGTCTATTGGCATAGATTTGCCATTTATTTTTCCTCCTTCAAGTATTTTGTACCATCTGTACCAAATTGAGAAAATATCTCGCATGTAAATTGAATAAACCCAATATTAATATTTAATTTTAAGAACAATGAATTCTAGGTATATATAGATACTTTATTATTATTATAAACATAATTTTCGCAGATACAGATGGTAGCAATCATCAGGCAAAACCACAAATGATTGACTGCAGCACTCTAACCGATCCCCCACCGCCAGCTTATAGCGAATCTGTCCTCAACAACACAGAGGAGTACCTTCCAAAGATGAATAACAACTGCAGTGTAGGTAATGGCCCTCTTGCGCTACTACCTGGAATACAAATCAAGGATCTTCCCTTATAGCAGGAAACCAACTCGAGACCTTCCAGTGTCAAATCACGACGACACCCTGTACAGGTATAAGGTTGCGCCCTTCGCTAAAAAGAAGCTGATCTAAATAAGCTCTACAATTGTGTTATTAGTTCTGTATTGTACAGCTAATTGTTACTGGTGACAAAGGATATGGTGCTAAGCAGTATGTTTCCGTTTGTTCCACTGTTACTTGTAGTTCATCTGATAACGATTTTAACTTAGTGTGATTGAACTTGTGAAGTGACGTCCTTCAGTCATCGGCGTCTTTTCAATGGTATTTTATATGGTGCTGTGAAACTGTATTTAATAAGTAAATATATTAAATTGTATATATTGTGTACAGACATATAAATTTTCATACGTTGATATTTTAAAACATAGGTAGCTGTTGACACTGAAACGGTGTTATACGTACAGATGATACTATTATAAATGTTGTAGATATTAAAGACGTTTAACAAACCTATAATAATGTGCCGAAGCTGACTTCTATAGGTAGATGTCTCGGATTTGAGGATTAAAACTAAGTACAATCCAAGTATCTATGTTTACTTTACCCTAAATGTTACAACCGCGAGGACGCAGCTGGAGAAACCCACCAGAGAGAAATGTTCAAGTATAACAAGACAGTGTATATAATAATTGTAATTTATTACCACAGTATTACAAGTTATTCATTTCTTTCACACTAACTATGCTATATCATCGATGATGATTAAAAAAAACAGACATCTTACATAATTGTTCATAACTAAAGTAAATATTGTACGATGTTACTTAAATGTTGTGATGATAAAGGTGCAAAGGCAACAAAAGACATGTGTTAGATGTGGCACCAATCGGCACCACTGAGCCCAGTGCCGTATGTCGTCACATCAACGCAGAAGTTTTAAACCACCTAGAACCATATAACAAATAACGATCTTGTGTATCAGAGCAGCTATGATATTATATTTAGCAGACGAACTTTGTCATCATAACATCCGAATGTATGTATGTTTTAATGTCTACGACGGTGTTCCATTACAGGGGTAATTAATAAAATGTTATTCAAATCTGTAGTTTTATTTTCCTAGTAAGTTTTAAAACTAAAAATACAAAAGACATGCAGGTAAGGAAAAGACTACTACTTAGGTTAAAAAATCTTTGAAGTTATGTTTTGTAGAAGCTGGTTGATTGTTCGTGCTACACTTTCTCTCTTCTACGACAACAGTGTCGAAAGTGTTGGTGAATTTAACAAATTAAGCAGTGTCACTGGAAATATCTGCAGGCATTTTTTTAAGAAATGGAAGCCTCAAGTTTAGTGTTTTATGTTACCTATACTTTGCAAGCGTAGTCTGGAAGTACTGAGGCAAATTTTTGTTAAAACTTGTAAAATAAATCCCATAACCTCAACCAAATTTTTTTTAAATGAACACTATTTTCTTTATGACCTTTGATTTAGCATTTTTAATGTCATTGTTGTAAAAGTTACAAATAAACAGCCAGCAATAGAGTGGTTGTCAAAATTTGACACTTGATTTATTACTTAACCCTCCATTCCACGGGTGAAGGTCCATTAGACCCAGAACATATAAAAAACGCCTCCAACTTTTAGTTAATTTTTGTTTGCATGAATTCATTAAAATAGTAATTCAAAAACCGTTTTTTGTAAGGAATTTTTGGGCTTCTAATACTATACCCATGGAATCTGTAACTGTTAGTTATCCTCCGTTCCATGGCTGATTTAAACAAACAAAAAAATGACGACAAAATTTTTAGCTTTCAGAGACCCTTAAAGAAAATCTTGCTGTAAATACTTTTTTATATTTAAATACTTTGTAGTATTTAAATACTAGGTATTTAAATACTTTTTAATGGGCTGTATTTGTATTTGTAGGTGCAAATACTTTGCAAAGTATTTAGTATTTAAATACATTTTTAAAAGTATTTAAATACTTTATTTAAATATTTAAATATCCTCAAATGATGACGTACTGAGCGTTTAAACTTACGCAAAAAGTATTTACTAGTTAAAAATATTTTTTTTAAGAAATAAAGGTAATTAAATATCTTGAGAGTATTTAAATATATTGAGTGTTTTATTTTCTTAAAAAATATATTTCTAACTAATAAATACTTTTTGCGTAATTTTAAACGTCTTCTAGGTCATCATTTGAGCTATTCTGGCATTAGGCATTACACGTTGGAATTCACACTATGAGTCTATAATCCAAATTTTAGCAAACAAAGAAAAAATACTTAAAAGCTTTCAGTTAAATAATATTGTTTGAATAAAAATGAAGTCGAGTATTTAACAGAACACGTTAAACTTTCTAAGCCACTGGTTTTAGCATTAAATATTCCGCAAGGATAAGCTATATTATGGATTCATGATACCAACAATGCCAGTATGAAAATTAATCTGGAAAAACTAAAAACATAAAATCTCAAGCATTTTTCTTCCTCAAATATAAAAAATGTAACCACAGCTGCTAAATTTGAAGGATAACAACTTTGTATTTGAACTGAAGCTGAATTATTAGCTGAAGGCCTACAACTTTGCGTATGGATAACGCGCTAGTTTTTCACCACCCTGTATGTTTATTGTTTTATTTTGTTTTTCCTTGGTTTAGATACTGTTCTTTGTGTTATGACACAGAGCTAGGCAAAATACTTTTAAAAAGTATTTAACTACTAAATACTAAATACTTTTTATGACCAAAAAGTAGTTAAATAATAAATACCTATAATATTTAAATACCTGGGTATGGGAAAGTAAAAA
>OW679196.1:94328457-94471721 GCA_940337035.1 Agriotes lineatus | reverse complement strand
GCCGAAGTTCGAATTTTATTTGCCCGCCAAATTTTATTCATGCTAGCAAATGTTGCTCTTGCTTTATTTATTCTGAGCTCTATGTCTCTCAAAGTGCCTCCATTACACGATACAATGCTTCCCAGATAGGTAAATTCTTCTACTGTTTCTAAGGGGTTACTATCTAGTATTACGTTATTTGCTCCTTCGGTATTTATCATTAGCAGCTTCGTCTTATGCTTGTTGATTTCCAGTCCCACCTTGCGTGATTCTGTTACTAAGTTGTTCAGCTTTAACTGCATGTTTCTCACTTGAGTAGACATGAGGCACACATCATCAGCGTAATCTATGTCTTCCAGAACACCCATCAAACCCCACCTGATACCTCTTGTTCTGCCTTCAATAGTTTTTAGTAAAATCATATCCATTATTACTAGGAACAAAAGTGGCGACAATACACAGCCTTGTCTCACTCCAGTCTCGGATTTGAATGGTTTAGACAGCAGCCCTTCATGTAACACTCTACACTGGAAATTATCATATCCTTCCTTAATCAGTCGTATTATTTTTTTGGGAAGTCCCATATTTCTAAGTGCGACCCAAATACACTCTCTATTAACGGAATCAAAAGCTCGCTTATAGTCAATGAACAAAAGCTGTAGTGGCGATTGGTGCTCAAGAGATTGTTCTATAATAATACGCACAACATTTATATTATCTACGCATGAGTACCCACGTCTAAATCCGCTCTGTTCTATACGAATAAGACTCTCAAGGGCTTCCCCAATTCTATTTAATATAATACGGTAGAAGACTTTGCTAGTTACGTTTAAAAGGTTGATCCCTCGCCAGTTTTCACATCTGCGCAGGTTGCCCTTCTTTGGTATCTTTACAATGATACCTTCTTTCCAGTCGGCCGGGAAGGTTTCTTCTAGCCAAATTCTTACAACCAAGGGGTGCAATATGTCTGTTGTGGTTTCGGTATCGATCTTTAACATGTCTGCAGTTATCATATCATTACCAGCCGCTTTCCCATTCTTCATTTGCTGGAGCGCGCGTATTAGTTCTGCTCTTGTAGGGGAGTCTGTATCTATCTGCAACTCAGGGCCTTCTGATTCGAGTGGTATTTCAATGTCTTCTCCTGTAATATTCGCTGTCTCTTCAAAATATTCTTTCCATCGTTGCAATTGTTGCTCAACCGTGCACAGATTTACTCCATTTTTATCTTCTACAGGCATATTCTCTTTTCTTCTTGTCGCTCCTGCCAACTGTCGTATTTTCTGGAAGAGCTCCTTACTGTCTTTCTTATCTGCAGCTATTTGTGCTTGTTCTGCTGTATTTTCTATATATCTTTCTTTGTCTCTCTTTATGCTTTTCTTGACTTCTTTACTGCACCTTACATAATTTCTTTGTGTTTCTATTCTTTCCTCCTCGGATCTTGCTCTGAGTCCATGTTCCTTAAGTTTTCTTCTTTCTTCTATTTTATTCCAAGATTCTTCGCTAATCCATTCAGAAGTTCCTCTTTTTGTATTAACAAATATTTCATTGCAGCTGCTTAAAAGATTCGTTTTGCAGCTCTGCCATATCTCCTCAATTGGTACACTGTAGTTGATTTTCTTCGCAGATTGTTGCAGTGCATTAATAACTTTTTCCTTGATTTCTGGGTCACTTATCTTTCTCATGTCTAGACGTTTACTTCGTCTCAAGGAGGTGTTTTTGCTTTTACATCTCTCAAAGTGGAACCTAACTTTAGCTAACAACAGGTGATGATCGGAGTCAATATCCGCTCCTCGTCTGTTGCGGACATCTAGTAAAGCATGCTGGTATTTTTTACTTATACAAACGTGATCTTTTTGATCAACGGTTTTTTTGTCTGGCGACACCCATGTTATTTTATGACAGTCCTTGTGATCAAAAATTGTACCGCCAATCACCATTTCATGGTTTCCACAGAACTCAAGTAAAAGTTCCCCATTTTCATTCCGCGTTCCAAGACCATGTTTCCCCATTATTCTGTCAAATTCTCTGGTCTGCTCTCCTACCTTTGCATTTAGATCGCCAATTAATATGAGTACATCTTTTTTATCTATCTTGCTGACAGTCCTATTTAATAAATCATAAAAATTCTCTTTTTCTGTTTCTTCTGATACATTTGTTGGTGCATAGCATTGTATTATCATTACCTTGCTTCCATGCGTATTAAGTCTGGCTGTAATTATTCTTTCACTGATAGGGTTCCATTCTATAACCATGTTTCGTAATTCCGTGCTCAATAAAATTCCCACACCATACTGGTGTGTATCACCAATCTCCAATCCTGAGTACAAAAAATGATATCCTTCTGCTGTACTAATATCTCCACATCCTGTCCATCTCACTTCGCTAACTCCCATTAAATCAATTTTATAACGCTTCATTTCTCTACACAGCTGTTTTAGTTTCCCTTCTTGGTAGAGTGTTCTTACATTCCACTGGCCAATTTTATAGATGTTTGCTTTATATAATGTTGTCTTCCTGCAAGCCTCTTTTTGTTTCTTGGTTACTATGCTTATCGCTAATTCCACATTTTCTGACATATCCTTATTCATTGCGTTGTTTATTACCATGTGTCCATTCTTATTATTATTTATTAGTTTTTTGAATTGCTTTCCACTAAGTTGTTTGCTCTGCTATCCCATTTCCACATTTTTCCATCTATTGTGATCTTATTGTATCCAATTTTAACCACTTTGCCATTTTTTCTTTCTTCAGTTGCTACCTTTCTTATTTGTTTTAGGTTTTCTCTTTCTTGCTTTGTCAAATCGTTATTTATGTATATTTTTTCCGTTGTAATTTGTCTTAGCTTTGATTTATTTTCCATGATTTTCTGCTTCTCAATTTCATTTTCCAGTTTTATTAAACAGCTTTTTTCGCCGATTTTATATGCTTCCTTGACTACAACATCTACTTCTAAGTGTTCTTTAACAAAGTTTTCTACTGCTACTTTTAATATTCCTGCGTCATGCGTGTCTATCTTCAAACCGTTTATCACTACATTATTTTTTCTTTTTTCCTTTTCTATCCCTTCTAAACTGAACTTAACTTCCATTAACTCTTTTTTTATTTCTGCATTTTCTTTTCTGACGATATCATTTTCTTTCTTTAGGTTTGCATTTTCCAATCTGATTTGTTTCATTTCTTCCTTGTAGCTTATTTGTTCGGCTCTAATTTGCTTTACCTCTATTTTGACATCCTGCATCATTTTCAAAATCAAATCTAGTTTATCATCATTTTTTGGTGTTTTCGGTGACGTTCTTCTTGTCTTCTTGGATTTATCGAACGCCTCTCCACATGCCTCAAGCATCCGCCTTTTCCTTCCATCATCTGAAGAGTACTCGTAATCATCATCCATACTTATAAGCACTGATATGCTAATTTACTAATTTACACTCTGCTCCTACACGTGTGCAACCCTCTATACTATTTTTCGTAAGATGTGTTGCCTATCCTATTCAATTTGAAAACCGCCCAGTATTTGCGATTATCTCTTATCAATTTAAAAGTAAGGTTACAGTATTTAGCTTAAGTTTCTAATCTGACCTGCTTCTCTGCAATTATAATTTATATCTCAGTAGGTTCCTTGTAATCTCCGTTAACAACCTCCCTCAACTGGCGAAATAGTTTGCTTGAATGACCCAGAAATTTTGGATGTAATTTCAGAACAACTGTTTCACCTATTTACACACAGGTAGGCAACCTTTCACGTTCTCTAAATAATAAGTTAAAAAACAAACTAAGGGTGAATCAAACGAAGATTGAAGAACATTTCATGCTTGGCATAAGACTTCTGGACAAAATACCACCTGAAGAAATCAGGAGACGGACGGGCATACGAATGCTGCGAGTACTAGCAGACTACTAAAATGGAACTGGGCAGGGCATGTAATGAGGCTGTAAGAAGATTCTTGTACATAGAAGATTACCTGTTGGAGACCAAGGAGCGAAAAGCAAAAAAGGGAAAGACCAGTATCCAGGTGGGAAGAAGAACTAATAGAAGCGAGAGGCAAACAGTGGATGAACCCAACAACGAATAAGGAGAATTGAAGGAATATGAGGAAGGCCTTTGCCCGAAACCGAGATGTTTAGGCTGAATATTGTTATTATAATATCCCAAGTGCATTAAAATTGCCGTTTTCTGTCACTGTTTTGCTAAGAAATTGGTCAAGTCAATTTGCCGCCCAACAAGGAATCCCGAGTGCGTAGCACAAGGGACTTTGGGATGGACAATTTATGAGATATATTTCTTCAGAGCAAAACATTCCGACAGCAAATCATCAAAATTTATGCAGGCTAGTTTACATGCACGCGGGATGTTCGGTGTGATTATTTCCTGAATGAATAGACAAAATTCACTTGATGAAGCACCTTTAATAATCATGTTAAAATTATTCACAAACGATTCAATTTTGGCACATTTTTAACCGCAGTTATATTTTGACGATTTTTGTTATTATTAAACTGACAGAAACCATAGTTATTACGAATTATTATGGATATAAAGGAAATAACAGCGTACATAAATCAAACTAGTAAAGATACTGAATGTCAGTTCCTTTGATATCAAAATAATGATTTGAATGACCTTGAACGGCTCCTGGGGGTTCTTTTCGATAGTACTAACAGATGGCGCCACTACTTTTCCACATCATGATTGGTAGCAGAGCCAGTATAGGAGAGTAACGCCATTCTTTGATCTGAGAAAATGCTGCCATCGCCGCCATTTTTGTTCCCATCAACAATAACTGATTGAGTTATGTCTAAAATTTTACTTGAAATTGGCAAGACTGTAAGTCTATGTCAAATTCGAGGTTAGCAGGTTATGTTTTGCGTCCATTTGTGTTAAACTGACGCAAAACCTAACCTGCTAACTACGAAATTGACACAGACTTACAGTCTTGCCAATTTTAAGTAAAGTTTTGGATTGCCAACAAACGTCACGTTGACAGTCAGAGGAATAAACATGGCGGTACTCTCCTATATATATATATATACTGGCTGTGATTGGTAGCAGAGCCAGTGTATATAGGAGAGCACCGCCACATCCGCCATGTGTGTTCCTCTGTCATATGCGTCACTTTGAGGTTTGTAACACAATTCCGTCAACATAACGTTTGTTGGCAATCCAAAACTTTACTTAAAATTGGCAAGACTGTAAGTCTATGTCAAATTTGAGGTTAGCAGGTTAGGTTTTGCGTCAGTTTTGACACAAACTGACGCAAAATATAACCTGCTAACCTCGAATTTGACATAGACTTACAGTCTTGCCAATTTCAAGTAAAATTTTAGACATGACTCAATCAGTTATTGCTGATGGAAACAAAAATGGCGGCGCTGGCGGTATTTTCACGGATCAAAGAATGGCGGTACTCTCTATATCTACTGGCTCTGATCGGTAGAACTTTGTTCTGCCATCTGATTGTCAAGCTTAGAAATACCCCCTAACTAACTGTCTCAGACACTCTATACCTTTTCAACTTCAAATTGGGACTAATCAATTTCAAAATGGGAATAAACAATTTCAATTTGAGAATAAACAACTTCAAATTGGGACTAAACAACTTCAAATTGAGAAAAGCTTTTTGTTAACAGTAGTTGACAGGACGGAACTAATTATTGTTAGTTGTTGCTGATGTTCCGTCCTGTCACAACCATGTGTCATTTTCCAAAGACTACCATTAACAAAAAGCTTTTCTCAATTTGAAGTTGATTAGTCCGAATTTGAAGTTGTTTATTCTCAAATTGAAATTGTTTATTCCCATTTTGAAACTGATTAGTCCCAATTTGAAGTTGAAAAGGTATAGACAGTTTTCAACATTTGGCATGAGTGTCTCTACTTGTTTGATTTGTGTACGCTGAAAATAATCATTGAAAATATTGGCGTATTTCGTATGTACATTAAATTTACTAATTGGGTTATAGAGCAAACATATGAGGCGTATTAAAACTAGAGGTGGTTTGACTCATGCTCGTGGAATGACCGACACTGTGCAACTAACCTTGGTACACAGTATTCACGCTTGTGCTATGACAATTGTAACGGAAAATGTTCATATCAACACCGAACCACATGTTCAAACTGGGAACTCTAGAAAGATACGAGGGAACAATAGTTTGATGAAGCTCTCAGAATGGTTTGATGCAAACGTCAAAAATTTACAGTCTACCTAGTTGCTTGCATTCAGAAGTTGGAGATGGAATTAACTGTGATGAAGCTGAAGAACTGGGTATGAAAATTCACCAAAAGAGTATTCAGTTTCAACAAAAAAAAGATCAAGTTCAAACCCTAATGTGCCTAAAGACAGGTGTAAATATTGAAAGAAGTACTATTCATCTAGATCAGCGGTTCTTAAACTTTTTAACTAACATACCACACTTTACATATCTGCCTGATTCTGGTAACACTTAGACCCCAATTCTTATATGAGCCCTGACACATAAATGCTCAAACACTTTGGTATTTTTCTATGAAAATCACTTTATGCTATCTTGTTTTCCTATTTACTATTTTGCATATTTTGTTTTACTTACTATACATGTTTTAACGCAAAAAAAAAGTCACACTGTTGCAAAAACAAATTAAGAACGAAACTTTAGCTTTGTCATTTGTCAAATAAAAGTACGCTATTTATGTTTGAAGAAATTTTTTTGTTAAAATGGTTCATAAGAGCAAAGTTTTTGTGCCATTGGTAAAAATTTTAATATACCCAAATCTACTGTGGCAAATATCATTAAGAAATACGAAAAGACAGGTTCACCTGCAGCTTCTGGTAAAAGTTCGGGACGTCTACCTAAAGTAACACCCAGAATACAAAATGTGTTAATTAAAACGTGCAAATCTGGACGTGAGACACTACACAATATATTGACGAAGTGGAATAAAGAAACTCAGCGAGTCTTTCCCGAGAAACTTGCAGAAGGTAGATACACAAGTCAGGTCTTTATTTCTATAAAATATTTTAAATTAGCTTGTTTTAATTTGAAAAAATTGTTTAAAAATTATTTTTATTTATAGGCAACAGAGAAGCAGAAAAAAGCGATTAGCTTGGGTTAAAGAGAAGTTTTTATTGTTTTAATTTTTAATCTGTGAGTTTTTTGCTCGTTCTTGCTTCTTCTGCTATCTTTGCCCATTCCTTCCTCTTTTTACACTTCTCTTTCCAGTTCTTTATTCCTAGCTTCTTTAGGTCTTCTTCTACATCATCGAGCCATCTCAGACTAGGTGTACCTCTTCTTCTTTTTTTGGTTGGTGTCCATTCTGTTATTACTCGTATTGCTCTTCTTTTATCTGCCCTCATTAAGTGACCTAACCATTTTATTCTCTGAGATTTTATATATGTAACAATATCTTCCCCTTTCATTTGCTCCCTCAGTTCAAAGTTCATTCTTGATCTAAATTCGTTTTCTTCTGTTCGTACTGGGCCCATTATTCTTCGTAATATTTCCTTTCAAACACTTTTAGATCTTCTTCTTTTTTAGTTAAGGTCCATACCTCTATTCCATATGTCACTACTGGTCTAATAATGGTTTTATATAGTTGTAGTTTTGCTTTTTTACTTAGGTATTTAGAGTTTGCATAATATGCTCTGTGCCCCATCCGTATTTTTTGTTTTGTTTTTTCACTGGTCTTATATTTTTTATTATAAATTGTTATTCCTAAATATTTAAGGTTCTAGACTGCTTCAAATTTATAGCTATAATTTTAAGATATTCTTCATTGCTGCTGTCACTATATTTTAAATATTTAGTTTTATTTTCTCTGATTCTTACACCCCTTTTTTTTGTTTCCTCTTCTAGTCGCATGAAACTTTTTATTAGCCCCTCTTTTGTTCTGCTGATAATTGTAACATCATCTACGTAAGCGATAATTTGTGTGTTTTTAATATTTATTGTCCCTTCTAACTCTGATCTTCTAATTGCACCTTCTAAGGCTATATTAAACAATGTAGCTGACAGTATATCTCCCTGCCTAACGCCTTGTTGTACATTAAAGCTTTCAGTTGTATCACTTCCTATTTTCACTACTGCAGTTGAGTCTTTTAGGGTCATTTCGACAAGGTTTACTATTTTTTGTGGAGTCCTTATGTACTGCAGTTCTTTGATTATCTTTTCTCTTATTACTTTATCGAAAGCCTGTTTAAAGTCTATGAATAGGATGTGAAGAGTTATGTGATATTCTTTTGCTTTTTCTAGTATTTGTTGTACAATGTGTATGGCGTCTGTGGTCGATCTCCCTTGTCTAAAACCTTGTTGGTAGTCCCCTAGTTCGTTCTCTGCATGTTCTTGAAGTTTGTCTTTAATTATTTTTAAGATCACTTTATAGGCCACATTTAGTAACGTTATTCCTCTATAATTTGAGCAATCCTCCAAGTCTCCTTTTTTGTTCATTGTAAAAATTACACCTTTCTTCCAATCTTCTGGCATGCTTTCTTCCCTCCAGATCAAGCATATTAGTTCATGCAGTTTTTCGTGCAGTTTCTCACTTCCATATTTTAGGTATTCAGTAATTATTCCGTCACTTCCTGGCGTCTTATTGTTTGTTAGGTGTCGTATTGCCTGTTTGGTTCTTCTATTTTTTCATAATTTTGTCTAACGTTCGTTTGTGCTATTGTATTCGTTTCCGTTTCCTTTCTGTATAGTTGTTCATAATAGTTCTTCCATATTTGTTGTATTTCTTTCGTTTCATATCTTGTCCTTCCTTCTGTGTCTTTAATCCTGTAGTTTTTATTCTAAAGTTCTTCTTTTCTAGTTTTATTCTCTGGTAAAACATTCTTGTGTTTTTATTGTTATATTCATCTTGCATATTTTTTATTTTCTTTTCGTTCCAATCTCCCTTTTTTTGTTTACTTGTGTTTCTTGCTCTGGAATTTGCGTCTTTATAAATTTGTTTGTCTTCTTCTGCATTTGATTGCAACCATTTTATCCATGCTCGGTTTTTTTCATCTCATCTTCTTGCAGTTTTGGTCGTACCATTGTTTACTTTTTTTGTGTTCCTTGTGACCCTCGCATTTTTCTGATGTTTTCAAAACACTAGTTTTTATGTTATTCCACTGGATTTTGATTCTATTTGTATTTGTACAATCAGTGGGGGTTTGCTTTTGCTGAAGTTCTTGCGTTATTCCTTCTTCTAATGCTTGTTTCACCGTTCGTTCTTTTATTTTGTTTATATCCCAATTGTTATTATTTTTATTCTCTCTTTTCCGCTTCTTAGGTTTTCCTTTCCTTGGTCGTTGCAATTACTAAGTTGTGGTCTCAATTTACGTTGGCGCCTCGAAAAGATCTTACATCCTGTATGTTATTAGTTCTTTCTTTCGATATCAATACATGATCGATTTGACTCGTTGATATTTGGTTTGGGTGATTCCATATTTTGTGCCTCTTTGGGTGAGGAAATTTTGTGTTGACAATAAATAAATTCGTTGCTGCTGCCAAGTTGCATATTCTATTCCCATTGTCGTTTGTTTCTTCATGAATTGTGTTCGTTCCTGCTACAGCTTTTACATACTCCTCCTTACCAATCTGGGCATTTATATCTCGTAATACTAGTAGTGTACCGTATTTTGGTGCATTTTCACATTAAGATTGCAGTTCTTCATAAAACTTGTCTTTCTTATCACCTTCTCCTATCTCTGTTGGGGCATATACACATATGATGGTAGTATTATACATTTTTCCTCGAATTCTTAGGATTGACATTCTGTCATTTATGGGTTCAAATTTCATTATGTTAGGCGTTTGTTTTTTGGAAACGATAAGACCTGTTCCATTCCTTCCTTGTTTTTCCCCTCCACTCCATTTTTCTTGATTTCACCTGCTCCAGCCCATCTAGTTTCTTGTAATGCCATAATATCTATATCATAGTTTTCCATTCTTTGCATAATTTCATTCACCTTTCCAGGTTGTAAAAGTGTTTTTATGTTCCATGCCGCAATTCTTTTGTTTTTTTGTTTTTCTTTTTTTCTTGTTATTTTTCATATTGCTTTCCTCTTCGTTTAATTTATAACTCTCCTGCTTCTTCTCCTTTCTTTCTCTTTGCCTTTCCGCTTTGCATTCTATTGTTGTCAATGTTTTTTCCGTCCGGTTTTCAGCTTCTACTTTTTTGGATGGTGTTGATTCCTTGTTGTTCTCGTTATGTTCTTGAGAGTTGCGTTTAGTGTTTCCTCAACGAACACTGAATTATCTTTTGTACTGCCGGTCTTCTGTTCATCCTTCTCCTTTCTTCCTTTTCCGTAGGGTGCCAAAATCGTCTGTGTCCAGTTCTTCTTTTATGGGATTGCTCCTTTTGAGTTATTTTCCCCTTCCTCATCTCTTGACCTTCCTCTTTTCTTATTATACTCTTTGTTTTCTTCTGGTTTTCTTAACTCTTCTTCTTCCATGCTTTGTTCGTCTAACTCTTCGATCCTCCATTCCTCTCCATTTACTATCAACCTATCTCTTATTATCATTGCTTTCATTCCTCTTCTGCAAAGTATAATAAGCAGTCAAAAAAAACCCTACGTCATACGAGTATGTAACGACCATTACATAACTTTGTATCAATTATTTTATTATTCTTATCTGTATTGTTAGCGTGTATGTATACCTTTACATAATACAATTTTTTTAAACATAAAAATGGATTTTTCCCTTAAGCAGACGCCTCTAATAACTGGACTAAAACTTTGGCACCGTGCGTGTCTGCTTAAGGGAGATTTCACTGTATTAGGATGCGGGACTGACCTGCAAGCAGTGAATATTATAGAAACTGTTAGGCATAAATCAAGAATTGAAAAACAACCCACAACGTACTGTCAGTGATTTAACAGAGAAATTGCAAATTTTATGAAACAATACTGCATATAGTTATATAAGAGTCAGGCAAATACAAATGTCAACGGCCATTACTGATTCAAAAATAAATGATAGCGTTCAAGGCCGGAGTTGTCTTTCTTAAACTGCATTCGGAAAGGTACCTCTGACAGCTCTGTTTCCTCGAAATTGTTCGTTAAGTACGGAGCAAGCCAAGTGAGATCTTTCGGCGGTCGCTAAGTACCGGTGCGAGCATTTTGATGTTCCATGATGTATTTCAACCGAGTAAACAGAGGATTTGCGCATGACAAGTTACAACAGTGGCAAATGAACCAGGAGTTCATTCACCTGAGGACGGGAGTAGATCAGAAACACCCGAAACGTTGTGTGATAAACACTCGAAACAGTTGAAAAAGTCCAATAAAACGTATCATAATAGACCACTCTCAAAAAATTACATCATTCAGGGATTTTAGATGTTTTTCTGCAGAGTTAATTTAACACCAAAAACGCTTTTATAGCAATTAGTTCTAGGTTAGGGTAATATTGTACATTATTCTGACGGCTTAATTGGAACGTGCAAATTTACACTAATTTAATCATCTTATTTCTTATGTTTTTCGAAAGGCACTATATATAACAACAACCACCAATAACTAAATCATTTATCATTATTTAATAATTCATTCGTTTAGAAAACCTATAGCCACAGCCATCACGTTCTTTTGACATGAAAAGCCATATATTATGTTAGTATCAGCATTCTTTTTACTTTATCGACCGTATACGAGGGTTAATTTGTTTTCAACCTCCGATTCAGTAGGAATAAAAAACAAGAACGAAAGGAAAACATGCATTGTATAGAAAATGTAAGTAGATCTTTCAGCTACATTTCTACATCATCACCACTTTACTGAAGGCACTTATCATACCGTGGCACGAGTTCTTGTATGCCCAGCTCAAAGAAGTTTGCCGCTAGGTTGCTCTGCTAACCGTTCACGTTGTCTTTCAGGCTTTTCTTTAAACTTTCTGCACCATTCTCGCACACAGCCGTCACTCATAAACTCTGTCCAACTGACAATGAATTTTAGCTGCATTATGCCCTTCAACATATACGCCTTCAGCCGGAACAAAGCAAATTAGGGCTTACGCCGCGCAGTTCAAACTTGGCGGGCACAGTAAGCTGTAATTCACCTTCTTGTGGATGACGACTCAGTGCTGCAGGGAAAATGCAATCAAAATTCATGGTTAGAGGAGTACAGTTTATAGACGACAACTGTGCGTGAGAATGGTGCAGAGAGTTTCAAGAAAAAGCTGAAAGACAACGTAAACGTTTGACAGAGCAACCTGGCGGCAACCTTCTTTGAGGCGATTATGTAGAAATGTAGCTGAAAGATGTACTTCTATTTTCTATAGAATAAATGTTTCATATTCATTCTTGTTTTTTATTCCTACTGAATCAGAGGTTGAAAGAAAAATAGCCCTTGTAAAAAAACACCCACCCAAACATTTTTGTTATTACGTTTATGTACGGTTAAATTTACAAACATTATAAAAAATATGCTTGTGCCCTTTTACTCACACCTAAATAACCATTCTTGTCCAGATTTGTATTTCCATCTAAAGCGCAATCGTTGAACAAGGGCGAGTGTAGATTTTCAACTACACGTCAAAATTCATTAATGCAAGATTAAATGCTGTATTTCCATTAACCATATTCTCAAACCCCATTTGGGAAATATGATTCAGTTTAAAATATCTTGCGTTATTATAAGGGAATGAATGACCAAAGATAAAATATTAACCTAAGATAGTTTTCTACTGCTTTATTACTGATATCCTATCACCGTTGCTTTAGCTATTTATTGATACACAACTGCAATGACTTAAGGTCTCTAAACAAGTTCATAAACTATTTACAAAGTTAATCCTCACTACAAGAACAAGGATTGTTAAGTCTGCTACATCTAAATTAATAAATGTCCAAAATAAATTATATAACACTGAATAATCACACAGTTTAATGTTTAGAAAATACAAAAAACATCCACTTACTGCTACTTCAGCTTTCAGTAAAAGAATATGTTAATGTAGCTTTTCACGACTTTAGCCAAAACTTACCACCAGATCGTATACCTTTAACTTTCGATGTCTTCTTTCCCTTATCACCTGTAGTGGCTGCTTCACGAGTATCGGGAGCCATGACTTCATCTGAACCTTCGGCACGCTCTTGTAACTGTGTTTTCAGTGTTTTCTTAATATTCACGATCTACAATTGTGTTGATTCTAACAAAAACAAGCTACGACTAAACTTTTACCAACCTCTTGTTCAATATCAGCCTTCCGCTGGACACTGCGATTTTTCTCCGTGTTAGCACGATGGATTTGTGATTCAACGCACACCAAAACATTTTCGCAAGCAGTGCACCATTTCTGCAGGCAGTCTACTATCACACTGATATCTGCGGCTCTAATATCTCTGCCTATGGCGTAATCAACTTCTAGCTGGCTGTTCTTTTGATCTAATTTTCCATGGATTATATCAGCGTATATGGCCTCAATAATTAAATCTTCAAGATCCCTAACATTCTTAATTTCCAATTCATCTAACAGCGTTGCATACGGTATACACTAAGAAAACAAACATAAATGTAAATATTGCAAATGATTCTTACTATACCTTTGAACGTGTCGCAAGCGTGACAATGGTCAAATGTTGCAGTTTCTTCTTCTGTCCAGGAGTTAACTCCAAAAAATTGCTTTTGTTTGCTAGATATTCCCTGTACGTGCCATAAGCAAACAAGTTTAAGGTATTTGAGCAGGCACTATTGCCACCAGTTGCTAGCTGCATATTAATAGTGTTACCTTCATGGTTATTTAATTATATTGACTTTTAAACCCTTACCTCTTGAACATTTGGCATGTCGAGCAGCTCTCCGAACACATACACACCGGGAGTCTCCAGCACCTGTTTAATCAACTCAACGCAAGCTGCACCTTTAGCTGCCTTAGCTAGCAGCACAAACTGCTCCAAAGGATTATTGGAATGAGAAGGTTTCTCCACAACCATGTTTATTATTTATGAACAAGCACAATCTACGACGCGAAATCTTGAAATACGGCTTTGACAGAAAACCGCAAAAGTGAGGTTAGATTTGTTGAATGCGCTAATGCAGAATGTGGCTATTCTAACGGCTATATTTTGCAGTGAACACCAGTGCGTAAATTATAAAAAAATGCACCTCCTTTCCCCAAAATTAAATTGATATAAACCAATATATTCTGAATAAATCTTTTATGAAAGAAACATTGGTGATATTTTTAAGGGCTTCGTTTTTATTGACGAAAATTTATCATACAGATAATGATAAGAGGAAATGCTTTTAAGGTAATGTAAAATGATAACAAAAAACTTTTTAGACAGATTTAATTTATGAGGGATCTAGATTCAATAAAAAATTGATTAAATTGTAGAACTTGCTATTTCCACACAATGGCACATTTTGGGATGTCGCGCAGAGATCTCCAAGAGGCCCCCTGATTGTCAAAAATAAAATATTCATTGTTTTTTTCTATCGCAATATTAATGTCCCACTCTTCAAATCATCTGAACAAAAGGTTTATGAGATTTGTAAGTAATGGATGGGTTTTTTGAATATCTTCAAATTGTGTGATCACAGCCGTATCATGTGGAGCTGCTGTTGTTTTAGAATGGTATATCATATATTTTATTTACTTAATCCTGATGCCTATCTACCTTTCAGTGTAAGGCGTATGTCATACATAAATATATTAAATGGCACTGGTCCTTGGATATAGCCTTGTGAAACCTCTGGTCTTGTGTTTGCGAGTTGCTTTAGAATCTTATCTCGTTCTCTCGTTATTGAAGAACATTATCCTATACTAAATTTCAAATAAGCATGCAGTAGTTGGAACCAGGGGCGGATGGGCAACATCTTAGCGGTCCGGGAAATAATATTTGTCGGCCCTTTTTTAATTTCCGGATATGGCTAAAATATACATTTACAGGGTGTTACGCATTTTTCCTTTAAAATTAAATAGAGCATAGGTTTATTACAGATTTTTGAATCAGATTACATTTACTATCCAAAAAACATTCTTTTAGTTAAAAATGCCGGACTCCCAGTCAAGTACATATCTAGACACATACAACAAAAAATAAAACAAAATAAAAGTAAATCAAAGTTTAAAGTCTTTTTATTCCAAGTGTAGAAATTAGGTTTGTTATAAACGATTAGAGAACTTACAACTTCATAAAAATTCTTTAAACACAAAAATTTAAGAAAAAATTATTATATAAAAACTTTACTCTTTTAACAATTTATTTAATAACTTGCTTTGCAGCATAAGCATATCTATAATGTTATCAGAGTCAATATTATATAAAATATCATTTTCGCAAGCCATTAACATAAAAGCATCCAAATTATTATTCGACATTGAATTCCGCAGTCTATTTTTAATGTATTTTAACTTGGAAAAACTTCTTTCACATTGCACTTGATATTGATAACTAGCTGGCCCGGCAAACGTTGTTCTGCCCAAAAATAATTTGTCTCTGAAACCCCGTTTAACCACTATAGAGTTTTAATTTTATATCATGTCCATCGTCTTGGACTTAAAAATAAATGCCGTTTTCGCAATCAACGTCCCAAAAAACCTCAATAACGACACCCATATCGATTTTTAGGCTTATTTACCCCATTTCACCCTCTAAGGGGTAGCGAACCCGACAGACGTTGTCCTGCCCGAACATTGATTTGCCTGCTATTAGCGGGTTCAGCAAACGTTTTTCCGATATTCGAATTTTCCATTTCTTTCATTTTAAAAACATGCTAATAGCTACAACTATTTTCATTCTCCGTAGCGCGCTGGTCATCATTGCGGTTCGCAAGTAAAGTAGATACCCGCACAGCTGACTGTCGTCGACGACCTATGTTAACTCGTCGTGCCTTTGGCATTGTAACGGACACTATAAAACGACACGGAATTGTTTTCACAATCACTTGTGCACAAACCAAATTTGAATATCTGACTGACTGACTGCGACGACTTATGTAAAGCATTTCAAATTACATAAACTATTAGTGTCTTATCTTTTCCGCTTTCGGTTACCTGATGCGGATTATGACATTATGGGAAAACCCTTCAAACCATTAAGCACAGGTGTGACTGCAAATAAAAACAACACACTTTCGATATTTTCCAATTTTCCGGCTTTCCCTTTGGATTTTCTTAATTTTTCATTCCGTAGGAAGCTTCTACACAGTATTAGAAAACGTAAAAGAAAAGATGAATAAAATCGGTAAAGTCGTTCTCAAGTTATGGCGCGACCAAGGGAAATAGGGATTCATTTATATATATATATATAGATGTTAATAAATATTTGTAAGCATTTCCTAGTGCAGAATATGCCTCACTGTACATATTGTACTTTTGAATGACAGAATAACAGCAAATTGCATATTTAAGACAAGATTTACATTTTTTATTATTAACATCAAAACCACCATCTCTTTCAGAATCATCGTTGTTTTCTTCAACAGTTTCATCTGTATCTATAACTGTAACATTAGTCTGAAATTGTTGATTACTCTCCGCATTTGTTGTTGCCGAAACTTTAAATTTATCCCAATTTTTCGCTAAACTAACCAATTCTTCTTGCAGATTTTCTTTTGTAATATTTGGGTAATAGTTTTCTAGCAGTTCACACAATTTTTTAAAGCTATTTGATGGTACTCCTTGTTTAACTTCATCAAAATTTGTTTTAAAATGTACAAAAATCCTACAAAAATTTGTTAAGAAAATGAAAAATTCATTCCGGTTCTTTATTTTCGGTAAGTACATGTTTATGAAGATAGGTTGGTAGATCACTTAGACGTAAAGTACATTTTTTTTCTATAATAATTTTTAAGGTCAACTTCCTAGGGGATAAGTTGAATTCTTGCAGGGTCCCTAGTTTTAATAATGTTGGTAGTTCTTTTCTTCCACTAAAAAATGATTGTCATTTTGACAAATATGTCATAATTTAATATCGCTTGCTTCATTTTTGCATTTAAAATATTTCTTGGTTTTCTTTTTTTATCTGATTTTATTGATGATGATGATGATTCCATGTTAAAAAAAGAAATTTGTCAAGAGTTCAAATTAAGAAACTTTGACATTCAAAATTGACACATAACCATAATTTTGAAAAAGTTCTACCAACACCAGGTATAAAAATTTCCTAGCGTTTTAATCACATATCTACCAACATTGTAACACTTTGACAGTTATTATAGAAAAAAAAACGTACTTTACTTTCAGCCACCGGCCCTGCGGGACTTTGAACAGCCGGCCCACCGGGAAATTTCCCGGTTCGTCTTATGGCCCATCCGCCCCTGGTTGGAACTAAGTAGTAATCATAAATATGGCCATGATTGGTTGAAATAAAGTCATCATTACAACCATCTGAAAAGCAAATACTTTTTCAAATACGTTAATGTGTAATTAGGAATGAATCTTAGAAGATATACCAGGTAGAAATAGTGGACGAAAAAGACTGGCCTACCTTTATTTGAATTATATAGAACAAAGTTATTGTAAAACTCGAACAGTCAAACAAACTTACACTTTCTTAGTGTAAAACTAAGTTTGAGTTTAGAGCGCCACCTACTGCATTCTTATTTGAAATTTAGTATAGTTAGAAAAGGGGCTATGTTTAAATTCCATATTTCCTCAACAGTCCTTTATGCTAGACTTTATCAAATGTCTGTGCTGTGTCTTAAAAGGCTATGTCCTGTAGTTTCGAAATCGTATACTATTTTTTGGAAAAATCGTCAAACTTAGTGAGTAGTTGAGTATCTATAACAAATCCAAATTAAAATAAAGGTAATATAGCTTTCAAAACTATTCGATATGATACATGTTGCTTCTTCTTACCAATTAGCAACAGTCTATTAGTTCTTACATTGTCAGTACTTATCATTTTTGCAGTATTATGAAGCTGGAGCTACACTTTTCTATATTTCTGCATGAATTCAAATGTAGTTTTTGAATTTTGTTTTCTTACACCTAACGGTAGAACGACTTCAGTATAGGTAAAGTAAGATAAGTAATAACTTCAGTAATTCCAATCAAATGGTTAGTTCAGTTCGTTCTTGTATTGTGGTTTTACTGTATACTTTGGGTTAGTACATGTCAAATAAAGGCAATACACGCGATCGGTGCAGCAATCTTACAGTTGGTTTTTGTAACCTAAGTCTAATAAAAATTGTCCATCGTCCAGCTCATATAAATAATTTAATCTCTCGCTGTGTTTTTGCTCTTCTTGGTCTTGCAATATAATTTATTATCTCCTCGTCATCATCCGATTCAAACACACACATTATACTCAGCCATAATAAACAACAATAATATTAAGTAACAAACGACTTCCGGGATTGGACAGTGTCATGATTGAGATCGAAGAACTCAACGTTTCCCTCACTTTCGTAAGGGGCTTCATCAGGAGGAAAAAGCAAAACAACACGGTAACTCAACTTGTTAACCACGCCAGAGGCGAAACTCTTTGCAAGAGAAGAGATAGAAGAGCACGGTAACTCAAAGTATGAACCACGTCAGAGGCGAAACTCGACTAACTATCGGAAGAAGAAAGGCGAGAATTTATAGGCAAGCGCCGTCGCGGTTCAGCAAATGTCGTCGCGGTTCAGTGGCGGTGGGCGGGACTTAAGAATTAGCACTTTCCACATAGAAGGAAGGGGAAAGCCTTCGTCCCGATTGAGATTGTTAGGGTGTTTGTAAATCTAAATGCCTTCGCGAATCTTTCTGCTAAAAAAGAATGGGGGATGGAAGTTTTATCAAAAAGGATGAACCGCGACTGCGCTTGCCTATAAATTCTCGCCTTTCTTCTTCCGATAGTTAGTCTAGTTTCGCCTCTGAGGTGGTTCACACGTTGAGTTACCGTGCTCTTCTATCCTTTCCCTTGCAAAGAGTTTCCCCTCTGGCGTGGTTAACAGTTGAGCTACCGTGCTCTTTTGCTTTTTCCTTCTGATGAAGCCCCTTACGAAAGTGGGCGAAACGTTAACTTCTTCGAAGTCAATCATGACACGACCAATCCCGGAAGTCGTTTGTTACTTAATGACAACGGCCGTGAAAGCCTCAGAAATTAACAATAATATTTATCTCGGAGACTTTCAAGATCTCAATAATGACACGGTCCAAACCAGGAAGTCGTTTGTTACCTAACAATAATATTGCTAACGGAAATTTAAATCAGGATACGCCCTACAGTGTGTAAACTTCTCAAAAGTTGAAATTAAAATATGCATAAGCTGATCACTTATTCCACAGTTAGCGCAATGTATGCCCCTACAATGACCGGATAAGTTATTCCTCATTTTATGCCAAGAATAACTTATTCCTTGTAGAACAAGGTGCTTCAATTTATACCAAGAATACTTCCATTCAGCTGCGTGGCGCAGATGGGTAAGCGCCAGGCTTGCATTAAGCAAGTCCTCGGTTCGAATCCCGCTGGGGTCGGAATTTTTCCGTATCCTTGGCGATTAGAATCGGGCTCAGTGAGAAGATTCACAATTGGGCACCAAATTAGCTGTGCCCTACGCAAAGCCACAGACCTAAGAGATAGAGTAACAAAGTCAACACATCACCAAGACACACAACTCACACAATGGTTGTTGCGCAAGCACCAAAGGAGCGCTCCAACTCTGTATCCCGAATCCGGGGCAAGTTGAGCATTGTACCGCCAGATGCCAGCGCATAAAGCACCAGCCTCTACACCGCAAGGTAAATGAGGTTACATATTATACATACATACATACATACTTCTATTCGCGGTGTAAATTTGCGTTGTAAAACCGGCCCTAAAAGTACTTCTATTTACGATTTTTAATTCCCTTCCCCCTTCCCCAGATAACAAAGCTAGAGCTATTTTTTTCAAAGATAGGTAAAGTGTCTCTTATAAACAAGTCTAGTTTATGACAGTTTTTCCATTAGTTCAGTACATAACAGTAAGCATGTGTACCAAAGTTAAAATCGATATTTTGGCATTTGCGGAAATTAACGTAAAAAAAGAATTTTAAAAACTTTAAGGTCCTCTAACTTCTTACTGAAGAGAATTTGTACTAAAGTATATTGGGTTTAATCGGTTTATTATAACCTAAGGAATCTATTACCAATCGGTATCCTATTCTTTTTGACAAACTCTGCATATACGTTACGCTGTGAACACTACGCGTACAGATCGTGGGTTTGGTATTGGTTTTGCTTCAATTACTTACTTACCTTGCTTTTAGATATCATAGATTCAATATTTTATTTCGGTACGAGGAAGTGCCCTCCTATATTATTTGTCTGCATGTATTGAAGATCAATATCACGTTAATTGGCAGTAGTTATGCATTTTCTTTCTATAACAGGTTACAGCTTATGAAAGAACCTGCGTCTGAATATATTTTTGAGATGTAAGTTGGGATTGCCAAATCACTGGGGAATCTTCCAACATAGATTCGTGAGTTGTTGAGCAATCAATTGGGTGGTGCCCTTATTTGATTTTTATCATTTTACTATTAATCAGTGGAGTCTGCTTACTCGTATTTAGGGGCGCTAACCTACGAACCCTCAATAGCCTATACAGCATTAGAAAGAAGTAATTATTGTATAACAGAAATAGATATTTATACATTACGGCAGATGTGAATATGTTTTTCCCCGAGGTTGACATGATTACAGTAAGTCTGTTACTGCAAGTCAACCGAAGGTGAAAAACATAAATATATCCAGTGGTGCATACAATATTTTATTTTTCTCCAACCACACGAATAAGACGCCATATTGTCGAATAATTTTGTATAAAAAGTAAGTCATTTCGGGATGTTCACCAATTACCTTGGCAACCGTACACTTTTCGATTCATATTTGCACTAGTACAAAAATGGTCGCAAGATAGGGTTTTACATGGTAAATTTTAAATAAAAAACAAACGCTTCGGCAATATTCGGCAATCGCCGTCGTTATTGTTTAATTTTCCCGTATAGTTTTTGTTTATTTGCGCCATGACAGTTCTACAATATAACCTACAATGTTTGATTCTAAATAATAAGTCATATTACCGAATTTATGAGTAGTTGGAGAAAAAATAGTATGTTTCATTCGTACAAAAAATGCGTTTTCGGGACGCGTAAGACTCGCCGGACTCCGCTGCGCGTCGTCCGGCGATCTGTCTTACTTGTCCCGAAATCATGCATTTTTTGTACAAATGAAACAAATAACTATTAATAGCATATTAGTAGAAATAGTATGACATTTCAAAGTGTCATAAGTACAATTAAAATGGGAATATATAAATGACATCAAGGATTGCCTGAATATATGGTTGCTAAGACACTGGTTGTAGTTACATGGTTACCAAGAGACTGAAGCTTTTCATATTTTGTATCTATGACGAAAATGAACAATATCATGTTGCTAGTAAATAAATATGTTTTTTAATATATCTTGCCGTTATAATATAATAACGTTTAAGCAATGAGATTGGGAGGTAGCTATTCAATACCGCTTAAAATATGTAAAACAACATCCACGAAGTATGTCAACATAACATGAGTTATGTGTTATGTGTTAACACACTCGCTCGTATCAATGCACCGGGCGGCTGGCAGCTGATGAAGGCGATCCGATTTAGAGCCCAAACTTATATGGGCGCAAAACGCTGAAGCAGCAGAATTGAGGTAAGCAGTTTCAATGTGATGTGAAGGCTAACTGCCCTGTATCCGAGAACGTAGTAAACTGACAGGCTTATTTACAAAATGTAATGCAATCCGATGGTTTAGGCAGTTTTCTGTAAGTAAATGTTGTGCAATATTAGACATTGAAAATAAATGTATTCGAACTCCGAGCACTGTGTTGGTAATAAATTAGTTTGTATCGGTATATCCGTTTGCAGAACAACGAGAAGTGAAGATTTGTTACTTTCTACGGTAAGTATTCTCAACTGTAATATCCCAAGTGCATTAAAATAGCCGATTAAATTTTGACGTTTTGCTAAGAAATTTATAGTTTAACAAAAATTCCGAGTGCGTAGCATGAGGAATTTTGAGACGGAAAATATACAAGATATATTTCTTCAGAGCAAAGCAGCTTGACAGAAAATCCTCAAAATTTATTCAAGCTAGTTTACGTGCACGCGGGATATTCGGCATGATTATTTCCTGAATGAATAGATACAAATTCAGTTGGTGAATCAACTTTGATAATGATGTCAAAATTATTCAGAAGCGATTAGATTCTAACAGATTTTTAACCGTGGTTAAATTTTGACATTTGAATCTTTATCATTCTATTAAACTGATCGAAACCATGGATATTAAGGAAATAATCAACATTAATTTTAGAAGCCTACCGTTAGTTGAATTCAGACTTTGTGTGTACACATCTGACAGTATATTATTTATTTTAGCGTGTAGAATACAGCTAGAGGTATTTTAATTTCTCATTATCTTCGAGAAAAGTATCTCCAGCAGGTTATGTTAGTCTAACTGACCTGACAAAATGCCACGTGTACTTTTTAAATTAGGTTATTAAGTATAATTTTTGACGTTTAACAAACATATAATTTTTTTTCATGAAGGGTAAACTAGGTTCTCGCGCACTGCAGCCTGAATGGGCCTATTCTGCTACCTCCAAGTCATGTGTGTGAGTATGGTTTAAGTACAGTCTGTTACTTTACCTCATAGACCAGCTTCCAAAAGAGAACGACGTTAGTAGTGTACCTAGAGGGGTTCTGGCTCAAAATGTGTCACTGCGCAGGTTTTCTGCGCAGGTATCTGCGCAGGTTTCTGCGCAGGTTTATCAAGGTCGTTGGTCTAGCCGGGGGTCACGGGTCTAGCCTGGGGTCAAGGTCACGGGCCTCACCTAGGTCACGTGCCACTTCCGGGAATTTATTGGGTTAAAAGTGTAGTTTTTGAAATTTTCCCACGCTCGAGCATGTCTATTCATGCAGGATGTTATCAGTAAATCAGAAGCTATCAACATTTTCTCAGGCTCGACCGGATGTGAGTCATCGTTTGACAGACATGTCTATTCTTGCAGGATGTTGTTGAACAATGACATCCATTGTTTTAAAATCAGCACGAAATTCGAGAACAATGAAGCTATTGTTGTCTGGAGATTAAAATGTGCAAAGCTGGTAAATAGAACAATGACATCCCTTGTTTTAAAATCTGCATGATAATTGAACAATGAAGTCTTTGTTGTCTGGAGGAATTTTTGCTGACAGCAAGGTCGTTGACTTATAGTATGCAGTGTAGGAAATGTTATCATATGACTTTGTCAGCACGCCATAAAAGTTGGTTTTTGTAGTATAAGACATCCGCAAGCTAATTCGGTAGAGAGGTGATAAAATACTTAAAGAAAATATTAGCAGATAATACATTTGAAAAATCTGCACGACTAATACTCAAGATTATTACAATTACATGCTAAAGACTGCAGACAAAAAGTAAGATTAAAATCAAAAATTTTAAAATAAAGCCCTGAAAATAAGAACTAAATAAAACCAAATAAAAGCTATTAGGCCACAACAATACTCTAATTAATAAGGATGCTATACCCAACGGCGAGGGACAGTTCATTTTTACCGCATAAAAACTTATTGCTTAGAAATCAGGTTCAGATACCTGTTTAATGGAAACATTTTCTTGAATTTCTAATCAAATCTAAAATTTTGGGTCTGACGTAAAAATCTTTAAGTCGTTAGGTTGACTGTGTCAAGTTTCCACGAAAAAACTAAAGCTCCTACAGGCCAGATTCTTGGATCAAGTAAATAATACAGTAAGGCATAAAAAGTTGGTTTTTTGCAGTATAAGACATCCGCAAGCCAATCCTAAACTGGTAGTTTTAAATAGTAGAATTTTATAATACAAAACAGGAGCGATAAAATAATCGTCAGCATTTTTTTCAGTTTATCCGATTCGGCAACTTCTGCACATCGCAAAAACAAACACCTTCTTTGTTCTTGTGTTAGCACCTTGGCTTTAAGAATGTTATGAATCCGACGCCACAGCACTATATGTTTTAACTACATTTTTTCAAAAATAAAAAGCAGCTTAAAATATTGTTCCTAAAAGGAGTGGTGCTGTAGTTTTATCATTGGAATTTCGATTTCTTACAACGGTAGTCCAGTTTTTGGTTGCAACGAGCATAGTTGTAGCAGATATTTCTGACGAATAGAAGATATAAACAGACAGTAATATTAATCTAAAAATTGAATTAACAAAGTTGTTAAACGCATGATACAGGCAGTTATTAATTACTTAATATATACAATTGTCCTATATCCGGTATTCATGGTTAATCTGATTTTAATAGTCGATTAGAGTCGAATAACTAAGGTTATTACAATGCTAAAGACTGTGCGCAAAAAGGTAAGATATCAAAAATTTTAAAATAAAACCCAGAGAATAAGAATTAAATAAAGCCAAGTAAAAGATCACTGCAATATATTAGTAAAAAATACTCTAATTAATAAGGATGCTATACTCAATGGTGAGGGACAGTATAATTTTGCCGGATAAAAACTTATCTAGATTGGTTAAAAATCAGATGTATGTATAAGAGAAAACTTGTTTAAAAACATTTTGTCAGACAAATTCCTGTCTAGACCTGCGCATGTGAGTCATCGTCTGGGAATGTGCAAGGTTGCTAAAAATAAACCGGTCGTCTGAGGTTTCTGCGTAGGTCTGCGCGAGGGTTTTTGCTCATGCTTGGTGGTAAATTCAAATTCTGCGCATCATTTTGACGATAAATTCAAATTCGACACAGGACAAATGAACCAATTTAGATTTGACAGAGGGGCTATATTTGCGCTGTAGGCGTCTGGCCGAATCTTATTGTCTGGGAGATGTCATTGTCTGAAAATGATGATAAAATTTTGGAGGGCTAAATGTCTAATTTTTACAAGATTCCCATAACGAGTTTTGAGGCTAAAAGTCTAATTTTTTAAATTTTTACAAGATTCTCTCTCTCTCTCTCGCTTAATCAAGTTTCATAAATATTACGGGTTTTTCCAGTACTTTATTAAATATACAGTTTCGAAATTGCGTCGATAGTTATTTATTTCAACCTGTTCCACTGTTACAAACATTCGAACACTCGTAGCTTCGAATAAGTTATCCTATCATCACCTTTGTTGCAGGTGTTAATAGAGGCTATATTTGCAGTCCGTCAGATGTTTAAACAGATGTGAGCGTCTGGTCGGATGTTATTGTCTGGACATGCGCTGCTAATAAGGGTGGGTCAATGACCTCCATTATGTGAGCCGGATGTGATTGTTTAAGAAATGTGCAAGGTTGCTAAAATGTATGTCTGTCTGTCTGTCTGTCTGCATGCTTGCCTGCCCGCCTACCTATCTGTCTGTCTGCCTATCTGTCTGTCTGTCTGTCTGCATGCTTGCCTGCCTGCCTGCCTGCCTGCCTGCCTGCCTGCTTGCCTGCCCGCCTACCTATCTGTCTGTCTGCCTGCCTACCTGCCTGTCTGTCTGCCTATCTGTCTGTCTGTCTGCCTACCTGCCTGTCTGTCTACCTGTCTGTCTGTCTGTTTGTCTGCCTGCCTGCCTGCCTGCCTGCCTGCCTGCTTGCCTGCCCGCCTACCTATCTGTCTGTCTGTCTGCCTACCTGCCTGTCTGTCTGCCTACCTGTCTGTCTGTCTGCGTACCTGTCTGTCTGTCTGCCTACCTGTCTGTCTATCTGCCTACCTGTCTGTCTGTCTGCCTACCTGTCTGTCTGTCTGCCTACCTGTCTGTCTGTCTGCCTACCTGTCTGTCTGTCGGTCTACCTGTCTGTCTGTCTGCCTACCTGTCTGTCTGTCTGCCTACCTGTCTGTCTGTCTGCCTACCTGTCTGTCTGTCTGCCTACCTGTCTGTCTGTCTGTCTGCCTACCTGTCTGTCTGTCTGCCTACCTGTCTGTCTGTCTGCCTACCTGTCTGTCTGTCTGCCTACCTGTCTGTCTGTCTGCCTACCTGTCTGTCTGTCTGCCTACCTGTCTGTCTGTCTGCCTACCTGTCTGTCTGTCTGCCTACCTGTCTGTCTGTCTGCCTACCTGTCTGTCTGTCTGCCTACCTGTCTGTCTGTCTGTCTGTCTGTCTGTCTGTCTGCCTGTCTGTCTGTCTGTCTGCCTGTCTGTCTGCCTGTCTGTCTGTCTGTCTGCCTGTCTGTCTGTCTGTCTGCCTGTCTGTCTGCCTGTCTCACCCTCATTACTAAGAAAAATATTACGAGAAGTTATTTCCATGGTTTGGTTGCGATCGTATGAATATTACCGTGATGGACATCTGGGCCAAACTGCGCCCTCTCTGTCTGTCATGTAGAAATTGTAGGCACGACGAGGGTATAAACATATAAATCATAGTATATCGAATAAATCGTAGCAGTCTGATTGTAACATGGAAGCCGTCACCTCTTTGGAAAAATATTACGACAAGTATTTCTATGAATTTTCAAAGTTATTTCCATGGTTTGGTTGCAATCGCAT
This sequence comes from Agriotes lineatus, assembly GCA_940337035.1. NCBI lineage: Eukaryota > Metazoa > Arthropoda > Insecta > Coleoptera > Elateridae > Agriotes > Agriotes lineatus. Next base: position 94,445,378 of record OW679196.1, on the reverse strand, counting down.
GGATATCACCGTTACGCTAGATGGACATCCGGACTTTAAAACAGATACAAAGCTACAACTTCCAGACGGGTGGAGTTGGTTTGATGACAATGTGATGGAGCCCATCGAGGAGCATTTAAAAATTTTGAGATTAGAACGTGAATGTGTGAAAAAAATCGTATATAATTTATGGTGATGTCCGCCTGCCCATCTGTTAAATGTTTGCATTATGAGCCAACAGCCTGCGTCATACAAATCATATAAATGAAATTGTTAGTATAATAGAAGAGTTAAAAGAGGCAGGAATAATTGAATAAATCTAGTTCGGAAACAGCACGAGGAGATCATCCAGACAGAGATGACAACAACAACACCTCTACCACAATAATTGACTAGTGTATAATATATTTGTAATACATGTACATTAGACAAATAAAATACAATTATATTTACAATTGTCGTGCCCATAAAACCGTTACAGGAACAGCTGTCTACCTGTCTATCTGTCTACCTGTCTAGCTGTCTACCTGTCTACCTATCTGCCTGTCTGTCTGTCTGTCTGTCAGCAGTGCTTTCGAACCTATATTAAAAAACAAATAATATTTCTTTAGGAACTTGCTTATTGCTAAAGTGAGGGAATGCTGTCCTTCTGTACATAAATCCAACCGAAATAAATAACTATCGTCCAATTTCTAAACTTTGTGCATTTACAAGAGAAACACTTAATATTTACATTCGGTACTTACAAACAGTGTCTGTAAATTTTCAGTCAATTTTAAGCAAATTTCTTAACCATACATTTATTAGCAACCTTGCACATTCCCAGATTTACCACCAAAACCTACGCAGAATTTGAATTTACCGCCAAACCTGCGCAGAATTTGAATTTCCCGCCAAAACCCCTGTACAGAATTTAAATTTCCCGCCAAAAATTATGTGTAGAATTTGAATTTACCGCCAAACCCTCGCGCAGACCCCCGCGCAGACCTACGCAGAAACCTCAGACAACCGGTTTATTTTTAGCAACCTTGCACATTCCCAGACGATGACTCACATGCGCAGGTCTAGACAGGAATTTGTCTGACAAAATGTTTTTAAACAAGTTTTCTCTTATACATACATCTGATTTTTAACCAATCTAGATAAGTTTTTATCCGGCAAAATTATACTGTCCCTCACCATTGAGTATAGCATCCTTATTAATTAGAGTATTTTTTACTAATATATTGCAGTGATCTTTTACTTGGCTTTATTTAATTCTTATTCTCTGGGTTTTATTTTAAAATTTTTGATATCTTACCTTTTTGCGCACAGTCTTTAGCATTGTAATAACCTTAGTTATTCGACTCTAATCGACTATTAAAATCAGATTAACCATGAATACCGGATATAGGACAATTGTATATATTAAGTAATTAATAACTGCCTGTATCATGCGTTTAACAACTTTGTTAATTCAATTTTTAGATTAATATTACTGTCTGTTTATATCTTCTATTCGTCAGAAATATCTGCTACAACTATGCTCGTTGCAACCAAAAACTGGACTACCGTTGTAAGAAATCGAAATTCCAATGATAAAACTACAGCACCACTCCTTTTAGGAACAATATTTTAAGCTGCTTTTTATTTTTGAAAAAATGTAGTTAAAACATATAGTGCTGTGGCGTCGGATTCATAACATTCTTAAAGCCAAGGTGCTAACACAAGAACAAAGAAGGTGTTTGTTTTTGCGATGTGCAGAAGTTGCCGAATCGGATAAACTGAAAAAAATGCTGACGATTATTTTATCGCTCCTGTTTTGTATTATAAAATTCTACTATTTAAAACTACCAGTTTAGGATTGGCTTGCGGATGTCTTATACTGCAAAAAACCAACTTTTTATGCCTTGCTGTATTATTTACTTGATCCAAGAATCTGGCCTGTAGGAGCTTTAGTTTTTTCGTGGAAACTTGACACAGTCAACCTAACGACTTAAAGATTTTTACGTCAGACCCAAAATTTTAGATTTGATTAGAAATTCAAGAAAATGTTTCCATTAAACAGGTATCTGAACCTGATTTCTAAGCAATAAGTTTTTATGCGGTAAAAATGAACTGTCCCTCGCCGTTGGGTATAGCATCCTTATTAATTAGAGTATTGTTGTGGCCTAATAGCTTTTATTTGGTTTTATTTAGTTCTTATTTTCAGGGCTTTATTTTAAAATTTTTGATTTTAATCTTACTTTTTGTCTGCAGTCTTTAGCATGTAATTGTAATAATCTTGAGTATTAGTCGTGCAGATTTTTCAAATGTATTATCTGCTAATATTTTCTTTAAGTATTTTATCACCTCTCTACCGAATTAGCTTGCGGATGTCTTATACTACAAAAACCAACTTTTATGGCGTGCTGACAAAGTCATATGATAACATTTCCTACACTGCATACTATAAGTCAACGACCTTGCTGTCAGCAAAAATTCCTCCAGACAACAAAGACTTCATTGTTCAATTATCATGCAGATTTTAAAACAAGGGATGTCATTGTTCTATTTACCAGCTTTGCACATTTTAATCTCCAGACAACAATAGCTTCATTGTTCTCGAATTTCGTGCTGATTTTAAAACAATGGATGTCATTGTTCAACAACATCCTGCAAGAATAGACATGTCTGTCAAACGATGACTCACATCCGGTCGAGCCTGAGAAAATGTTGATAGCTTCTGATTTACTGATAACATCCTGCATGAATAGACATGCTCGAGCGTGGGAAAATTTCAAAAACTACACTTTTAACCCAATAAATTCCCGGAAGTGGCACGTGACCTAGGTGAGGCCCGTGACCTTGACCCCAGGCTAGACCCGTGACCCCCGGCTAGACCAACGACCTTGATAAACCTGCGCAGAAACCTGCGCAGACACCTGCGCAGAAAACCTGCGCAGTGACACATTTTGAGCCAGAACCCCTCTAGGTACACTACTGACGTTAATTGTATCCCAACGTCGAATGGTCACTCGACTCAGCACCGATCCAGTGGACTGCAGAAAAAGTTCTGCCTATCCATGGATTCGGACCCAGGACTTGCTTATTGCAAGCCTGGCACACTATTCACTGCGCCACCTAGGTGGTCACGACTAGGTGCCTTGATGTCAATTTGACTATTTGTCCTTTACTAGGGTACGGATAGATCGTTGTCCCCTCTCACTCTACAGAACTTTTAAATAAGATATTGCAATGGTATGTCTAATTAGTGTTGTAATATGTTATTAATTTAATTTTTAAATAAGAATACCATGCAAATATTTTTCGTATTCGTGTTATCAAATCTTAGGTTGATTAAAAGTTACTTGTAAATTGATAGATAAAAATAAATAGTTGTATGCCATTTATAATATTTTATTTATCTGCAATTAATCCAATAGTACGCTAGCTCAAATCGATAAAGCACAGACTCATCTCGGTTGGGTCCACCCTGAATGCATAATTAATTAAAATGATTAAATACGGATCTGTCTCCTCATACGCTTAACTGCGCACAATCGAAACTGAAATTGGGTCAAATATAAGCCAAGATGGACGCCGTTTGCAAAATCGCCTCAAATTGAATAAACAAAACAAGTGAAATCGATCACAGTTCTATTGGTAACTATTTAAATTAGTTGGTTTTCGCGGCATTAATCCTCATTGGTTTCTAGTATTTGTTTATGGGACCCGCTTCTATCTCCCAATTGTTTATTTTGGAGTCGGTCTGAATCTCACCAACGGATAACCTCAAATAATTTAGTTTGGGCTTTTTGGCATACTGGAATCACTCGTACGGCGATGGAACTGGCCTGGACTGCCTTGAGTATTGCTCTTCTTATGCATGCATAAATTTCCGGGCGCTCACTTAATTAGTTTTAGAATGAACAGTACCTGCACTAGTCGTTCTCAAATCGGAGAATTCGTAGCTACTCTGACCTTGTTGCGGGGCTGCTATGGGTCGGATCCTGCTGTTGGGGCACGGGCACGTACCCCACGGGCCGCTGAGTGGCACTGATGATGTCTTCCCCAATGTGCTGGCTGGACTGGTCGACCTCCTCGTAGCTGTCGGAACTAAGGCTGCTTCGGATCGAGGTTATGTCACACAACATCGGACACCTCAGCAATTTTTGGTGGCGGATTTTGATAAAAATAATACCACATGGGCACAACAATTTGCTCAACACACTGGTAAAGTTTCAGACATGTATTTTTATTTTTAATATTAGAAATTTTAATTTATCTACAAAGCACAATTTCACACGTCAAGCCATTAATTTATTCATTTGTCTTCCCCCTCGTTATAAACAAAAGATAATTAGTTTCAAATTAATTACGGATGTTAGCATGGTTCAAAATACTGACTTTTAACAATAAATTCTACTTAAATCTAGGATTTTGTACACTACACTAATATTACATCTAAAATAATTGCTTATTTATACTAATTTTGCGTGTCTATTTGTCACTGTACGTTTTTTTAATTTGCGTTTAAATATTCACATGTCACTGCACTGATTAGAGTATTTAATTGGCGCATTTCCTGCACTGGTTTCCTTTGAATTCACTGTTTTATTTTCCACACATTTTTAAGTTCATATGCTGTCTCCTTTTCTGCACTTTCTATAATCCTTGCCTTTTGATTCTTACGGTTTCCTTCAAATGCTTTAATGCCTTCATTCTTATCTGCTCGTTGCATGTTCATAAGCTTATCTATCTTTCAATTACCTTTCTTATAAAACCCTGACTGGATTTCACTATTAAACTGTACCTGAATTCTATGCTTCATTCCTTTGCGTTTGCGATCCATCTTGTAATTATGAAATTTCATTCGGCTTGGCATTTACTTTAGCACAAACCTAATCAATTAACTGAACTTACATTCAACTTAGATCCCTGTTCAAATTGAGCTTTGCTTATTGCGTTCATTAATTAATTATTCTGCAATTACTGGCATTTCATTACAAATGTATTCATTCTGGCAAATTAAAGTTTTAGTTTTGCAGTTATATAAAATATATCAGTCTGAGCTTTCATGAAATGTCCATTAATTTAGCAATGCTAAAAGAGTTGATTGGTAGGGCTTAAAACCATAGCAATATATACTTTTCTCTTTGTTCGATTTGAATAACAATAACCAACTACTTGACATTGCTAAAGTATAGGTTATGTTTCATCAGGATGCGCGTACATTGGGGCAACATCGATAATTTAACTTCATCATAGATTAAATAAATATTATGACAACTGGGCCGAATTTTTTTCTACACACTAATACCCATAATTTTTCCATTATGCAGATTCTAAAATGAAGGGCATAGCAAATAGTTTTCATTGATATATTTTTTTCGGAACGTTTATGGATATGTGAACTGCAAAGCAATGCCAACGTGGACCTAATTAATTTACTATGCAATTAAAAAAGGGCAAAAGCTATTGGTGTTCGTACCCCGTTAAAAGACAGATACATGAAATTGACATCAAGGCTCCCTAGTTTTACCTAAGTAAAGTTTTCCCAAGAACCATGACAAATGGAAATACAAAGTCAACAAAATAAAAGCGTCAGTCAAAGTGGTCTCTGAATACAATGACTTTACTGTACCTCTGAATGGCACTTTTGTTGTATTCATTTTTAAGCTATTGGCAGACACTAATGTTATTTACTTTAATTAGAGGTTATATGTCACCATCAAAAACTCGACTGCTTCATTTTACACAAAAATTCAAATAACGACCGGGTGAATGATATTGTCATTTTTCGTGGCTACTTGACTGTATGGAAACTACCACCTTCGTATATGAGTGTGGGAAATATAGTATGATCAAAAATTATTCTCATCGAGTATGGCTATGGAATAGTTCCTAGTATACAATGCCACTATAGCTGCGTTCGGAAACTCGGAACTCACTCTTAAAAATGAAATGTCAATTTTAACATTGAAGTATAAACGTAGCTGCATTCATAAATTAGGAACTGTAGTATATTGTAAAACTAGTGTTGAAAATGGCATTTTTCACAGGAATGGCGGAGTTTGGTGACCATGAGCAGCAGGCGAGTGTCATAAAACCCCACAAGTGTGAAATATGCTTTCCGACGACCACTACGAAAAATGCCAAAAATGGCATGGCTTAGTGTTACTGAAAGTGACACATTGCACAGGCCACCTGAAAAGGTCACGTGGAGTATACGTTTTCCGTCTTGAAACACTAGTGCGACATGGTCTCCCGTAGCAACTAAAATGCGCGAGAGCGTCACGGCCAATTCGGCTTAAAACGCGCGCGCAAGTCGCGAAACAAGCCGGTTCAAAAATCTAGTAAGCTAATGTTACAGAAATAGTATGACAATTTAAGTTGATGTTTAAACAATAATTGTTTCATTTTGCGGTTAAAAGTGGTAAATTTGGTTTATATTATAAAGAATCAAATATTAATTTATTTGATTTTAGGTGGTTGTCGGAAAAGTATAGTGTATAACACGTGCTGATTGGATATTTCACACTTCTGCGAATGAGCCACTTGCCTTTGGCTCGTGGTTCAACTATCGCATTCCTGTGAAATATCCAACTTTCAGCACTAGTTAGACAATATACTATTTCACACGTGTTGTACACTATACTTTTTCTACGACTGCAAGCCACCGCCTAGATTTCAAATATACGAGCGAATTTCAGCCTGCGACATCGATGTCGGGGGTGGAAGATATATCTAAAACTATGGGAGTTACATGAATATTGTGTACTACCAAGGCGGTCTATATTGCGCCTTGGTACTACATAAAAGTTGTAGGTACGAAGGTGATGCACATTGCTAAAATATTTTTGATTATACAGGGTAACTCGAAAAAGCGTGGAGAATCAAACTTACCTTTATTAAATAGAATGACCTATATTTGGGTAGCTTAAAAGTTTTGCATTGAAATATTCATCATTTTGATATAAAATTGTATGGGCCTAACGTCCACTGTTTTGGAGATATTAACGATTTTATTTTAAAAAATGCTGAACTTCAGGCGGCTGCTGTAAACAACAGAAAATCACCTATCTCAAATCAATACACATTCAAAATGTAATAAAAATGTGAAGTTTGAAAAAAATCGTTAGAGCCGTTTTTGAAAAAATCGAAAAAAACTGAAAAATCACAAGAGTAAACACCTAAAGTAAATTTTTTTCTATAATAATTTTTAAGGTCAACTTTCTAGGGGATAAGTTGCATTCCTGCAGGGTCCCTAGTTTTAATAATGTTGGTACATAGATTTTTAGTTTTTTTTTCCACTAAAAACATTATTGTCATTTTGACAGATATGTCATAATAGTGGGTAAAACGAACAGCATAGTAAAATATTGCAAATTTATTAATTATTAAACTTACATTTGAAAATAAACATAATGAATGTTTGCAAAATTAAAGGTAATTGTAATTAAACGACAAATTGAAAGAATGATAAATTTTGACATTCAAAATTGACACAGCCATAATTTTGAAAAAGTTATACCAACACGAGGTATAAAAATTTCCTAGCGTTTTAATCACATATCTACCAATATTGTAACACTTTGACAGTTATTATAGAAAAAAAACGTACTTTACTTCCGGTTATGCGATTTTCTTCAAACGCTTGCTGTCACATCTACATAGTACACAAAACTTATATATGAAGTTTCAACGCCATACCTCTTTTCATTTTTGAGATATTCTGTCACAGACAGACAGACAGACCAATAAAAAAATGTGTTTGGGACTCTAAAACGTGAAGATCTGTTGAAAACTCAATTTCGAATTTTTGGGGTGAATCCAATACTTCCTTTATCGTAAAAGGAAGTAACAAAGAAAATATTTTTTTAGCTGTGTGAATCTGCATATATTTACCTGGCAACTACGATGTGAAGAGATCTGTAATTACTTCAAAATGTCACTTTCAATAATGAATGGAATGAGTTTAGTTTCAAAATCTAGGATTATTCTTGCTATAAAACGGTATAACTATTAGGCAAATTGTACATTTATCTAGTTTTATAATTATTTTACATTGCAGTTTAAGGTATTAAGATTTGATATGACATGTTGACATGTAAATCATTCTAACCTATCATTTCATCAACTAAAATAATAAAAATGTATGGCTTCTAGATTTAGAACTTGTCCTAGTTCTTTTTGTTAGCAATAATACCTCTACAGGTGTTTGCCCTATCTTTTGGAAACACCCTGTGTGTAATAATTTCGAATTTTTTATTCCGATCTGTAAAAACGGTATTTGTAACCCCGATATTTATCGCCAAAATAATTTTAGACAAATTAAATTTCATCCTTATTTCAAGATATGGAGGCGTCATTTGCATAACTTCTTTCATATTAACGTTACATTGCTTTTTAATATTGCATATTCAAGATTAATTTTCCAATTATTTTTAACCTTACTTTCCTTGTGTCACTTTTCTAACCTTCATGTCCTGCGTTGCCAGGCAAATATTGACTATACATTCAAACAATATGGCGCGAAAACAAATTAATTAATATGTGATTAAAGTCCTCGATATTTCTAGCAAAGTTCACGCTGGGGGTTTTTAATTGAAATAACTAGAATGCTACGTGCCATGGTATTTTAAATTTATTATTTATTCAACTTATTCTATCTGTTCCAATGTGCAGGATGTAACGCAAGATCTGAAAATTGACATCCTGGGCCTTAAACGAGAACTTGCGAAAGTAAGGGAGGAAAATCACCTGTTAAAAGTAAAAATACGCAAACTGCAAAGCGAAGTTAGCAAACGAGATCGCCAAATAGAGACAATAATTGATCCCGCAAGGTATCTGTGTGTTGCCATTCACTACTACATACCAATCTATACTTAACAATTTCAGTCGTCACTTCTTAAAAAAATTGTATCAGAAAGAGGGGCAATGATGATCATAGCTTTGAAAGAACGCAATAGTAATCTTGAAAAGGTGGTAGCTGAAAAAGATGCTACCATAAAACGCCTACAAAACGATTTACAAACTAAGCGGCTGTATAGTGTTAGAACAAACGACCGAAAAAAAGGATTTCGCACACAGGATAACTCCGGCAGTAAATGTACTCTCAGCATACCATACTATAACACAGATTCTGCCACTGATTTGGAAAGAGAACGGTTTAAAAATAAATCTGAGCAATTTAATCACAAGTCCGTTTCAATGTTTGATATTAACCATGCAGATGAAACTGAAGGCGAGACCACGCCTTCACAAAGGTTTTTAGTAAATATAATTAATTTTGGGTCAAATATTCTAATGATATTCTTTTAGCGTTTTGCACCCTTGTCTATCACGTCGTTCACTTTCAGCTGATCGAACACATTTTGATAAAATTGGGGATCTTCAACCACTTGTACATGTCAATAATGAAATGAGAGGTAAATTTGTAAAAGTATTTTTGTACTGATAATCTATTCATAATAATATTTAGCTCAGTATGAAGGCCTGTCCCGAGATCATCTGTTGTCGATCATTGGAAGTCTAAAGAGTAACCAACAAAGATTTTCGCCGAGAATTAGAAAAGGCGGGAGTCCTGAAAGCGATTTAGAACGAAACGAACTGCAATGCGATACTCCCCATCAGGAAATTCAGCAACTCCAAAATTACTTCATGGATATGCTGAGTGAAGTAGATCAGCTTAAAGTCACAATATCAACCTTGCAATCTGAGCAGGAAAAAACGATGAACGTGCTGAAGAAAAAGGAGTAAGCACACTTATTCCTTGTTGAATGACCACTAAATTAAGTAATTTTGTAGTAGCAACATAATAAAGCTGGCAAATGAGATAAAAAATCTCAAAAGGCCGAAATCACAAACTGAGACCAATGTGATGAAACCGAAACGCATTTCATCAGCCGTGATTCAGACAGCTAAGAAACAAACGCACAAGATGAAGCGCCCACGAAGCAAAAGTGCGTCAAATAATAAACCAGCAGAAAAGGTGGAAGAAGAGGAGGATGATATTATTAACATCTGCACTTATACAGAAATTGAGTCGGATGATGAAAAGGTAAAAATTGTAGCACTGAATCTTGGGTTTTATTTGATCGAGAAGCCTCACCTGGCTCTCTATTCATAATTTGGTGATCTTCCAGGTTATCTTTAACGTTGCAACTGCCCATGTCATACAGTTCTAGTTAATGTTTGTTCGTTCATTCTACCACAACAGAGTACCTACCTATTATTTTTGACCTAGTTACATGCAAAACTTGATAACAGCATTTTGTGTTAATGGGTCAGGTGGGGGGCTGTGCTCTGAATCGATCAATTCATTTTACTGGTATTTTTTTATTCAATGCTACGTTGTCTTACATCATTGAAAAGAGAATAAAAAATTCTATTCAGTAACCTAAAAATCCAATATGGCGCCCATTTAACTTAAGGAGTTGATACGAGTACCTCAAAAGCAGCCATCTTGAATTTTTGTTCAACACCAATTTTAGATTGGTCTCATCCTATCTCTTATACTTACGAAGATATTTAACATACAAGAAAATTACAGTTTTTAGTTTTTTTTAAATAACTTCTAACGGGTTTGACATTTTGCACTTTTTCCAACACTTTTAAATCAGCATATAAGACTGCAGTAAATGCACGGTTTACATAACTTGCCGATCTTTGCAGCGCTGTAGAACGGTAAATAATTGTCCAAATGACCAAACACTCATATATCAATTCTATGCAAATTGTTGTTCTACAAAAAATATATTTTTGGTATGATTAATCGAAAGCGATATTTGCGTAAAACCCATTTCAACCCTTAATTTTGTGGCTTTGTCAGGTAACAACTTTCGAATTGTTGAGTGCATGAGAGAAAGGTATTTTGAAAAGTTGTGAGGAATTTCATAAACTACAAACTTGCATTGATGCAATTTCAGCGTCAGAGTAACAGGAAACGAGAAATTACTAAAAAACTGTTTTCCCCCTTTTTCCAATATGGCTGAAAAACCATTTCTCCGATCCGAAAACTTAAAGTTAGATTCAGAGCACAGCTCCCCACCCACCCATTATTACAAAATGCTATTATCAAGTTTTTCATGTAAAGCCCTATAACGATTTCCATGACGCCTCTACATAAACTTTTCCTTAAAAATAAGGGGTTTTGCCTTTCCATTAGTCGTATTTCTTTCATTAAATTATAGATATTATGATTGCACACAACTTTTATGAAGACAGTATTCAATAAAATTATTGTGTGCCGAAGTATCTATAAGGAGTTTTCACTTCGCATGTTCTTTGTATCTCTCTATATCCTACACTTTCAGTGAGTGTCTTTTCAGATATTGATTTTACTAAGTTAAAAACTTAGTGCTCACTTAATTGATTTGTTTTTTACCAGTTTACACATACCTATCATTATCTTTGAGGGGGTCAAATATATAGTGCTTTCGTAAAGTGGATAAATTCGTTAAAAATTGAAGGAATAATTTTTGGAAAAAACGCTGGGACCCGTCGATTTTAATTTTTATTTGCGCATTTTTGCAATTAAAATCTATACATACAGGATGACCTGCGTAGGATGTATGATGTCATCGATGTTTTTTTTTAAATGGCAATCTCTCCCTCTTTTTTTACAGAATTTGAAAGAACCAGAACTGGGTAAATTACTTTTAAAAAGTAATTAATTACTAATTACCGGTTACCGCCCAATGCAGTAATTTAATTACCAGAGATTCAATTACTAATATGAAATAGTAATTCAATTACCAATTACTTAGTAATTGTAATTGTACAACATCAATTAATTTTTTAATTACTTTCAATAGAAATTATTGTCATATAGTTGTATTTAGTAGAACTTTGTTGCAAGTTGCAACTGTCATTAGTGTCGTGTCGATTCGTAATCGTAATCTAATCCTTAATTTTTATGTTTTGTTAACTATAGTAACCTACACACTTTTGAAGGTTTTTTGATAATTACATATTGTAGCTACAAGATACGTTCACCAAAACCAAAAGTTTTTAGTTTGCTTTGATGTAAGATGTAAGAAAATAAATAAAGTCAAGGATAACAATTATACAGGGTGTCCCAACAAGAGTGGGACACCGATTGGTAATAGATTCCTTAAGTTATAATAAACCGATTAAACCTAATATACCTTACTACAAAGTCCCTTCATTAAGAAGGTATAGGGACTTGGAGGTTCAATTTGAATTTTTGTATCTTTATATTAATTTCGGCACCACTAAAGTTAAGTTTTTTATCACGAATGTGGGTTTAGCTGCCGAGGCCCGTAGGGCCAAAGCAAATAAACCACATAACGGATAAAAAGGAACTTTCAGTGCCGAGGGGTACATTGTTTTTCTAAACTGAGAAATCGCGAAATTACAACATCTTAACCAACTTTTGTAGGTTATGTTGACCTCGGGTGACGTTTACCTATCACCCAGCCGCCTACAAAAAGTCGTAAAACAATGGATTACTTCGCTGCCGATTTCTCGTATTTTATTTGACGATTTCGACGTTATATACTGTTTGAGGCTTTTGCGGTTACTCGAATTATTCTTCTTAACATAGAATTCCAGCTTAGACCACGTCGTATTTGTATATGAACACCCAGCATTTTCTGGCTTAATGTGCCTTGCACCTTGTGAAGCCGAGCAAAAACCCGTGCGATCGTCATGCTCTTTGGTGGCTCGTGTTGTTTGAGTATCTTGAGAACGAGAATATTTAGGCAGATTTGAAAAACTCTCACTTTTCTTAACTTGTAGAACAATCTACTATTAAATACGCCTAACATGAGGCTGAATGACGAAAATATGTAACTTGCCTATCGAAGTATACAGGGTGCAGCATTGGATTTTTTAATTGTTTGACAGTAGAATTTTATTCAGATTTTGTAAAGAACACTGCCTCGTGATTCAATTGGCGCAACTTGAGCATCTTTTGTTGGCTCAGTTCGAAAATACGAAAGTGACATTTTCTGTCGCCTATTAGGGGTTTCCCGAAAATATAAGTTTTGTTCCCTGGTCGGTTTCCAATGGCAGTGGGATGAAATATAAGAGATTGACTCTTGTTGCCATTACAGACACGAGACAATGTGATTAATAATAAATTAACTAGCCTCGGATTTTCATATTTAAATATTTTTGACTGCAGCTGAATCCAAGATATAGTCTCATAAAATGTAAAAGTGTCATATGTATAACTCTACAGTCTCATAAAATGTAAAAGTGTCATATGTATAACTCTAAGACTAAATGTCATTTACTCCCTTTCATGATTACAATTGATTAGATACTGTTATCGCTCACGCTGGGGAAAAAAACTACATCCGCGGAAGGAAATGATATACCTTCCTCCCTAGTAATAGAAATAGCTATAAAAAATATGTTAGCTAACTTTTAACAAAATATCAAATTGGTGTTGATCAGGGACTGTTTAAAGTTGACAGGCGACTGATAAACCTACATATTTGAAAACGGCTGATTGAAATAAGAATTCGTACATCAGATACAAAAACAAAAGACATTTGCTCAAGCACGTAACAATAAAGTCATTTTTACATCCAAGAGACCTCGACACCATGTGTTCAAAAAGAAATTACATAAGGGTTGGCCATGGAAAATGAAATGTCGACAGCAAGCTTTAGAGACAGCAATCTTTAGAATTTTCAATCACGATATCGGCGTATAATATAAACTTATGACTTATGACAGCAGCAACAGTGATGACAGTTATTGAATTCTAAAGCTTGCTGTTGACATTACTTTTATATTCCATGGCCAACTCTTATGTAATTTCTTTTTGAACACACCGTATAAGAAACGGAAGAAAATACGTATTTCATAAAATTGCCGTCAATGCTTAACAAATAAATTGCTCAGGTTGCTCTCATATTTTTACTTCAAATTTCAAAGTCTTAATATCTTTAATAATACCTATTAATTTTATCAAAATATTAAATAATACCTATTGATTTTAAGTTTAGGGCAATAAAATATCTACAATTACATAAATTGGGTCACTATGGAATGTTCTTTTAAAAAAACCAAATGGAATTTTGTGTAAAATCATTAAGAAGCTGATATTTGAATGTCTCGTAGTTAGCATGGGGGTTTTGTATGTTTCGTCCGTCAACGCAGCACCCTGTATAACGTAATGTTGGATGAGGTGATCGGAATTATAAGAAAGTCATGATTTTTATAAGACACTATTCCAGGTTTTTAATAATAATCGAAGCTAACATACTGCAGCAGACCGTAATAGTTACTTACTATACAAGTGGGATAAGTGCATCATTAATGTACGTGTGTGTAAGTTACAGACCGGTGCATAGCACGAGTTATGAAGCACACAAGTATATTAATGATGCATTACCACACATGTATTGTACAAAATTTTATCTATATCTGCCTAAAATTGAGAAAAGTGCATTAACAGAAATGTCAGATCTGTCATTTTCAAAAATATTTTAGTAGGCAAATGTCATTCATTTGACACACTTCAGTTAGGTAATGAATCCATTACACCACTAGTGGTTGTAATGAGCTGCATTACATAACGGAAATAGTGTCAAATGAGTGACGTAATAAGTTACTTATCCCACTGGAGTAGATAAACAATTTTTCATAGTCGCAAAATTATGCCCTAGTTGCCAGTGTACAAAGCAGCATATGAGCATTACAAAGCAAGAAAGCGACAAAGAATGGATAAATTACAAAATTTTCAATGCAAGAATGCGGTAAACTTATGCAGCGTTTTTAAATTGTATTGTTACCATACCCGATACTGCATTTTTGAGTCAACCAGGCATGGAATTTTGCAATTAGGTATATTTTATTTATGTGTCTTACGCTGTTTAAATGTTATCTGATTTTGGCTGTTTAGTTCAATTCCTCACTCAAAAACATAATTTTCGGGAATTAACGCCTTTATCACTTGCACGGAAGTATAGCTCTATGCTAGTACACCGTTTAAAAACAAGCAAATTGAAATGAGTAAATAATTATTATGAACCAATATCGTGTAATGAAACTATTTTAAATTATATTTTTACCGTAGGTATTGTAATCTGTAATGTACTTACCACAAATATAGTTTTAGCGTCTTACACAATATTAGCTTCACTATTACAACGTACATGTCACATCTACATACACGCACCAATGTACTCTTTGTGCACACGTGGTACAAAATGCGAATGCTGCTGTTATTCGACTGGTCAGAGGATATCATAAATTAGGCTTATATTGTTCCGGGAAGACCCTATTCCGATTTACTTAATATGTAACTTAATAAGACCTTATGGTATTTTTGGCGTTCTGGAGATTTAGCACCCAATTGAGTTCAGTAATTCAGTAATTAAATTACCATAAAGTAATTCAAATACCTCGAGTAATTTCAATTACACAGGTAATTTAAATACTTGTAAAGTAATTTAAATACTGTAGAGTAATTTAATTACACAAAAGTAATTGAGTAATTGAATGTAGTAATTAATTACCTTGAAAAAGTAATTGTCAAGTACTTTTTAACAAAAATGGCAATTTCCAATTACAATTAGTACCGCATTTTGAAAAGTAATTCAACTCCTAGGCAAATAAACAAAAAAGAATTTATTTAGTAATTTAATTACAAAGTAATTAATTACTGCCCAGCTCCGGTCAAAGAACGCATGTTTTTACTTACACTAAGCTAATTTTTGAGTATAGTTCACGTGAGCAAAAATTAAGAAACACAATTTTATTTCATTTTGAAACCATAATCTTGTTTATTGGGCCTCGATAGCGGGCGTAAAATGGCTTTTATGGCCCTAGGGACTATAAAGTTGCTAAGCAGTATGACCAACACCAACAATGTAGTGTAGTTACACCAACAATCTGCATAGAAACTATATAGCACACCAAAACTTGACACCGCCAGCACAACGATGACTCAGTGGTCTGTAGTCAAAATACTGAATCTTTGAATTTTGTTTGTTTTGAAAACCAAAATGAAATAAAACGTTGTATGTACCACGTGCCCAATCACAATTATAGCTCTCGGGAAATTTAAAGCTCTCTGCTTCGCGTCACGCTTTAAACATTCCCTCGTGCTATAATCTATTGATTATGCCCTTAATACATAAATAACTATTAAAACTGCAAAATACTAAATTAAATATTCAAATTGTGCACTGTTGTCTGCTTGCCTCCTCTAAAGTTTACTCAAATATTTGCATCGTAGTCACCATGTGGTGATGTTATATTGTAAATTTGAAATTCCCACTCGGCGCTCTGCGGAGAATCACAAAACTTCACATATGCCAAGGCCGTATAAACTGACGTTTGTCAAACAATTCAGCATGCCGTGATATATACCTATTATAATAAAAATTGCTCTACTATTGAGTTTATACGTCTTAACACCCAATCATAAGGTCGATGAAATTTTCAAATGCATCCATATTCTCAGTATGTGAAAACAACTGAACTAAGTTTAACAACCTATTTCTGAAACATCATGTATAGTTGAGATACATTGAATATCATGTGGCTAGCCAATTTTAATATTTTTCCGATTATTAAACCTTGTGGAGTAACCTTTATTATAATTTTATATAAGTAGTAAATATTGAATGTAACAAAGACCAATTTAACTTTTAATCTTTAATTTTAACAGAAAACAGATTTGACGTTAATTGAAGGTAGGTCTAAATATCAGATTTATTAGTCAACAGTAAATGCAAACGCTTGCTGTTCTCGTCGAAACTACCACTTAATTGGCAACTACACTAAATCGCTTGTTATGCATTTTGGCAGGCTAATTAGTGCTATAGTTAGCAAACTATATTTGAATGACCTATACAATGACTGATGATATAATTTAATCGTTTTCAGTCGGAATTAAAAATTGTTCACACCAGAACAATGAGCATTCAAACGCTTGAGAACACGCCTGGGAATCTATTGGAACAAATGACAGAAATCAAAGACCGGTCCAACTTTACCACAGAAGATTTGAATGAGGAAGTAGAAGCCAGACAGCTAAAATTCAGCAATTTGCTGCAACAGATGCAGGATAGCCTGTTCAGTAAACTGCAATCACCTAACGAAACCAAGCGGTGTGAAACGGAGCCCTTAATGTAGTGATAGAGGAAGCTGTGTGTAATTTGAAATTTTCAAAATATATTTTTATACTGTATGTTTTCCAGTGCAGGATAATATATTTTTCTCAATTTTCTATCATTAGTTCAGTTTATCGCTAGTACATCGCAGTCCTAAAATCAAAATAGTTTCTCAATGTTTACATCTCTTCAATTTGAGTTAGTTAAAAAAGACAATTAAACAATAACAAAATAGAGAATCATAGACACAAAAACGGGTGATGTTCTAAATGTATAAATCAGTATGGATTTTGACAAAATTTTATATTTCATGTTCAAGATCCCTTAGAGTTAATTTAGATAAATTATTCAGAATATTTGTGAATGATGAAATAAACAATACTTTATTTTTATACCACTTGTAACATATTTTATTTAGCAAATTATATTATTTCTAAACTAGTGTTGTATTATTTATTAAATAATTTAGTATTACGGATTTTTTTTTCTAAGACAAGATCGGGTAACTGGGCCCCCGAGGTGAGTGGGCCATCCTCCAATTAAAGCCCTAGCTAAGTACAATTTCATTGTTTGTGACTTTTGGATCTTTGCTAGAGGTGCCATCTAGCAGTAACAACTGTAAATAATGTGATATGACATTTACCTGCATTGTAAATGGCCGCCTCACTGTGAGACGAGAAACAGTGCATTACAACTGTTGTTATAAAATTTTCAAAGTAGCAGTAAAAGTTGAAGTTTTTGAGTAGTAATTTAAACCTACCTAATGGAAAGAGGTAAGTAAATTGTGTATATTTTCAGTGGTTTTAGTTGTTTTGTGACTGTTATTTATTTTGATGGTTATAAAATAGGGGACTCAGTTTCCCCCTAGAAATGGATTTTTGGGGTAACTGGATCCTGCAGCATGAGGTGATTGGGCTCCTCACTGGCCCAGTTACCCCGGTAATGCCCAGTTAGCCGTTTGTTTACAGTTTCTTCTGTTTTTACTTCCTTTTACAATAAAGCATGTAGTGGATTCACTCCAAAAATTCAAAATGAGTTTTTCACCAGATCTTCACATTTTAGAGTCTCCTGAACCCAAAAAACATGTTTTTGTTCATTGGTCTATCTGTCTGTCGTGATGTCGTACAAGTGTATACACAGAGCAATAACTTGAAAACTAAATTTAAAAACGGACTGCCCGGTGAGGATTGGTATATTTGTTTTGCTCGTCGAAATAAACTTTCGATTAAAAAGCCCCAAGCGGTTGAATATTTACGCATGGCCCAAGTAAACCCTTTTGTGTACGGATTTTTCGATCTGTTAAGTAAGACAGTCGATAATCTAAACGAAAAACCCAACCAAATTTTCAATTTGGACGAAACTTCCTTTTGCCACGACCTAAAGAAAACAAAAGTGGTAGGTGCAAAAGGAGTACGCAGTACTCGCATGATAAGTTTGGCGGGAAGAGAAAACACCTCTGTGTTAATTTGCACATTAGCATCGGGCACAAAATTACCACCTTTGATTATTTTCAAAGGTAAGAATATTACGGAATCCTGGATAAGCCCAAATGTGCAATACCAGACATCTTATGCAGCCACAAAACAGGGTTGGATGGAAAGTGACATTTTTTTGAACTGGTTTAAAAATATTTTTTAACAAATATTTTTCAGTTCGTCCAATACTCTTGATTTATGACGGGCATGTTACTCCAAAGCTGTGCAAAGTTGCTTTGGAAAATGAAGTAACTATTGTTAACCCCTACCTCCCCACACGACACATGTCTCTCAGCCACTGGATGTAACCATATTTGGACCATTCAAAACTGAGTCGGATAAAAAGCTAGTGAAATGGCAGCGTTTAAACCCGAGAAAACGAATCCCAAAACGTGAATTTGTAGAGTTGCTAAACAAAGTTTATATTGACATATTAATAGTGTGAAAGGACGCGACTTATAGGTTATGTTAATGGACACAAACATGAACAATTAATACTAGATGCTTAAGTTTTTCGTTTGAATTTGGTAATTACGATATGCAGAATGTTTTTTCCCAATGTAAAGAATTGTTGCACGTGCAGGCATATTAATGGATAGATTAAGGTTCGACCCACAGCTGCAACTGCGGGCGTATTAAGTTACACACACAGGGCCCTGGACCATATAGTTTTTTGCTTTCAGCTTAATAGTGAATTATGTGGCCACATAATTCACAATTTTCTTACAGGAAACTGAAGATATTTGGGCATAGTCTAATTGGGGAATTCGTCACGCGGCGAAAGCCAAATAGGGATTAAAGTGGCAATTTACGACTCTGGGTGATAGTCACCCAGATCGAGAGCACCGAAAATATTATAAAACGATTTAAATTGCGGTAGAAATACTGCCTTATAATGGAAACATTATGATTGGATAATTATCCCGCGGAAACGGTTATAGGGTGGAATCACCATTGGTGTTTCCGAGAGGGGATATCCACTACGGGCTGCTATTTAAAGGGAAACTACAGAGTCAAAACAACAGTTTGGGCACCCTACTTGATCCCTAATTACGCGGTTGTCGCTACATTTGGTCAGCGGGCGAGTCATCGCTACTGCAGATTGAGGGCAGACACCCGTAATTACTATTACCTTTAATTGCGTACTTGACGCTACATTTGATCGGCGGGCGAGTCATCGCTACTGCGGATTGAGGGCGGCGGGCGCAATTTCCTTCACTCATAAATTTCCTTTACAACTCTCAAGTCCTTCCTTGCACTGACTAAGTCGCAGTATTGCTATTGTGGTGGACAACTCTAATTTGAATTTGGCACGCACGACGCACCGGACGTTCGCCCTCACCCTGCTGGACAGCTTCCACTAAGGGTTTCCTGCCCTTCTCGGCATTCGGCGACCAACGAGCAGTCTGAACGGTTGTGCGCGTGTAGCTCTGACATACCCTTATATACCTATTCATTGTTAAATATAATACTGTTGAAATAAATTCGTTATACTGTTGATTACTTTTAATCGTACAAGACAACCACGATATTGGTGACCCACGACGATTTTTAATAAAATTGCGAAGTGTGATCGACCACGTGTTGAACGCAACCCAACCTAACCTACCACGTGTTACGTAACCCGACTTAGTTCGCGGGTTGAGTACATTTTTTATTAACAATCCAGCTTAACAATGGTAAATGAATCCGAGAGTGGACCTTCTACGGCCGACACGCAAGCGGAAATCGGAGAATTACGCCACGTCAAACTACCACCGTTCTGGCAGAAAAGTCCGTCGCTGTTGTTCGCGCAAGTGGACGCCCAATTCTTTCAATTTAATATACGCTCAGACAATACCAAGTACTACACCGTAGTCGCCGCCTTAGATTCCATTATGTTACAACAGGTCGCAGACATTATTGAAACTCCGCCCGACAAAGACAGGTATGAAGCCTTAAAAAACCAGCTGATAACTAGGTTTACAGATTCCCAGGAGAAGCAGTTGCGAACGTTATTAACGGAGCTGGAATTGGGGGATAAACAACCGTCACAGCTTTTGCGGGAGATGAAGTCGCTCGCAACTTCGAAAATCGACCAGTCCGTCTTGCGAACCCTATGGCTCCAGCGAATGCCGTCCCAGGTACAAATAGTTCTTTCCGTTAGCAAGGACGAGAAGCTGGAAAAGCTAGCTGAAATGGCGGACAAAATCATGGAAATTGGGAGCTCGAGCGTCGCCGCGATTTGCAAGCAACCGTGCGCAGAAAAAGCAAACAAAGATATTCCGTCAGACGGCGTCGCGTCGTTACAGCAACAAATCGCCGAACTAACGGAAAAAGTCGAACGACTCGGACGCGACAAAAGACAGTGGCGCACGCGTTCGCGTTCTCGTTCCCGCGGCATTAGTGCGAACCGGGAGCGTTTTTATCATCGTCGATTTGGCAACAATGCGCGAAAATGTCGGCAACCATGTAGTTTTCGTGTGACGTCAACGCAGGCGGGAAACGAATCCGACCGTCGCTAGTTGAGGCGGTAAACGACGGTCCCTCAACCCAAAGCCGCCTGTTCGTAACAAATAAGGAAACTGGTACCCGTTTTCTCATTGACACCGGAGCCGACGTTTCTGTAATTCCAGCGGACAGAAAGGACCGAAGAAAGAAACCATCGGCGTTTAAACTTTTTGCGGCAAATGGTTCCACAATCGACACTTTCGGCGAACGGTCGCTGTGCCTCAACCTAGGATTGCGCCGGCCATTTCGTTGGAAATTCCTTCAAGCCGACGTCGCACGATCCATTATTGGTGCAGATTTCCTGCGCTACCACGGTTTGCTTGTGGATGTAAAAAATCGGAGGTTAATCGACAACACCACCAAGATATCCACGGTAGCGGAAGTCGCCCTCTGTGATTCGCTTAATTTAACTACTGTCGCGAAAGACTCTGCATACCACGAACTTTTAAAACAATTTCCCGGTATTACGCGCAGTGCAATATTAGCCCCAACTAAAAAACATTCTGTAGTGCACCACATCGAAACAAAAGGTCCCCCAATGCCTGAACGCGTTCGTCGTCTGCCACCCGAAAAATTGAGAGCAGCAAAAGAAGAATTCCAGTTCCTGATCGCTACCCCATCGCACATATTCTGGATTTTTCTTACAAGCTAAATGGTAAGAAAATCTTTTCCAAACTGGACTTAGTACGTGCGTACCACCAAATCCCGGTCGCTGAAGAGGACATCCAAAAAACCGCCGTAATCACTCCATTTGGCCTCTTTGAATTCCCGTACATGACGTTCGGCCTTCGTAATGCTGCCCAAACATTTCAACGTTTCATGGACGCTGCTCTACGAGGATTAAACTTTTGTTACTGCTATATCGACGATATACTCGTAGCATCATCCAATGAGCAGGAGCACCTGGAGCACTTACGACTAGTTTTCCAGCGGCTAGACGAATATGGCATCGCAGTGAACCCCTCCAAATGCATACTAGGTGCTACGCAGGTTGAATACCTAGGGTATCTTATCTCCGAAGCAGGATCGACCCCGTTACCAACCAAAGTGGAAGCCATCGCCAATTTCAAAAAACCAGCAACAGTAGTGGAGCTTCGTCGTTTTTTGGGAATAATAAATTTTTACCGAAGATTTATTAAAAATGCAGCCCAAACACAAGCTATCCTAAACACTTGTTGCCAAAACAGCAAACGCAACGACAAAAGGCCAATTGTGTGGACGCAGGAAGCAGAAAAAGCGTTTGACGCATGCAAGCATGACCTTGTGAATGCCACATTACTCGCACACCCATCAGAAGAAGGTCCCCTTTCGATCACAGTGGACGCCTCCAATGATGCCGTTGGTGCTGTTTTGGACCAACTCCAGCAAGGCATGTGGAAACCATTGGCATTCTTCTCGAAGAAATTAAATAACGCCCAGCGTAATTATAGTGCGTATGATCGCGAATTATTGGTTATTTATTCCGCTGTTAAGCATTTCCGATACATGATCGAAGGGCGAAATGCAATTATTCAAACGGACCACAAACCACTTACTTTTGCGTTTCGGCAAAAATCAGATGCAGCATCGCCACGACAACAACGGCAGCTAGATTACATTAGCCAATTTACAACGGAAATCATACATATCGCTGGCAGGGATAATACAGTCGCAGACGCCCTATCTCGTTTGGACGCAATAAACCTTCCGACTACAGTGGATGCAGAAGAGTTAGCTCGGGAGCAATCACAGGATCAGGAATTGCAAGAGCTACTTCAGAGTACATCATCCCTCCATCTGCAGCAATTGATTCCCACAGATGGTAACCTGCCATTGTACTGTGACACATCCACAGGAAGAATCCGCCCTTACGTCCCGAAAGCACTGCGGCAGCACATTTTCAACGCTAATCATGGAATAGCACATGCTGGAAAACGAGCAACTCTTCAGCTAATTAGCAGCAAATATGTATGGCCGGCAATGCGAAAAGATATCACCAGCTGGGTTCGTACATGCATTCCATGCCAACGCAGTAAAATTCAACGGCACACTAAAAGCCCACTAGGCGAGTTCACTCTACCAAGCAGTAGGTTCGAACATGTCCACTTGGATTTGGTAGGACCTTTACCACCTTCCAGAGGCTTTAGGTACTGCCTTACAATGGTAGATCGTTTCACCAGGTGGCCTGAGGCAGTCCCAATAACTGACATCACCAGCGAATCTGTCGCCACCGCCTTCTATAGCTGTTGGATCTCTCGGTTTGGTGCCCCCAGAACGATCACAACTGACCAAGGCAGGAAATTCGAGTCGGGGCTTATTAAGGAGCTGACAAATCTACTAGGAAACAAGCGCACACGTACAACCGCGTACAATCCGAAGTGTAACGGCTTATTGGAGCGTTGGCATAGAACGCTCAAAGCTGCCCTAATGTGTCAGCAAACAGAAAGATGGGCCGACACGCTGTACACTGTTCTGTTGGGATTACGGACCAGTTTCAAAGAGGACCTAAGATGCTCGCCTGCAGAACTCGTCTACGGCGAGTCCTTACGCCTACCGGGAGAATTCTTCTTCAACAGTAACGACGTGTCCGAAGACCCAGGAAGTTTTGCAGAAAACCTAAGACAGCAAATGCGTCAACTACGTCCCATACCAACAGCACATCACAACAGCCAAGCTGTCTTCGTGCACCCAGACCTGGCAACGTGCACCCATGTTTTCCTGCGGGACGATACCGTCCGCCGCCCTCTGCAACAACCATACACTGGACCCCACAAAATTCACGGCAGACCCAGTGGTAAGCTTTTTGCCATAATATTAAATGGAAAAGTCGTTACTGTTTCAGCTGACCGTTTAAAGCCCGCCTTTTTGGCCCAACCAGGTCCACAGCAAACAATTGCAAAGCCTACAGCAAGTGCCAACACACCAGGAGCTTCGTCATCCACCCACACTCGATCAGGACGTGCGGTGAAGCCTGCGGTTCGATTTAGTTTCGACTAAATGCTGTCACTGGGAAGGGGGTGATGTGGTGGACAACTCTAATTTGAATTTGGCACGCACGACGCACCGGACGTTCGCCCTCACCCTGCTGGACAGCTTCCACTAAGGGTTTCCTGCCCTTCTCGGCATTCGGCGACCAACGAGCAGTCTGAACGGTTGTGCGCGTGTAGCTCTGACATACCCTTATATACCTATTCATTGTTAAATATAATACTGTTGAAATAAATTCGTTATACTGTTGATTACTTTTAATCGTACAAGACAACCACGATACTATTATTACACCAACAATTGAAGAGTATTACATTTCCCATTAGACTGTGCCCACTACAGAAAGGTAAAGGGAACAATTTGGTTGTTTAAATTTAGTTTTATATACGAGAGTATAGGGTTTATTGGTTTAATAAATGTCTAAAGCGTTTTTGGCGTTTGATTTCATCAAAGTGTGTGTATGAGCCTACTTAAATGAAGAACTTGCAGTTACGAGGGTTATAAGAATCCTAAAGGGTCGCAAGTTACGAGAACTTGTTTAAATCATTCATAAAATCTGTTAAATTAAAACAAAGTGATGTACACAACGTAGAGGGTTATATATCACTAGATGCCATCAGAAGACACCGGCGTGCGCAATTACGACACCACAAGTCCGTCTCCTTACAATAGACAACGTAAAAAAAGTTTCGAATGTACAGGCATATATGATGAAGCATGTGTAGAGATTGGTTTGCATCCTGTAAATCCTAACGTAATTAAAACTTCAATTTTTAGGCCAGATGATTTAAAACGATATGAAAGACAAAAAGTCCAAAATGGTGATGCACAGTCAAATAATGTACAGCAATATGAACATATTACTGCAGAAAATGGTAATAACACCTCTTAGAAGATGTTTTAGAATTGGAACCTTTGAACGAACCTATTCAAGATCTAATCGAACATGAATCTACACATGTCCAAAATGGAACTGTTGTCGAAGACGAACTTGTGGCTGAAAATGAACCTCAACCTTCCACTAGTTTAGCTGATCAAGAAACGCTTCCAAATACAACAGAGGTTCAAAAACCACAGTCTTTTAAAGATATTTTGTTGGGATTTGTAAAAAATACAAAAGAATATCCAAAGGTACCTGCAAAAAAGCGTCGAATCTGTACTGGTGCGGAGATTATTATCACTACAAATGATACATAGACCGTCTCAAAAAAATAAAAGGAAGAGAGGGAGGAAAAACTGAAAAAGTCTGAAACAAAAACAAAAAATATACAGAAAACAAAGATTGTTACTCCTGTTAAGCCTACGACAAAACAAAAAAGGAAAAGGTTATCGATACCTTCGTCAAGCAGTGAAGAATCCTATGACTCTGAGAATATTGTGGAGTCTGAAGATGAGGATTCAAACTTCGTTACAAAGATTCCTGGAGACTATGTTATTATCAATTTTAATGGAGACTACTATCCAGGCAAAGTTATATCACACGATTTAGAGAAAACCGCAATTAGAGTAAAACACATGACACAATGTTCAAAAGAAATATGTTCACTGTTCCAGAAATGAAAAGATTTCTCAATTAAAATGTTATTTCTAGATTATTACCCTTATTAAATTTTATATTTTACAAATAAATGACTTTAATTTTCCACATTTTGTTTATTTATTCTCAGCTATGTTCAAAAGCTTCATCTTACAAAGTTGATTGCTCAGAAACGGTTAGAGATGGAGAAATAAGGTTTTTACTAAAAAAAAACAAGCATGTTTCCAAGATTGACCCAGTTGCCCCACATTCAATTGCAGTTACAGTAATACAAAAATAAGGTGGGTGGCCCAGTTACCTCGGAATCATGGGGTAACTGGGCCCACATGCACGTAAACAGTTTCAACAAAATATTTCGGAAATTAAATAAAAAATTCCAAAATCCCCTTTGGAGTGTGTAATCAACACTCTAATAGTAGTTGTACTACCACAATTTTTATACAGTAATACTCTAACGTTGATTAGATAATTAGAATTTAGTTTTAAAAGTTGTAAAACTAGGTCCCAGTTACCCCACCTTGCCTTACTCTAAATTATTAGGAGTTCAAATAAATCATACAATGCAGTATATTAAATCACTGGTATTTATACAGGGTGTAATCACGTACTACAGAAAAAGTTACAGCTGTAATAACAGAAAAATAATAAGCCACCAGGGATAAATCAGATAACTGCCGAATATGGGGGTGACGCAATATTCACAGAGATACATGATGTAACAGTAGCCGCATGGACAAACAAAAATATCCCGGATAAATGGAATAAGAGCATCCGATACACAAAAATGTGATGTGATACACTCACACAACTTCCTTTTACAGTGATCTTATAATTAGCCAAAAATTTCATTTTTAATTTTTAAGCATTTGTCAAAAAATTTCAAAAATTGCAAATTCTACAAAAACGGTACAAAATAGAGAGTTGGTTTAAGAGACAATTTTTGTCAAGAATTTCAAGCTAAATTCAAAAATGTAATAATATACCGCGTGTTCTATTTAAAATAGGAGTTAATAAAAAAAATAGAAAAAAAGAACAAAAGATACCCATTTTAGAAGTATTCAACTGGAAAATCACCTACCTTACATTAATACACAATAAAAATGTAATAAAAATATAAAGTTTGAAAAAAATCGTTAGAGCCGTTTTTGAAAAAATCGAAAAAAATTTAAAAATCACAAGAGTAAACACCTACTTCCGGTTATGCGATTTTCTTCAAAAGCATGCTGTCTCATCTACATAGTACATAAAACTTATATGTGAAGTTTCAACGCCATACCTCTTTTCGTTTTTGAGATATTCTGTTCACAGACACACAGACAGACACACACACAGACAGACAGACCAATGAAAAAAAATATGTTTTTTGCGATCACGGACTCTAAAACGTGAAGATCTGTTGAAAACTCAATTTCGAATTTTTGGGGTGAATCCAATACTTCCTTTATCGTAAAAGGAAGTAAAAAGGGGGATCAACTGCAATGTAGAAACTACAGTGTAATATTAGTACGGTGTAATTAGACCAAAAAACGGCCTAACCTCAACATCCAAAGTAAAAGTTTCCCTCCAACTCCAAATTGTTCTATACATTCCACATATTGTTTGGTAAAAAGTTACACCATTTTAAGCGTCGGGTTTGGAGGGGGGAGGGAGGAGAAGTTAGTAAATTAGTAGTTTTTATCAGTTTTTCTTAAATATTTCGAAAACTATGCCGTTTAGCGCGAAAAGTGTTATATACAAAAATAATCTACATTAAATTGCGAACAAAAATGGTCCTGTGCATAATCTTGCTAAAGTGAACGGTTCCAGAGTTACGGAGGTAGTACAGTGTAATTAGTCCAAAAAACGGCCTAACCTCAACATCCAAAGTAAAAGTTTCCCTCCAACTCCAAATTGTTCTATACATTCCACATATTGTTTGGTAAAAAGTTACACCATTTTAAGCGTCGGGTTTGGGGGGGGAGAGGGGGGAGAAGTTAGTAAATTAGTAGTTTTTATCAGTTTTTCTTAAATATTTCGAAAACTATGCCGTTTAGCGCGAAAAGTGTTATATACAAAAATAATCTACATTAAATTGCGAACAAAAATGGTCCTGTGCATAATCTTGCTAAAGTGAACGGTTCCAGAGTTACGGAGGTAGTACAGTGTAATTAGTCCAAAAAACGGCCTAACCTCAACATCCAAAGTAAAAGTTTCCCTCCAACTCCAAATTGTTCTATACATTCCACATATTGTTTGGTAAAAAGTTACACCATTTTAAGCGTCGGGTTTGGGGGGGGAGAGGGGGGAGAAGTTAGTAAATTAGTAGTTTTTATCAGTTTTTCTTAAATATTTCGAAAACTATGCCGTTTAGCGCGAAAAGTGTTATATACAAAAATAATCTACATTAAATTGCGAACAAAAATGGTCCTGTGCATAATCTTGCTAAAGTGAACGGTTCCAGAGTTACGGAGGTAGTACAGTGTAATTAGTCCAAAAAACGGCCTAACCTCAACATCCAAAGTAAAAGTTTCCCTCCAACTCCAAATTGTTCTATACATTCCACATATTGTTTGGTAAAAATTTACACCATTTTAAGCGTCGGGTTTGGGGGGGGAGAGGGGGGAGAAGTTAGTAGATTAGTAGTTTTTATCAGTTTTTCTTAAATATTTCGAAAACTATGCGGTTTAGCGCGAAAAGTGTTACATACAAAAATAATCTACATTGAATTGCGAACAAAAATGGTCCTGTGCATAATCTTGCTAAAGTGTGTGAATTATGGCGGAGTGTGTGTTGAAACCTTGTAAGGACAAGGGTGGTGAACTAATTGCTCTGACTAGAAAGGCGGCAATTTGCTTTAACAAAACACAATCCTGTGATTATCACATAGTTCGCACAGTATTCTAAAGACGAACAATAACAAAAATGACAGCAGAACAAAAAGAATTAGTATCCTTAGTGATGTCATATTTTTTCCAAAAAATATAAAAAATTTCTACATTTACACCCTCCGTAACTCTGGAACCGTTCACTTTAGCAAGATTATGCACAGGACCATTTTTGTTCGCAATTTAATGTAGATTATTTTTGTATATAACACTTTTCGCGCTAAACGGCATAATTTTCGAAATATTTAAGAAAAACTGATAAAAACTACTAATTTACTAACTTCTCCCCCTTCTCCCCCTCCCAAACCCGATGCTTAAAATGGTGTAACTTACCAAACAATATGTGGAATGTATAGAACAATTTGGAGTTGGAGGGAAACTTTTACTTTGGATGTTGAGGTTAGGCCGTTTTTTGGACTAATTACACCGTACTACCTCCGTAACTCTGGAACCGTTCACTTTAGCAAGATTATGCACAGGACCATTTTTGTTCGCAATTTAATTTAAATTATTTTTGTATATAACACTTTTCGCGCTAAACCGCATAGTTTTCGAAATATTTAAGAAAAACTGATAAAAACTACTAATTTACTAACTTCTCCCCCCTCCCCCCCCCCAAACCCGACGCTTAAAATGGTGTAACTTTTTACCAAACAATATGTGGACTGTATAGAACAATTTGGAGCTGGAGGGAAACTTTTACTTTGGATGTTGAGGTTTGGGTCTAATTGCAGCGTACTATATCTCTTCTTAGCACAAAATATAAAGTATTTACCTACATCTTGAATAAACGACTATTGCCCTTCACCGAGAAAGCTATCGGAGTACCAATCAAGATTTAGAGCTGATAGATCTACCATAGACCAACTTTTACTGTAAGAGAGGTTCTAAGTAAATGCTGACAGCATGATCTACAGGGTGTTCGGTAAAGAATGGGACACCGATTAGTCATAGATACCTTACATTATAATAATAAGTAGTAAGTAAATCATATATTTAGCATCAATAAGTAATAACAAAAGGAAAAAAATATATACAGTGAAAGAAACTTAAAAATAATAATTGCTACTAAAGATCACAATTTGCTCCTGCCTTCGACTCTGAGCAACAAGACCTCCATCAGTCTGGACTTAAAGCTACTTACGTTTGTAATTTGTTTAATTTCTGCGGGCAAAGCATTGTAGTTCAACAGACCCTTGTAAAACACAGAATTCATGTTCCTACTCAATCTCGGTCTCTCAACATAAAAATTATCACCTGATCGTATGCTGTAAGGAATTTGATCACGTCTCATAAGTGAACCACTAAAATAAGAAGGCAACAATCCTAACTGCATCTTATGGATAAACACACTGACATTGGAGTCTATAATGTCACGAACACACAGCCAGTTCAGTTCTTTTAACATGACATGAATTGGAGTATATCGGTTACATTTTAAAATGACCCGCATTGCTTTATTCTGTAGTCGCTGCAACTTCTCTAGATCTTGCAGTGTGCACGATATTAAAACTGTACAACAGTAAGTCAGATGAGGTTTTACAATACAGTTGTAAATTAAGAGACTTGACGGAAGCGACAACTCTGACCTAATCCTCGCCAAAACGCCTATCTTTATGCTCATCTTAATACATAATGCACCCACATGCTCCTGAAAACTAAGTTTGCCATCAAGTACAACACCACGATACTTTATACTAGTTACAGTGTCAACAACATCATTATTAATTCGTACTTCATCATGCCTATCAAATTTTGTCCTACTAGAACCTATAAGCATACACTTTGTTTTACCTACATTCAACTTAAGCTTGTTAATACAAAGCCAAGTGTACATAGAGCGCAACTCCTTGTTTAAAATATGAACTGCCATGTTGATTTCTTGATGCGCCACACTTACAAACGTATCATCATTAAGAAAAAAGTAGTTCAGCCATGACTTTAAGTCATTTATATACATGATAAAAAGTAGGGGACCAAGCACACTTTCCTGTGGGACCCCAACACGACTTGTAACCTCTGAAGACAATGAGTCACCAAATTTCGTTCCGTGAATTCTTCCCTTTAAATAGTCGCTAAAGCAATGAAGCACTGTTCCTTTGAGTCCATAAAAATCCAGTTTTTCCAGTAACAAATCATGATCAACAGTTTCAAATGCCCGCAACACAACCATCCGAGATGTTTTTCCTTAGTTCTTGCAATACTAAGTTAATAGAGGTTTCACATGAATAATGCTTCCTAAAACCTGATAGAGCATAGTACAACAGTTTTTCCTCGAACAAACCTAATATACCTCAGTACAAAGTCCCTTCAGTAAGAAGTTATAGGGCCTTGAAGTTCAATTTCTTATTTTTTTGTTAATTTCCACAAATGTAGAGATATTGATTTGAAATCCGGTATACTGAAATGGTCTTTAGCCCGTTACACAACTCTGCTTGCAGAATCAATAATTTAAAGCAAATCAATAAAACACAGAGTGGGGTAAGCAGGCAACTGCAAGAAGTCACATTAGAAATTTTTATTTATGATTGCATCGGTCAAGCATTGCCGATGTTAAATGAAATTACTTTACAATAAAAGGCAGTAAGGCAGAGCTCAAATTTGTAAATTGGAGCCACTGAAATATCAATTAACGTAAACTAAGAGGTTGGTGCAAAGTAAAGCCAATCTAAATTCAACAAATCTATCACCAAAGGGATTTATTACATGCAGGTTAAATAAATTTGCATATCAGTTTCATTGAATAAGTACAGTTCTATGAACTTTTTAAATAAAGGTATAAAGGACAGAATGTTCCAAATACAGTGCAAAAGAGCACAATAACAGAGCTAAAGGCAAATTATAACATGGATCGACATTCAAGATTTGGTTAAATTCACACCAGGATTTGGAAGTGGAAGAAAAGTAGACACTTAAGTGAACTGCAAGTAGGTAGAAAGGAAGTGCACGAAATGAACCACTAGTCAGTGCATCAATTAAGTGAAAGGACAGTTAAATTGTGCAATGTGAGTGACATTAAAAGACAATAATTACAAGATTGAAAGGACAACTTTAATAAATAGGATTTTATTGTGAAAGTAATTACTTTTAAGCATTTTAATTGTAACACTACTTAATTTGAATCAGTTCAATTTCCGTTTTTTTTTTGTATTTCTGATGTGTTTTTGTTTATAACGAACTGGGGATTAACAATTGAAATAAATTATTTTAGACCAGCTAATTTGTGTCTCCATTTGAATTGTGTTTTAAGCTACTTACAATAAAATAAAAGAAAAATAATTACACCATTGTGTTAAGTAAATTGTGGAGTACCAGTGAACGTGTGGGCAACGTTTTCCACGATAAAAAGTTTTATCACCAATAGCCAGTTTCCGAACGTTGGTTGTGTCCAGCTCAAGCTTACGAGGTTCGACCACAACTAAACGGGGAGTCCAAATCCAGAGCTGACGACTGCGAGGCATCGTGGGGAGCTGTAGCAACAAGGCCAGCAGATCGAAGACAGCTATTTCCAGTGAAGATCCAACTTGGGGCTTCGTCTCGAAGAACGTTCGACCATCTAGAAATTTTAAGGTATCGTAAAAACGCCATTGATAGCTTAAGAAGCCCGGAAATTTATGTACCAGCGAGACGTTACTATTTCGAGTAAGCAACAGGCATATCCTAGTCTCCAGACAAATTATTTACCCAATAAATAACTACATTAGAATTGTGAGGTTAGTGGAGCGGATAACATCTGAATTCACCTAAGCCGCGTCCTTTTACGTCATGAAACAAGAGCACTGAAAACAAAAGAGAGATTAGCCCGCGAAATTACCATAAATTGAATAAATACCTGATAATTTGTTCATAGATTTGCTTTTGAATTCACTTGTAATAATCACACAGAAACGAACCGCACGTTGAATCATTTTGTTGATGGATTAAATTTGACAGCGTATTGAGTTTTGCGCGATACTGCTTCTAAATTTCACAGCCCAGTGGCGTAACACGGGAGTTTTTAATTATGAACATATGGGGGAACCGAACTTGCAGATTTTGAGTTTCATGCCTACCGAAAAATAGCTAGCCATAACTTAGTTTACTTGCAGATGTGCGTATTACTATAAAGGGCAAAACACTATAATCTTGAACCCATTGATACATATATTCATTTACCTTTAATCAGTAAAAATTGATATCAAATAAAAATAAAAATATGTGTAGGGTGTGTATTTATTAAATTAAATTATATAATATTTAACATAATACCTTTACAATACATGCTTACTATTATGTACAGCGCTAATAATTTTTTTTTCATCAATTAGACTTGACTGTAAGAGGCACTTTACCAATCTTTGAAAACTTTTTCCTAACTTCGTTATCTGTACTATTGAAAAGCTTACATCATCCAATTTTTCATTCATTCCTGTAATTGAGCTAGAAAATATTAGATATTATTAAATCGCTAAAATTTACACAGGTTAAATATGAGTAAAATACGATTGGTCCATGCAGCTTATATTACAAAATTATTTTTCAATCGCCAATCGCAGACTCGTCTAAAGTAGAATCCAGCTCAGCTTTAATTTCTGTAGGACTTAAACTCTTAATGTGAAAATATTTTGACAGTTCATACTTCGAGTTTCTCCATTATTCAAAAAAACTTAGAACTTGATTAGTATAGCAGACCGTCAAACACAAACTGCTGGGCACAAATTCATATTTCACAGAGACTAATGACAGATAACATAAATGAAACAATAAACAAATGATCAAAATCACAGCCCACTATAAGTCAGGCCGGAAATTATTCATCCCATCCTCGTACATAATTAAATTTCGCACAATATTTTGTAACATTAATACCTGATTCAATGCTACACTAATACCTCCAATGCATAAAACTGAATTTTATAAATGTTCTTTATTTTCTATTAGTTATACAAGGTGTGTAAGTTAAGTAATGATATTTTTCAATCTTTTAATTTGAATAGAATGACAATACTTGATTAGCCTTCAGCTGGTCGGTTACAGCCGTTTGAATGTTTTCAAGTGTCCCAAAATAATGCCCCTTGAAGTCATTTTTCAATCTCGGGAAGAGGAAAAAGTCACAAGGACTCAAGTCGGGCGAGTAAGGAAGCTGAGGAGCCACAGGAATGTTTTTACTGGCCAAAAACTCGTTTACTAAAATTGCTGTGTGACAAGGCGCATTGTCATGATCCAACACCCAGTTGCTCTTGATGTTTGGTCTCACACGCCAGACGAAGTTTTTCAAGAACCTTTTGGTAAAAATGTTGATTGACCGTTTGGCCTTGAGGCACAACATCTTTGTAGACGTTTCCTTGGCTATCAAAAAAGCAAATCAACATGCATTTGATC
This sequence comes from Agriotes lineatus, assembly GCA_940337035.1. Taxonomy (NCBI): domain Eukaryota; kingdom Metazoa; phylum Arthropoda; class Insecta; order Coleoptera; family Elateridae; genus Agriotes; species Agriotes lineatus. Next base: position 94,411,642 of record OW679196.1, on the reverse strand, counting down.
TTCGATTTGCTCATTCTTGCTTTTTTGGGCCTTGGAGAAGTTGAAGTCTACCATTCCATGCTTTTGAGCTTGGTTTCCGGGTAGCACTCAAACACCTAAAACTTGTCACCAGTAATGACACGTTCAAGAAAATGGGATAATTTTCAATCGATTCCAAAAGGTCAAGGCACCTTCCTCTCCTGATGTCCTTTTGGATATTCCTGGGAAGGGAGTTTTGGAAACATTTTTGCACAGATTTTTCTCATCCCCAATTCATTGGTTAAAATCTGATGAACGGTGGTGTGAGCCATATTTAACTCTTTCCCGATCATTCTGACTGTCAACCGACTCTCTGCACGCACAAGATCCCGGAATCTGTGGACATTTTCATCGGTTCTTGAAGATGAAGGCCTTCTGCTGCGTGGTTCATCTTCAATCGACTCTCTTCCGCCTGAAAATACTTTAATCCACCGAAAACCTAGACCCTCGACAAAACACTGTCTCCGTCGGCCCGCTGAAGTTTTGCAAAAGTTGCCGTTGCACTGTGTCCAAATTTGAAGCAAAACCTGGTAGCACACCGCTGCTCGAAGCTGATGTCAATTTGCCGGATCGAACGATACGTTGCCAGTCTTATCACTTACATACCTCGTATACCTACCTATACAGCAGATGCTGGATAACGTGAACTAATTCAAACCAAGTGTGTTCACATTGTCGAAATGTTAACATTAGCGAGCGTGATTTTATTAATAAACACATTATTAAAAGAAACGTTTAATAACACAATAATAAACAAAACATATGACAGCGATAAATAATACACATTTTTAATGAGAAGAACAATAATCTGCTATTTTATTCTGCATAAATTAGCGCCTATGTTCAACAATGGCTAAAATGAAATGCAAACGCATCATAAATACCCATCCAATCGACTCTGCTGTGTCGCAGAGGGGAATCCCCTACATAAATTGGCGACTAACCGTCGCTAAAAACTGTTTACGTTATCGAACTGTACAGGTTGTTTACGTTATCGAGCGCTTGCTGTATTTCTTTTTTCATGCAGATTTAATTTATTTTTCAGTCATTGTTTTACCTTATTTTTACTGTACTTATTTTTTTCTTGATGTAGGTATGAACGTCGTTATGTATATTAGGAGATCAAACTGATTATTTCTTTCAAACCAAATATATAATTATAATCTTAAAAATCCAAGGTGTACAGGAATGACGATAACGATGTTCGTCGCTTGATGGTTTTCTTTTCCGAAGGGTTATGGCTTAGGGAAACCTTTTTTTTTTAAAAGATTTTAAAATGATGTTATTTTATGTCAATTGCTATTTTAAGTACATACCTTCATTGATACCTGAATTTATTATTTATTTAACACAATAAATCTATGGTTAGAGACTTTCCAAACATGAACAGAATTCTCTGCCCCATTTCACTTTGTCCACCGATGACTGTCGGTGAGTCGAGATGGAAATTTATTTTTAATGAAGTTCATCTTGGTAAATGCTGCTTCACATACATATGTTGATCCAAACATTGTACAAAGTTTTAAAGCTAAATTTCTGAGTTCTGATTATTTATTAAGACAAATTTTATCCATGTCTTCTCCTCTGGTGGATATTTTTCGCCAAATGATTTGTGTTTCGTCTCATGATTTCGTTTTATATATGAGCTTTAAATTTTAGCCTCCGTTTTTAACAAATCAAACACACAAGTACTGTCCCGACCCTATTTGGCAGCATAAAGCAATATAAATTTGTCTATTTCTGTAAAAACGGCTTCCACATTTCTTTTCTTCGAGTCCATCGTAGCAACACAAGGAAGTACGTAGCTAGTCCGTAGGCACGCACGCGTCGCGTCACTCACAAGTGTCAACAACAATGCTGGACTTCTATTAAAGTTCTTCGAATCAAGCTGCAGCGGCGGGCGACTATGGGCGGTGGGGGAAATAGCAAACCACCCGACTGTCGCTTGTTCTGATGACGCAAAGCGCAGGAAAAATTAAATTATGACGGCGCGTATATCTTGATTTTCTTTGCTTCGATTTCTTGACATAAATAAAAAAAGTTTATGATTTTTACTGTTTCGTTAAGGTCCGCATAAAATATGCCGGAGGTCCGCATCCGGACCGCGGTCTGCCATTTGGTGACCCCTGTTATATAACCCTTTTTCGAACGGTTATTACAATTAGTAAATTGGATATCTATTGCTTAGTTAACAGAAGTAGTATCGAGAATATAAACACTTACCTTGTTGCTTTTGAATTACTTTCAAAATTGACATATCTCACTTATGAAAATATATGATTGAAATTATGTCACTTGACTATTATTTAAAATTACGTCGGCTAGTCAGTTTATTGAGCAAATAAGAATCTATCTTCCTCAGCTGAATGAGTAAAGGTTATAATAATGAATCTCTTTATAATTGAATACTGAATTACAAAATTATTATTGTATTGACTTCTTTGTCAATCACACTCCTTAGTACTTTTAATAGAACCTTCTTTTAATTTAGATTGTATTATTATGCTTGGTTTGACATTACAATCAATCAAAACTAAGTGTTGTCAAATTATTTAATCAAATTACTTTTCCCAAATTGAGGTTAAAATTAATTACAGATACCTAGACCAAAATGATATAATTTCTACTTATAATGGCCGAAAACGTCGAGTACCCGAATCAAAGCAAATTTAGAAAACTTAATATTCTAAATTGCGCTCTAAACCTAAATTACAATGCTTTCCACTAATTTTGTCGTACCAAACTTGTTAATGAAAATACACTAACCTTCACAAAGACTCACTTGTATCTTGAGTGTATTTTCTATCAGCTCCTAACTGATTGGTAGTCGTCAAACACCTCCCTTGAGTTGTTGAAGACCCAACATAGCTCGTAACTCTCGTACCTCTTAATACCTTGATAAACGGTAGTACAGCATGCCACAATCACTCTCACTTTCACTTACTGATGATTTAAGTACCAATTACCACTTCAAATGGTTTCAAACAATCTTGAAATTATAATATGAATAATAATTGTGACCTTTGGTCAAATTTGATCGTGAAGAAGGCTATCTTGCTAACACGTATCAAATATACAATATTACTCTCACAATTAAAGGAAAGTTAGCCCTTTAATGTGACTTTTAAACATAGATTATTCAAAATTTAAGAAGTTTTTTCACTTGCAGAAACAACCCCCTGGTTGCCTATTGCTACTACCACCAATAATCTATCATCAACTGTTATCACATGATACCCTTTAGATATCTGGATATTAATATTGAATTAATTAATTATCCACACAGCATGCTACATTACACCCCTGCACTAGATAATAAAGTTTGTTATGGACAAAGTGTAGGCATGAGGAGTATCAGGTACCTTAGACAGCAACTGCTTTAGTCATATGGCCAAAGATAGTAAAGTATGATCGAAATTTATTTTCATCTAGTATAGCTATGGAATAGTTCCCAATTCATGAATGTAACTACGTTTACACTTAGGCTTTCCGTCCTTTGACCTGACGCGACTGCAACGGAATTACGTGCAACTACGACATACATACGATGCAATCGCGATGGCAACTCGTGTTGTGCACATAAAAGCAACTATTGTTCTCAGTCTGACGCAAAATGTTTTCGAGTGACGATGACGATGATGTGGTTGCAGCTTACTGGTACATATGAAATAAGAAACGTTGGGTACATCCCTATATCAAAAATAATAAAGAGTGCAATACTTTTATGGCAGCGAGGGAGCTCTCCCAACAAGCAAAAATTCCAGCTATTCTACCGAATGTCAAAAGGTAGCTTTAATCTATTAGTAATCGTTGGTTGAAAGACGCGATACTAATTTCAGAAGATGTATAAGTGTGGAAGAACGCATATTAATAACGTTAAGGTAAGTAGTATTAACAACACAATTTTATTTTATTTATTATTATAACAAATTAGTCATAGGTTCAAAGCTATATAGAATACAAAAATAACTCATTTATTTAAAAACTAGGTAGTTAAAATATGTCAGTGAATTTAATGTTGAAAGAAGAAGACGGTTGAGATGACGGAATACTTAAAGCCAGCGGGTGTAGAACCGTTAGCAGATGAAGAATTACTGGTATTGGAAAAAAGAGTTGGAGCAATCACGATTTCATCAATAAACTGAAATACTTTTCGCTTAAACTGGCACATTTGGGGATCTGTAAAATCATTAACTTCTGATAACAAGCTGAGAAGAGACATTTTTCGTGTCAACCTCTGATATGCTCTGCTTTCACTTTTTTCCATTTTTTTGCTTTATATCTATTGACTTCACTGCTTGTATCTGCTTTAGAAGGGGCTTTATTGTTCTGCGATATAGCATCTTGATCGTGTCTGTCATATCATTATTTTCCTCAATTTATTCATCCTGTGATGTAATTGATAAATCAGGCTCCCGCTCAGTAAGTGGAGGACATGGTATATTTCCTGGGTCATCCACTTTACTTGCCGTTTTCACAAACGGTAATATAAACTGCAGCAGCTCATTTAAATAATATGCTTTTTCCGCCGGTACGACTAGGTTTCAGTCGCCTGACAAATACTGTTCAAACGTTTTTCCACCATTCCTTACATTTACTCATTAAAACAAACGTTCTTAGTAATAACTAATATATTAGAGGCAGTAACACAGGAGAAAGCGCTGAGAGGCAGACTTAAAAAACTACTTTTATATTTAAAATGTAAAACCAGTGGTGTATTGGAGCCGGCTCAACGAGCCGGTACCTGTGTTTCCCAGGCGGCTTGCGAGCCAGCTTAGTGATTTGTGAATTCATAAATTTCACGAGATTCGTTTCTATATGCACAGTTTTATCTGCCAGGACACCACTACTCTTCATTGAATTCCAAGAAAAAGCAACCTGAGCAACTGTAAACAGCTACCAGCAAGTGATTTGCACGTTATTGCCTAGCTACCGACTTGGGGTTGATTGACCGTTCTGTAGCTGGGCCGGTTGGTCAATATTGGTCAATATAAATAGGCATTCAGTGCGTTTTGCAACTGTGCTTGGTTAATACGTCTAGCACCGATTTCGTTAAGTGAGAGTTAACTTGCGAGAATCTGCGTCGTTTCATTTATAAGTTGATAAAAAGATTAATAGCTATATTTTATGTATTTAAAGTGTTTACCAGTAATTACCGAAAATACCAGTTTAAGGTGAGTAGATTTTTAAGTTATTTAAAATGACGTTTCTGAGGAAGTGAAAAGTATGAAAAAATCAGAAACACCGTGTAGTTGAATTAAAAATTATTGTTTATGTAGAATTATAGCTACATATTATACAGGGTGTTATGGAAATTTGTGCAAATATTTTAACCAGTGATAGAGCTCACCAAAATGAACAACTTTTCTATTTATCGTTTTTAATTTAATCGCATATTTTTTCAATAATTTATCTCCCCTAAATTGACGAGCCGCTTGGTAAGCAAATCTAAGTTAAAGGTGAATGACACAAGTATATTAAAACTGCAAAGTTCTTGCACAAAAAACATGCGGTCAATAATTTACTTACCTCAATTGATAAACTACGTTGGTGACCAGATGTGAACAAAAGGTTTTATCAGTACCTTTGCAGTTTTTGTTGGTTTGGGGCATGCATTTTTAGAGTAAAATTGTTTTGAATTTTAACTCAGTTTTGAGGGTGTTTTCAAAAAAATTATAAATGAAGTTGTTCGGTTTAGCGAGTTCTATTACGAGTTAAAATATTTGCACCCATTTCCATAACACCGTGTATTAAAATCATGTATTTCATATATTCTTCTTATGGAAATTGGCGTTGTATGTTGTACTATAAAAAAACGTATTTTACCTACATTTTTTCATTTATTTGATTTATTATAGGTACGAGTAACTCTTAAAGAAGACTCCTTTCTAATGAGTAGTAAAAGAAAACAAACGTCGTTGAAGTCTTTCTTTTTAAAACGAGTGAAGCTGGTAGATGACAACCATGAAACGGACCATAGTTCAACGGATGTTTCTGAAAATGCATCACCGCAGCTACATAGTCTGACTCTTTTGTGGAAGCCTTGAATGACGTGAAGACATCTACGGAAACTGAAGAAAATGCTGCTGAACCTTCTTAGCCAGATATATGGTTAAATATAAGTCAATAGACTCACCTTCTCTTTGTGCACGACTAAAGAATTTAAACCTGTCAAAGACAGTGTTCTTTCTAGGTTTACAAATAATATCATATTTTTCTATAACAGTTTCTAGACTTTTTACTGTACCTTCAGCAAAATTAAAAGTATTATAGATTTCTAATCCTTCTTCTCCAATCAAATTTAAGAATATTGCAATCTTTAAATCCTCTGCCTTATTCTTTTTCTCCGATGCCACCATGAAAACGTCAACATTTTTTTTCCATTTCTGCCATAATTCCGCTAAATTTCCTGATTTGAAATCAAGAGGTGCTAGTTTATTAAATCTTTCCATTTTATTGACCACTATGCTGTCACCATGTTATGTTTAATACAAGAGTTTTATTATGTCTTCTTGTACATATATACTTGTTATTTTTATAACTGATCTAACTCTATGGTAACATGAACAAGCTACTGGATCTATATGTTACAGGTTACACTACCCATTCACAAAATTCGTGAACTATAAAAACGCTGTCGCTGTCAAGTGTACCTTGTTTAAATTCTGTTTTGGAACTTTTGCTTGCTGATTTTGGCAGCACTGACATGTTTGAAATTTAAAAAGTTGACTTGTAGGCTGCATTCGGTAATGTACCTCTACCAACTCCTTTTGCTAGCAGAAAGAGATTGATAATAACCATCGGCGCGGGTGGAAGTGAGATGAATGAACGATTTCGAGGAAACAGAGACGTCAAAGGTACCTTTCCGAACGCAGTTATAGTCACACTTTCTTGTAAAAAAAGTATATATACTAGCTCTACAGTCCATTAAGGACCTTGGCTTTTTCTATAACTTTCCTCCTTTCTTTCCTTTCTCTTGCTATTTTTTCCCATTGATCCACCTTCAGCATGTTAAGATCTTCTTTCACATTTTGATAGCATTCTTTTTGTGGTCGTCCTCTGCGGTTTCTGCCTTCAGGTATCGTAATCTTGCCTGTTTTATTATGCTTATGATTGTGGTATCTTTAAATAATAATAATAATAATAATAATAATTTTATTGAGCATTTTTACAGTGGATCATACAAGCAATTCCACTGCACTCAACACACAGAAGACTGCATAAGTGCAATAAGCACTTGTCCGCAATCTGGAGATTGTACATTATAAGTGACTAGTCTAGGTTAAGTGCTGGCACTGCATGGATTGACCGACGTTACTAGCTTATCAGGAGAGCCAACAGTTCCCTCGGGATGTTTTTCACCGCCTCCTGAATTTTCTTTTTGCACGAATAGAGTATATATATTTCTTCGTTTGACCTTCTTCTCCACTCTCCTCCTTCTTTAACTCCTCCGAAGATCCTTCTTAAGATTTTCCTCTCCCAGGTTAATAGTTTTGTTATGTAAGCTTGGTTTAATGTCCATACTTCACTACCGTACACTACTGTGGGTCTTATTATTGTTTTATATATCCGCATCTTTACTGTTCGTGAAACATTTTTACTTTTTAGCACTTTATTTAGGGACGCTGCACATCTCATGCCTAAGGATATTCTTCGTTCGATTTCGTTGTCTGGATCATTTGAAAATTCTGTACCTAAGTATATAAACTCTGTTACTTGTTCAAAACTATACTTTTTGTCTTTCAAATCACTGTTTATAATGAGGTTTGTCAAATTATTGGGATTTCTTGCAGCTGTTACTAACAGCCGTATTCATAGTCGTTCGCCAGCTGCTCGCCGGCGAGTCGCCGGAGTTTTGCTATGAATAGTATGTTGGCGGCACTGTAAGTCTATGTCAAATTCGAGGTTATCAGGTTAGGTTTTCCGTCAGTTTTGACAGAAATTGACACAAAATCTAACCTGCTAACCTCGAATTTGACATAGACGTACAGTGCCACCAACATACTATTCATAACGAAACTCCGGCGACTCGCCGGCGAGCCGCTGGCGAACGACTATGAATACGGCTGTTAGTATTTCGTCTTTGGTTCATTCATTTCTAATCCATATCTTCTGGCTTCTTTCTCTATCTTCCTAAAATTCATTTTTAGTTCATGTTGCGTCCTTGCTAATATGGTTAAATCATCAGCATAGGCTATTATTTGGGATGCACTCTTTATCACGTTCTTCTTACTCTCTATTTTACAGTTTCTTATTATTTCCTCCAAAGTAATATTGAAAAGTGTGGTCGATAGTGGGTCTCCTTGTCTTAGCCCAATTTTTGTTTCAAACTTTTGCGTTATTCTTCCTTGAATTTTCACTTGGCTCCATGTTTCTTTCAGTGTAGTCTCTACTAAATTTATTAGATATTCAGGACATTCTAGGTTTTTCATTACTTGTATTAGTTTTGGTCTATTGATCTTGTCATATGCTTGTTTAAAATCTATAAAAAGCATATGTATTACTATCGCCTTCTTTTTTGTCTTCTCATGTATTTGCCTTAACGTAAATAACTGGTCTGTTACAGATCTTCCTTCCCGAAAACCGCATTGATATTCACTTATCTTTGTTTCTGCCCACTTTCGGAGTCTGTTGTTTATTAGAGTAGCGAAGATCTTGTACGTCACATTTAATAGAGATATCGGCCTATAGTTACTGCAGTTGAGAGGGTCTCCTTTTTTATGAATGGGGTTAATTACTGCTTCCTTCCAACCTGTTGGCATTCTTCCCGTTTTCCATACTTCACATATTATTATATATATTCTTTCTATTAACTGTTTTCCTCCATATTTTATTAGCTCTCCTTGTATATTATCGTTCCCTGGACTTTTATTATTTTTCATGTTTAATATTATTTCCGTGCATTCTTCTATTGTTGGTATGTCCGCTTCATTTTGTTGTGTCATTTCTGTCTTTGTCAAGTTACTGTTATTCTGCTGGTTCCGCTCTTCTCCCACTGTTTCTTGATAGTATTCTTCCCATCTTCTCATTACTCTTTCTGTTCCCCCTATTAAATCTCCGTTTTTGTCCTTACAAATATTTATTTTCGGTTGGTACCCTTTCCTTGTAATTCCTATCTTCTTATAAAATGTTTTAATGTCACTTTTTCTGTAATTTTCTTCTATTTCTTTTATCATATCTTCTTGATATTTTCTCTTTTTATTTCTATATAACTTCTTTGCTTCTTTCCTTAGCTTCTTAAACTGCTCTTCATTAGTTGCTGTTTTCTCTTTTAGAAATCTTTTCTTCGTTTCACTCACTAACTCTGACATTTCTTCGCACTCGTCATCATACCATCTATTTTTCACTAGCTTCTGCTGCGGTATTGTTTTCCTTGCTGCACTATGAATTATTTCTTTTATCTCATTCCATTGGTCGTCTGTTGTTTTTGCCGGTTCTGTTATTAGTGCCTTTTCCACTTCTTGTTGGTATTGTTCTATTTTTTTGGTGTTCTGTAACAGGTTTATATTCCACTTTCTATCTCGCTTTATACAGTAGTTTTCTTCAGTGATTTCTTGGTTAACTTTCGCACATACTAGGTAATGGTCTGCATCCAGTTCTGCCCCTCTTCTACTTTTAACATCTTCAATGATTGCAGAATGTTTTTCTTCTATTAAGAGATGATCTATTTGATTGATTGTTTTTCCAGCGGGGCTTACCCATGTTCCTTTATATATCTCTTTATTCATTAAACATGTTGCTTTAATTTTTAATTTTTTATCCATTGCGAAGTAAAAAAAGTAACCTTTCAAATTCTTTAATTTTTGTGCATTCATTTCAATTTTAATGAAACAGAAACCAAAGATGGAAAAGAGGATATAGTTGATTATTATAAGGAAAAACCAGAAGAAAATAGTTGCGACTTTTCACACATGTAACATAACCTTAACTTTAAATATTACTAGAAATTACTAGATCAGAAGTGCATTCCCAAAAAAACTGTAATTTCCAGGTACATTCAGCAAATATTTAAAAAAATTTACATTAGCAATTCATGAGTTTTGTGAATGGATAATATAGTTATGATCGTCATCTGCGTTGATTGTTTATAACAAGTCTGTTCAATGCCCTAAAAAGTTTGCTTCCTGACAACCGAAGCTTTATAACAGATGTCACCAAGATCGCGTGTTACAGGAAACTGTAAATATTCACCAGTACTTCAGTAATACTGAATTCAATGAAACAGAATAAAGAAAACTTATGTGCAGGGCCGTAACTAGGTATAGGCAGAGTAGGCCCCCGCCTACAGGCGCAAGCAACCAGGGGCGCCAAAATGACAGTGGAAAAATAATATTTCTTTCATACTAATGAAACAAAAACAAATCAAGGAATGGTCAATTTTACGGACAAATTAATTTGTAATATTAAAGCTCGTTACACAATGGGTTTACGTAAAACATAACGCATAAGACATAAATCGTAAAAACTAAACATAAAATTTCAGCTACTACAATCTTATAAGGCTTTACACAATGCTCACGTAAAACATAAACCATAAAACATAAAGTTGGAAACTTCCATAAGGTTGGATTTTTATGTAGCATTGCTTATGCTCAACCAACCAAAATAATTCGCGCATTTCATATTATAACCTCCAATTTCCGTTGTGTTCGTGGTTCGGTCGATTCACTCAGGTTCATTGTTGTGCTCTTTGTGGGTTTAAAAATTTATTAAAAATATAGAGTCCCAGTTTGACGAAGAAGATTACATTATTTTTATAGGTTAGGTCGTCTAAGCAAATAAACGTAATTGTTTTTAAATTATAGCTTCTCATTGGTTAACCATAACATAACTGGTGACTATTGTGTCATATGATCAAATTTATTATGCGTTAAGTCAGGGCCGTAACTAGGTATAGGCAGAGTAGGCTCCCGCCTACAGGCGCAAGCGAGCAGGGGCGCCAAAATAGCAGTGGGAAAAATATTTCTTTCATACTAATGAAACAAAAACAAATCAATGATCTATCTCATTTGAACTATATATTTCAAAATTTGCAACAAAAAAAAAAAGAAAAACTTGTAGCTAAATAAATACCAATAAATTAAACTTTTAAGGTGAGGTGACAGGTACGAAAAGTACCTTTAAGTATTATTATTATTATTTATGTTTTGTGTTCATGTGATACTAAGCATAATCATGTGAACCTATTATGTAGAATTGCGTTTTATGTTTTTTATTCGAATTCCCATTATTTTGCTTGTGTTTCTAATAACACTGATATAGTAAAAGAAAACGCTTAGTAATGCGAATTACATTAATTCACAAAGAAAAAGAAAAATCGCATTCGGTGGGATATGAAGCCGTGTTCCTAGAGGGAATCTGATTTGTAGGCAGACGTCTTATGCGCGGACAAGGAATGCGAACAAACTGCGCCCGATCGGCAACAATCAAAACTAGACAGACGCAGGCAGGCAGACACGCCGGCCGAACACGTATCATACCTTTATAATGAAGCACAACACTACATGCCATGTTAAACCGGTAAAAGTACCAAGACTTTATTCAACGGTTTACTATTTTCAGGTTTTTGTAAACAATCTTTACATTACTTTTAATAGGGATATTATCGCAAAAAAACAGTTATTTATTATGCCTATTGATTGTGTTTTTTAAAACTACGAGCAGAAGTATATTTCATTTAATAAAAGAAGGTTTATTACTGGCTTGCTGAATTCGCCCAAACGCTACGTTTAACCACACCCTTACAAATCGATTTTCCGTCTTCGACGCCCGATGCTAGTTCGGGTGGCATTCGTGGCAGGAAGATCTGCGCGCACCTCACCTAAGGCATGAAACTCTAAATTCGGCGTGCGCCGCAGGCTACAGATAGTTTATATATAAGAAATTAATATATGTTATGTTGTATTCATAATATAATATGTACTCCCGTTTATAGAATTATTGTTGTTTTATCTAATTTTATTTATATTTTATTTTGTTAGGCGCGCTTTGTGTTATGTTAAAATTCAAATGCTGATGCTTTTAAAATGTATCAAAGTGGCGGACCCGACTCACCCATTACCAGAATGCGATGGTGGGGTACAAACAGTGCCCTGCTTGGAACAGTGACGGTGGCAGGCAGTTAAATGTAAAAAGAAGAAAAAACTGCTAACCTGCATAATGATAACAATAATTGTACTGACCGGGGGTAACCGTCCCCCGGCACCTTCAACTATTGTTGCAACCCGTATATAGGAGGACGTTTCCGAAAAAATGATAAATGGAAAAGTTGTTCAGTTTTGCGAGTTCTATTACGGGTTAAAATATTTGCACTCTTTTCCATAACACCCTGTACTATTTTAACAGTTAGTTGTTTATTTTTAAAACTTTTAAATTGAAAATGTTGGATTTAGTTTTGAATATATTTGTTTTCAATATACATCATATATATATATACTGAAATAAATGCAGAAGTCACACACTAAAATTAGTATTTGATGTCACCTTTATCGTTAGTGTACGGAGGGGCGCAAAAATGTTGGCTTGCCTACAGTAACATTTTGCTTAGTTACGGGCCTGCGTTAAGTTTTATGTCTTGTGCGTTACGTTTTACGTAAACCCATTGTGTAACGAGCTTAAAGATTTTACCTTAAATAATGGTAATTATAATCATGGGAATTGCTCCCAATCTGGTCGACACATTACATTCCATGCTAACGATCATTTTCTAAATTATAGCAAATTACAAAGTTTCTAAAGTCAATTATATGTCAAGACAGAGTGTCTCACACAGGCTTAATATCAATACAGAGACCTCTTACAAATAATCTCATTTGAACAATATATTTAAAAATTTGCAACAAAAAAAGGAAGAAAAACTTGTAGCTAAAATAAATACCAATAAATTAAACTTTTAAGATTAGATGACTGGTAAGAAAAAAACCTTTTATCTAATTTGATGTCACAATACGGTTATTATAACACCTATGGTACTATATTTATACGAGCAAGCTCGTCCGCCATTTTGAGTTACTGAAAACGACGGCAAATTCAAATTCTAGTTACTTTCCAAATAGCATACGGTAAGTCGGAAAAAACAACGATCATGTCATTTAATTTTATCCGTCTTAAAAAAGATTGGTTTTTAAACAAATAAAAAGAAAGCAGAACAAATCGTAACGAAAACACTGTTAACTAACACGCACGTGGTTCAAACTAGAGAACTTTAACGCCCGTATGCATAGTCGTTCGCCAACGGATCGCCGGCGACTCGCCAGAGTTTCGTTATGAATAGTATGTTGGCGGCACTGTACGTCTATGTCAAATTCGAGGTTAGCAAGTTAGATTTTGTGTCAGTTTCTGTCAAAACTGACTGAAAACCTAACCTGATCACCTCGAATTTGACATAGACGTACAGTGCTGCCAACATACTATTCATAACGAAACTCCGGCGAGTCGCCGGCGATCCGCTGGCGAACGACTATGAATACGGGTGTAATAGTACCTTAGTTCAAACAACAGTGACGAGTGACAGAACTTGATAGAACTGACAGATACAGTTGACAGCACAGAACAACACCTACACACTGTAAAGAGATTTAAATAACCACAATTGGATGAAGACTGTAATTATAATTAGCATCGTAATGGAATGCACCAAAATTTAAATCAGCATGCATTGTTCGTCTGGATTGAGCAGTACGTACTCCAACGGTTTCTAGTCTTGCTTGGTTGACAGACGACAGAATGCACAGTTACCGGTCAGCGCAGCCAACGGCTTGGCGCTAAAATCCCTGCGACACAAAATCTAGTGGGATAAGCTTGCCTGGTTAATAAAGCACTCTAATAACACCGAAAACAGTGCTACAATGGAGTCCATTATAATACTGTTTTTGCATTGTTATTTTCATACGAAAAACATTGACTCAGCCTACTTGTTTCAAATAACTAACAGATTGTCACATTTACGAAATGGCAAAATCCAAAGTTTTTGATGATTTTTTAATGCAAAGTAGATAAAATAGTTAATGCAAAGTAGATAAAATAGTATATTATACTCGTTTAATAAGAGGCATTGTAGCACTCGTTCTATTGGAGCACTCCTAGCTACGCTAGTCGTGCCCCAAATTCACTCTGCTACAATAGACCCTCTTGTTAAACTAGTATAATATACTATTAAGTATTACTAGCAGTCCAGTGAGACAAATGTCTCATTTAATAAAACAAAAAAGACCATTTTGCAAATAGAACGGCGTATTCACCACACGTACGTATATGACGTCATTTTTGGTAGCAAACTACCAGTCGCATTCACCTTGATAAAATTTGCCTAGAATCTAACCTAAAGGATAATTAAGATAATAATTAGTGTTAGGGCTAGCGCGCACTATGAACTTTTTGTCGTCCAACAGTTTTGTCGGTCGAGTGAGGTATGTTGCAACATATGGGGATGCGCGCATTACCGACCAAACAGTTTACTGAACTTTTCTGTTGGGTCTTGTCACAAACCAGAATATGACTAAACTGTTGGCCGACACACCTGCAACATACGATTTGAATTACTCTGCGCGCACTAGACGACTAAACTGCCCCAGAACTTGCCCGGACACTCTTATTTTTCAGCTGTGTTTGAAAATCTATGTGAACATCAGGAATAAGGTCGTTTCATATATTTATGTTATATTCTGTTAAACTGCTGAATAAAATAAAAACTTTTTACAGTACAAAATAATTCAATATTATGTTTGCTACAATCTAATATTTTAGAATATAATGGCTTTTATAATCTAAACAACTGTTTCTGTACTACGATTATTCCAAGTAGCAGGGTCCTCTAATGGGCAACTAAACAAAGTATCTTCAAATTGCACTTCACCTTTTTTTCGCATAAATGTGCAGTACACCACAGACTTTGACTATAGAATCATAAAACTCGGGGGACACATCAATCCGTCTATGAAAGACTGTTCACTTGTTAGCAAGTATTCCAAATACACATTCGACCATTCATTGAGCCCTGGTTAACAGCTAATGGCAAAACTTCTCTGAACAGTCTTTTGCCATATGGACGTAAGACACAAACTAAATGCTTCATCTTCTAGTGTAGGGAACCTGTGTTAGAGGGCTGCTTCATTTTAATATGCTTGTTATCGATGGCGCCTATACAGTTTGGAAAATGTGTTCTCTGATCAAATGTATCCACTATCTTTACTCAATCATTTTTCGATTTTTCTCGCAATGGATAATGGTTGCAAGTAGTTCCACAATTTGTCGCAAGTATCTCTCACAACTGACGTATTGTTGAGGTTTCCAATCATCATCACCATTGCCAGCGCTCCATCTCTGGATATACGCCTCCCCAATTCTCTTCTATTCTTTTCTCTCCAGTTATTTTCTTGATATAATTCCTCCATCTTGCCGTGGGTCCGCCTTAGCTTCTTTTATCAGTTCGTAGCCTCCATTTTGTTGTTCTGCTTTACCTATTTTCTTCCCTTCTCATAACATGATCCGCCCAATGTCTTTTCAAAATTGCAATGCATTGAGCGGCGTCTTCAACAATTGTTATTTTTCTTATTCTTTCGTTAAGTATTTCATTTTGTAGTCTGATACCTAACATTACACGCTCCATATTTCTTTAAGCTCTTCTTAGTTTTTCTATGTCTATTTCCCTTAGAGACCATGTTTCTGCGGCGTAAGTCATAACCGGTAGCAAACATTTGTTGAACGCCCTGATTTTTAGATATTGTGTATATGTTGTGTTGAAAACATATTTCTTTCCCAATATAGATTCAAAATGCAGTGAATGAAAATTGTTCCTCTTTGCTATATTCTTACCTTAGTGGAACAGATAGTCTTTCTTCACATGTTAAGCAATTTCTGAATTTTGTATCTTGGTAGATGATTTAATAGTTTGTCACTTGTGACTTTCATTCTATGCTAGCCAAAGAACTTTCTGGGATATGTCCTCAAATCTTCGTACAGTTTATGAAATTATCCCTTCAGCAAGCGTTGGTTAGTTATTGGCTGAAATCAATATCTCCTTTTCAAATATTTGTTTTTTCGGTGTTTAATAACTAGCGCCGAGACGCAAGCTACCTTTACGAAATCCATTTTGGGATTGGGTCTGGACAAAAATTTCAACAGTTTTGTTTAGGTGCGCGCACAACTAGGGGATAAAACAGTTTAGTTCGTTAGTGCGCGTAGATCCTAGTTTCACCGACCAAACTGTCGTTGAACAGTTTAGTTCATAGTGCGCGCTAGGCCTTAGAGACTGAAATTCGGTTCCTGACCTGACATGACCATTCCAAACATATAACTTTAATAACTTTTTTCTCTATCTCTTACGGTTTGGCTGCTGAAACAGCATAAAGCACAACACTACAGGCCATGTTAGACCGGTAAAAGTACCAAGGCTTTATTCAACGGTTTACCATTTTCCGGTTTTGTAAACAAACTTTTAATAGGTATATTATCGCAAAAGACGGTTATTTATTATGCCGATTGGTTGTGTTTTTTAAAACTACAAGCAGAAGTATATTTCATCTAATAATAAAGAAGGTTTATTACTGGGTTGCTGAATGCGCCTAAACGCTACGTTTAACTACACCCTTACAAATCGATTTTCCGTCTTCGCCGCCCGATGCTAGTTCGGGTGGCATTCGTGGCAAGAAGATCTGCATGCACCTCATACTAACACGTGAAACTTTAAATTTGGCATGCGCCGCAGACTACAGGTAGTTTATATATAAGAAAATAATATATGTTTTGCTGTATACATAATATAATATGTACTCCCGTTATTAGCATTATTGTTTTATATTTTTGCCTTTTATTTTATTTATATTTTATTTTGTGTTAGACGCGTTTTTGTGTTATATTAAAATGATGAAACAATAATTGTACTGACCGGGGGTGGCCGTCCCCCTGGCACCTTCAACTTCAACTATTGTTGCAACCCGTACAGAATTAGTAAGTATCCGATGTCTACTGATCTTTCACATGACAGCACTTACTTTAAATCGGTAAATCCGCTCGGCTGCTACCTGCTGCAGAACCACTAGGCGGAGCAACATGTTGCGGGGTCTCTAGTCGGAACAACATGTCTTCACTCTCCTTAATTATCATGTAATCATCCATCATGAGCAAGAATCTCTGGAATCTATCGTTTGCTGTAGTTTCCAAAAAAAGCTACCAACATGATGAAAGCAACTAACACGTGCATTCTACAGTAGCTATCATCTGATGCATTAACTAAGAATACGCATAGCAGCGCATTGTTGCAACTCATCCTATTATAATTAATTATTACTTTGAATAATCGCATACGCCAAAAACTCCGAAAAATAGGACGCTTTGATAAACACATGTCGCTCCAGTGCAACAACTCCAAAAATTCTGCCCCAATTGGAATTCTATCCCTGACCAGCACACATGCTTTGACACGGTACATTAGTTGCACCTCCATTTTGGTTCTATTTACCAAGATTGCATTACATTTTCCAGAAATGGTAAGCATAGTAATCAAAACTTAAAAATAATGCACCTTTGCAAACTACCAAATATTTTAACCTTGGCATATATTATTTTAACAGTTAGTTTTTTATTTTTAAAAGTTTTAAGTTAAAATTGTTGGATTTAATTTTGAATATCTACCTATTTGTTTCCAATATATATCATACATACTGAAATAAATGCAGAAGTCACTAAAATTGGTATTTTATGTCACCTCTATTGTTAGTGTACCGAGGGGTGCAAAAATGTTGGCTTGCCTACAGTAACATCTTGCTTAGTTACGACCCTGCTTATGTGAAGTGACCAACATTGTGAAACTTAATATAATGTGTATAATGTCTCGTATAACGGTCATGTTAGCAGAATACATTGTTCACATTTTAGAAGACCGAGTCGATTGTACTTGTCTGGAAACATTGACTACTGTTAACACCTTGTACATCACTATTAGACTTAATATATCTACAAGGCAGAGGATCTTTGTAATGCGCTATTTGATTTCCTTAATATATAATATAGTAACACTGTAATAAAGATAATTGCATATTTTCCACTGGAAGGAAATTCCATGAAAATTACTGCATCGTTACTAAAAGAGCCCCCAACAACACATTTTTAATGTAGAGACCACAATCAGTTCATTGTTGATAGGATTTAATCAAAATTGATTAAACCTCTGCTTAGCAGTTATTGCAAAACACGAACAAATACAAATTTGTTTACTTGGTACATACTTTGCATTCTAAACCACTGAGTAGAAGGGACACCAAAGTTTTTATGGGTTTGTTGTGTTTATAAAATATATATAAAGTTATTTTAAACTTACTATTCAATCTATATTTAACATTAAAGGAGAAATAAAACAGCTCTTTAATATTTGATGTCATAACACGTGTATAACCAAACATTTCACAATGACATCGGTTGACAACTTACAAATCTCAGTGTTAAACCCCCAACATTAGATTCCATTGACACGAGATAGCAGCGCCTCTAATTTAGATGCAATGGAACACAGCCTCCTGGATTAATGCGAGACTGACGTCTCTAAGCGGCCCGCCGCATTTTTAGTTCAAGGCGTTTTTTATAGTTTGTAGAGGCGCTACAGTACGTTACGCTTGTGCCCTTGGTTGCATACGTCCACGGCATACTGGAAGTCGTGCCTACGTTACAGATAATTTATCAAAAACCCAACAGATGACGCCAAAGTACGTAGCAACGTCAGTGTCGCACTAATCCAGGAGGCCGTGGAATGGACAGACTTGTTATAAACAATCAACGCTGACAACGGTTATGATCACAGCGTCTTCCATGGCCTACCTCGACTGCAAAGCTAAAATGGTTCTGCTGTAACTGTCAAACTTGACATTTGATTAAGTGACTTATAGTTGCATTCATCATATATTGATTACTTCTATATTGCTAGCGCCTATAGGTGGAGAGGTCACAGTGTAAGTGAAACAGACAATCAACTCTTCTACGTACTTGGTGAGCTGTGAGACTATGTCGGTGTCGTAATGTTGTCGCCCGTTCCCAGACCCTACTAGCAATATAACAAGAGATCAATAAAAAAAACAATTAGGGCAGGCTGTGATATGTGTTATATGTTTGGCAGTAGTGAAGTGTATTGTCAGTCTATGTCAAATTTGAGATTTGCAGATTAAGTTTTACGTCAGTCTATGTCAAACAACAAACAAAACCTAACCTACTAATCTCGTATTTGACATAGACTGACAATACACATCAATACTGCCAAACGTATAACACATATCACAGCCTGCCCTAATTGGTTTTTTTATTGATCTTTCTGTATACGGCATTCATAAATTAGGAATTATTCCATAGCCCTACTAGATGAAAATAATTTTTGGTCATACTATAGATCACGATTTGTTTTCGTCAACTAGTGCCAATTTTAAAAACTGTAAATAGAAAATAGAGCTATTGGCTGTTTCAGCCAACTGGTACGCTTTATAGCAAGAAGTACTGCTAATCAACGTAGGTGCACTTGGCAAGTTTGTGGTATGAGAACTTTTTGCCTTACAAAAAAATATCTTAAGATACAAAGTATTTTTTAAAGATGTTCACAGCACTGATATGAAGGATTGAAAGTGTTCGCATGTCAAGTACGTAAATGGTCAAATAAAAATGGATACAAAGGAATAATTTAATTAAACATACATTCTACCTCTAAGAACTGAAACAAGACATTTCTAATAAAATACAAAACTAACTTCACTATGCATACAGTACACATTTTGTAAAAGGAACACTGATAACTACCGACCACTTCACTTTTGAGTACTACGTGATTTTAATTGGTGATGTGTTAATTCTCTTACTAATCTCATTAAGGACTCAGATTTCTTCGTTAAAAAATTGATTTTCTAGTACTATATTGTTAGCATCACAGTGGAAATGATCATTTTTACATTTATAGTTCCAACTTACAAAAATTATCTAAATAGAGTTCTTACGTACACACATAAACTGGCTGCAAACAGTTATAGCGGTAATTTCTATTAAAATGAAGTATTAAATTAACTATAATTATTAAAAAACCCTGGAAAAATTATTGTTCCTTTTTTGGTTGAGCAATCTTCAGTTTGGCACATTCCGAAATTTTCTGCGTAAGAGCGTTACCATATTTGTGTAAAATGCCATGATGCTCCATGCCAGGCACAAGAAGCAAGACAGTCACCAAAATGTAAGTCAAGAACATGTTATTGAAACTGTTTCCTATCCAAGCCAAAAACGCCAACGTTACAATAGTGCAACCATAATACTGAAATTATTGAGTTAACAAACGTTTAAACTTAAAATAACCAAGACTTACCATTCTAGGTCTACTGGTACGCATCATATAAAATGTAGAAACCGACACAGCCATTTTAGCTCTATAAACTACGATCCCTCTACAGAAATCATAGAACTCCTTCTCTTTTGTCCAAGAGTCTGGTTTAAATAACGCAGCTGCCACTAGCGGTACTACATAATCGCTGATAGTGATGGTTAAACCTAATATGGATACTGTTGTCAGTACACTAGGATCCAATAACCATAAACTCAGAAATAGGAATGTCGTTCCTGTAAGGTACAAAATTAATAACTGCTCACATGACTAAGCGACGAAACTAACCACCAACGATGGCACCTGGGTGCCAGTTCTTTTCCCACATCAGGACCGAATGAACCGGCAAAATTATTTCTCGCCAGCTCTCTAAGGAATGCTTCAATCTTATGACTTGTGCTTCCTGTATGAAAATTCAATTAGTAAACAAAATTAGTAAACCTGCGACAAGGGAAGGATACCAAGTCGGATAAAAGGTCATGGGTCACCGATTTTTTAGTAAATGGAACTTTATCATCAACTGCATTGTCTAAAGCTCCAGCATCGCCTTGATAACTGGGCTCCTTTGGGGCCTTATTAAGCAGGGTATCACGTCGAGGCTTTGAATTATTCTATATTAAAGGTTAGGTAGTTGCATTGCCTATAATTGTGCAATAACGGCTATAAATACCTGATCTTCCATTATAAAACGAGTTTGGTAGTTTACAGGAACTATTACAATGTCACTTTTACAACTACAGCGTTTTTTAAGCCTTCTACGACTTTATTACGCTTTCCGTTTATTCAAAATTTGTTTGAAAACTAAAGAATGTCGTTAATGCGCACGCGCACAGCAACGGTATTACAGATACCTGTAAGGTTGATAATCCACTTAGATAATTAAAGGTAAAAGTTGCTGAAAAAGCTAAATATGCAATAAATTTAACATAAAAATTGGGTTATGTGATAGAATAAACATATGAAACTATTTCAGGTGTAGGCCGAAGTTGGATTTGATTTAAAATTTTCGATAATTTCCACTTTATCTTCACGCAAGTAACTTTGGGTTCGAGGCTATAGCAATGGCTACTCAATTTGAAATGTGTTTGCGTTTTAATCCACCAGTACTGTGACGTTTTAGTTTAGATTTGTAAGATATTTTGTGGAATTTTATCAATTATACACAGCCATATTTTACGCAACGGAACGAGATACACTACAATGGCATCAGTAAGTTCAGTAAGTCCCAGTTCACGTTTTAACTTGATCTGCTGACTAACGGAAAACCAAAATTTCCACGAAAACCTCCACTGTTGTTAAACACAAATACTTGTAGATGTCGAATAACGTAGAAAACTTGTCCCCCCAAACCATTAGAGGGGTAGTTCGGGAGATGCAAGAGCTCGTTTCACA
This sequence comes from Agriotes lineatus, assembly GCA_940337035.1. Taxonomy (NCBI): domain Eukaryota; kingdom Metazoa; phylum Arthropoda; class Insecta; order Coleoptera; family Elateridae; genus Agriotes; species Agriotes lineatus. The sequence goes on along the minus strand of OW679196.1, from coordinate 94,389,891 downwards.
CCCTCCCGAAGGCATCAAGGTTCAAATTAATGAAGAGGATGTAACAGACATCCAAGCCTTTATAGATGGACCTGCAGGTAAGCACTGACGGCCCCCGTGAACAAATTGCTTGAGGATTTTTGCAGGAACCCCGTATATGGGTGGCCTCTTCAAAGTGAAGCTGGCACTTAGCAAAGATTTCCCACAAATGCCACCAAAAGCGTTCTTTCTTACGAAAATATTTCACCCCAACGTAGCCGCTAACGGTGAAATATGTGTTAACACCCTCAAAAAAGACTGGAAACCTGACCTCGGAATAAAACACATTTTGTTGGTATGGTTATCAAAATGGTTTTTTTATGTGTGTTGCTTGATTTATCTATTTCAGACGATAAAATGTTTGTTAATAGTACCAAATGCAGAATCTGCCTTAAACGAAGAGGCAGGGAAGCTGTTGTTAGAACATTACGATGATTACTCACAAAGGGCAAAAATGATGACTGAAATACATGCACAGGTACTTTTGAAATCAGTAAAAATTTGATGCACGGTCCGGTCTATGCGCACGCGCAAAAATGTAACTCCTATTTTTTCTCTAAAAAAACCATCAAGACCTAACAACTAACATAAACCAATAACCTGAACCACCGCCGAAAGCACAACAACGTTCCTTTAAAAATTAAGAGATGATAGCGTGCACCATCAACCTTACATCGCTGGCAGCACATGTGGAATAGACAGGACCGTGTATCAAAGTTAACCCTTGAAATCTAACGTTTTAAATTTATTGCTTATTTTACTTTGTTGGTACAGCCTCAAAAAGCACCAAAGATGGGAGTGACTGAAGGTCCCTTAGCGAAAAAGCATGCAGGCGACAAGAAACTTACTGCAGAAAAGAAAAAAATACTAAAAGAAAAGAAACGAACATTGAAGCGTTTATGAAATTTATTATTTTCCAATTTTTATTCCTAGTAGATCACTATTTCTATCTCTCATCAAAAACATTCAAAATGTGTACATAGGACTTCCAAATATATGATTTTATTCACTGAAATTTGTTCATACTGTACAAAACTAATTTATTGTTATGAAAATTTGGCATACTTGTACCATTTATCTTCTTTCCATAATTTAGACTTTAATTAAGTGCACCATTCGAGTATAATTATTTAAACATTTGCCAAAGTGTGTGTTTTTTAAAAGATCTAAACGATGATCATGATTTTAAGTCTGTTTATTTTTATAACGAGCATGTCTAGGCAATACATTACTGTGCGAACATGTGTACCTTGTTTTATAACTTAATTTATTTAGCACTATAAATTAATATATTGTGTTGGCACTTGTGTGCAATATCGTGTTGTGTTTTTTATTTGTTTCCACATCAGTAAATATTTTATACAACAAGAGGTTCCATCTTTTCCACCCTTAAAAAATTACTATTGAATTTAAGGTATTCACTTCAGAGATTTTAGAGATGAACAGTGAATTACCCAACCATTTTGCTGTAATTTGTAATGTATTGTGAATTTACTGGATGTATGTGTAATAATGCTTTGCAGATTCTATTTATTTATGAAATAAAAGGTTATTTAAAAACTTGAAATTACATTTTGTTAGTCTAAATATGCAATATAAAGAACATTCCAATAACGATGCATTGAAAAGTGTCATTTAAAAACTGCTCATTAAATGAGGGACCTACAGGATTGGGCAAAAGCATGGAATATACCTGGTAAGTGTTCATCTTATGCCAACAAATTAGATTAGAATAGGCACTAATAACATTTTATATGCATTTATTTAATGTGAAAAATACATTTTATCCGCAAACGTCACAAAAGTAACAACTTATTTGTCTTTATTGACAAGGTAAAAGTGTCACTTGATCTGCCTAAGCACACAAAATCGTTGCCCTCTTTCTTTCTTTCTATGTTTGTTTGCTACCTCCTCCGAAGATACTGGACCGATTAAATTGTATGATGGCTTAAAATTTTGCTAATTTTTAGACTTAGATCGTAGGCCGGTTTTTATTTTCAAAAAGAGTACGAAAAAGTTTTAAATAAACCTTTAAGCAGCGGATCGGAGCATCTGTCGCCGTGGTTTATGGTGTGACAGCTGCTGTGGCTGTGTGCTATTAGCTCGGGTGATTCAGTATGTTCATATATCATTATAGTAGCACGTTATTTAAACAACTGAGGTTGGCGCAGGGGTACAGTGCTCGCCTGTCATGCGGGTGGCCTGGGTTCGATTCCCGGCCGATGAATCCCTTTTTTTTTAAATTTATATTAATGAAATTTACCTGAATACGTTTGCGGATAAAATAGTATATGTTATTCGGAGTAAAAGTGACTTTATGTGGCTTAGCTGAATTATTTGCCTCACTAACGTTCGGCTAAATAAACTTCAGCTTTGCCACATAAAGTATCACTTTTACACCTAATAACATAATCTACTATTTTATTCCACTAACTGTAGGAAAAATTAATACATAGTAATTGCCTCTTAATGCGCTACGTCAGCAACAGAATTACATTTTACACCCTTTAACGAAGTAAAATACAAGTATAGTAATCATGAAAATGTTCAAAGTCGAGATTTTTGCATATATATAAATTTTCTTGTTTTCTGATTCAGAGAAAGTGTAAAAACTAGTCGTAAACATTTTCGAACTTGAGATTTTTGTGTCTTTTAATTCAAAAAAAGTTGTTTTTGAAGTGATCTGTGTGTGTCGTCTCTCCAGTCTGGACACTTGAATCGATCTGAAAATGTATATCTACGTTTTTAATATAAATTTGGAGATCCCAGTGATTTTTGGTTAAAATCGGCCAACCAGAAATGGTATTTTGCTGTTTTTGTTTTCCAGGAAATTTTTATAATTAGAATAAAAATAAAATTCTGTAGAATAAGATCATATACAGGGTGTAAAAAAAGTCTGGAATATAGCAAATATTTCAAAAACTACCGGAGATGAATTTTTCAAAATTGCCAGACTTATATAGGTAAAAACGGCGCATCTAGGAAAAACAAAACCGTTTCTGTAACTGTACAGGGTTAGTCAGAAAAAATACCAACTTTTGTATTTTAAATTGGACACCCTGTATATTACCGAGGGACCAAATAGTCCTTCAAATGACAAATTCAACGATATAGGGTTTGACGGATTTATCTGTCAAAATGACAGATGTGGGGTGACAAAGAATATGGTTTACAACAATAGACCGGTTAATATTGAAGCTTTAAAGTATCATATTAGAAATGAGATATGTCAAATTCGATGGGATACTGTCTTTAAATTCTCGTAAGACGAATTTGACGTATCTCATTTCGAATATGATCTTTTAAAGCTTCAATATTAACCAGTCTATTGTTGTAAACCTTATTCTTTAAGTCACCCCACATCTTTCATTTTGACAGATAAATCCGTCAAAACCTATATCCTTGAATTTGTCTTTTGAAGGACTATTTGATTCCTCGATAATATGCAGGGTGTCCAATTTAAAATACAAAAGTTGGTATTTTTTCTGACTAACCCTGTACAGTTACAGAAACGGTTTTGTCTTTCCTAGATGCATCGTTTTTACCTATATAAGTCTGACAATTTTGAAAAATTCATCTCCGGTAGTTTTTGAAATATTTGCTATATTCCAGACTGTTTTTACACCCTGTATTATGCAATTATCTATAAGTTTTGTTTAACATTTTTTTAGGAAGTATCATTTTTGAAAAAAAAAATAATTTTTAGGATCTAAAAAATAATGGAAATGTTTTTTTTGTTACATATATATATCATAACTATCTACAACTTTTGTTTAAAAGGTTTTAGTGTATCAAGTATAGTTTTTGAAAAAACTGCAAAATTGTATTTTCAGAATCTTAAAAAACAATGGAAATATATTTTTTTAAGCATTGGCATACTTACAGAGGGGCGGTGCAAAATAAGAAAAAAATTTTTTTTCAAAAAACTACGTCAATAGTTTGTGTTTGTCTTAAGCTCCTGTCATAAGTACCGGGTGACTATAAATGATTGTAATTTTTTTTCTTAGGTTGGCACTGTTTATGTTGGTGGCACTGTAAGTCCTATGTCAAATTCGAAGTTAACAGGTTAGTTTTTGCGTCAGTTTTGACACAGAATGACGCAAAACCTAACCTGCAAACATTGAATTTGACATAGACTTACAGTGCCACCAACATAAACAGTGCCAACCTAAGAAAAAAATCACAATCATTTATAGTCACTTGGTAGAGTGTTATTTTTAGCTAACTGAACAATTTCAAGGCCAGAAAACACCTATTTTTTTAAAAACTTTAGCTAAAAATAAATTTCAATTTTTTAAATATTTTTTAAAAGTTGACATACCAAGACTTAATATTAAAATTATTTTTTTACGTGAAGGTTAAAGATTTATAATTGAAAAAAATAATATAAAATGTCAATTACTTCTTTAGATTTTTTATTATTTACCGAAAAGTAGTATGTTTGCATAATTTGTACGTTTTTTTATGCAAGGCGCTTTGTAGGAGAAATCTTTTTCAATTCTAATTAATATTCATTAAAATGGCTTCTAGAAACTGTAAGCTAGCCCTGTTAATGAATTATTGTTACAAAAATCCTGTAAATGTTCTTTTACAGTTGTCTAAATGAGGGGATTCTTCTTTATCCAATTTACATGCTCTAAAAAAATCTCATTTTGGGAACTGTAAAAGAACATTTACAGGTTGTTCTCTGAATGTCATTTTTTGGCAGTGGATTTTTGTACAGTAATTCATTAATAGGGCTAGATTAGAGCTTCTAGAAGTCATTTAACTAGATATTAATTAGAATTGAAAAATATTTCTCCTAAAAAAAGCGCCTTGCATAAAAAACGTAAAAATTCTGCACCCACTACTTTTAGGTAAATAATACAAAATGTGAAGGAGTAATTAACATTTTATATTATTTTTTCCAATTATAAATCCTGTCTTCACATAAAAAAATAATTTTAGTATTAAGTTTTGGCATGTGAAATTTTGAAATATATAAAAAAAAAGTTTTTTAACTAAAGTTAAAAAATAGGTTTTTTCTGGCCTTGAGATTGTTCAGTTAGCTAAAAATAACACACTCTAAAAAAGTCTCATTCAAATCTTACTTAATTTTCGAAGAATAGCACTTTTTGGATTTTGACAATTTCGAAAAACTCCATTTTTCTTTCTTTTACAATAAAGGAAGTACATATTGGATTCACCCCAAAAATTCGAAATTGAGTTTTCAACAGATCTTTACGTTTTAGAGTCTCCTGAACCCAAAAAACATTTTTTTTTCATTGGTCTTTCTCTCTGTGTGTCCGTGAACAGAATATCTCCAAAACGAAAAGATATGACGTTGAAACTTCATATATAAGTTTTGTGTACTATGTAGATGTGACAGCAAGCTTTTGAAGAAAATCGCATAACCGGAAGTAGGTGTTCTTCTGATTTTTCAGTTTTTTTAGATTTTCTCAAAAACGGCTCTTAACGATTTTTTTTAAACTTTACATTTTTAATTAAATCCTATTTTAAATAGAACACCCTGTATATTATTACATTTTTGAATTCAGCTTAAAATTCTAGAGAAAATTTGTCTCTTCAACTAACGCTCTATTTTGTACCGTTTTTGCAAAATTTGTAATTTTTGAAAATTTTTGACAAATGCTTAAAAAATAAAAATCGAATTTTAGGCTACTTATAAGATCACTGTAAAAGGAAGTTGTGTGCGTGTATCACACCAGATTTTTTAAATAAGTAAAAATCACTCGGTATATATGATAGGGGCCAAATAGGTTTTTAGACAAGCACAAATTATTGACGTAAAAAGTTTTTTGCAAACCCAAAATTTTTTTTTTCTCATATGCCGACTTTTCGGCGGTCACTGTATATTATGTAATTATCTATAACTTTTGTCAAAAAAGTGTTCATAAGAAATATAGTTTTTGAAAAAATCGCAAGTATTTACAACCATCTACTCCGTTTAAAAATTAATAATACGAATAATTTTTTTAAAACGGTTTTTTATAACGTAATTCTTCCTCTTATAGTAGGCCAATGGCATCTTTAGTTCCACAAAGTTGTGTATTTTAAGAGTCCTCTTTACTCGTAAGTTGGGGAGGTGGCTAGCTTTGCCCGTCGAAAATTGAGGAAGGTTCCCTTGTTAGGAGTTAACGACTACCACAGGAGTTGGCGTGGTAAGTGAAGAGCGTAAGATCTTTAAAATCCTATAAAGTCGCCGGGAATCGAACCCGGGTCGACCGCCTGAGAGACAAGTATGTGCTTGCAGGCCCTTCCGCTCAGCTATTACATAATTGTCTATAACTTTTGTTAAAACAGTTTTTTGTAAAAAGTATTATTTTTTTAAATCGCAAAATTATACTTTTACGAAAGTTTCTTCAGGATCTAAAAATGTATATGGCAATATATTTCTTTAACTTGCACATATATTACATAATTCTCTATAACTTTTATTGAAAACGTTTTTTGTAAAGTGTAATTTTTGGAAAATCGTAAAATTATTTTTTTTCAAAAATTTTGTTAATGTCCAAAAATTATTGGGCATAAAATTTTTAAAACAGGGTTATATACGTATTACGGAATTGTCAATAACTCTTGTTGAAAAAGTTTTTTGTAAGTTTAGTTTTTGAAAAAATCGCAAAACAATTGTATAGCAAAATTTTCTGTAACGTCCAAAAATTAATAATGGAAATAATTTGTTATTAATAGAGGACGTAATTCTCTATAGCTTTTATTAAAAACTTTTTTGTGTAAACTATAATTTTTGAAAAAATAGTTATATTACAAAAATTTGTATTGGAAATAATTTTAACAATTCGGTTACATATGTTACGTAATTTTTTATCACTTTTGCCTCAGTTTTGACACTAACTGACGAAAACCTAACCTGCTAACCTCGAATTTGACATAGAGTTACAGTTCCACCAACATAAACAGTGCCAACCTAAGAAAAACAATCATAATCATTTATGGTCACCCGGTATTTTGTGTAATACCTAAGCAAATTTGGTAACATTGTCGCATGTAATTTGAGCCATAGATTCCGAAATATATAAAATATACAGGGCGATCCGCTTAAAAAATCAAAGTTAATGACACTGCCCTGAAACCGGAAGACAGCCGTTTCGATGATATATATGTCTGTCAATCCAAAATTGTGTTTAACGTTCTTGTTACAAGTTTCATTCAAATCCGTTAATAAGTTAAAGGAGATAGAGACATGGCCCGGCTCTCATTGTTATCCGGTATATCACGTAATTCTATAACTTTAAAAGCCTTTTTGTAAAAAGAATAAAAAAATCGCATAATTGTATACTAAAATTTTCTCAAAACTCCAAAAATTAATAATGGGGTTAATTTTATTTTAAATAGTGTCAGACGTATATTACGTAAATGTCTATAACCTTTGTTAAACACTTATTTTGTGTAAAGTGCAATTTTTGAAAAAATCACAAAATTATATTTCTCAATATCTAAAAATTAATAATGGAAATAATTGTTTAAACAGTCTGTTACATATGTCACGCAATTCTCTATAACTTTGTTAAAAACTTTTTTTGTCAATAGTATAATTTTTGGACGCAAAATAAATTTATACAAAAATTTTCTCGAAAAGCCAGTGTATATTACGTAATTGTCTATAACTTTTTAAATAATTGAAAATCATTATTGATAACATTTTGTTGAGCAAATTCAAACATTCCATTACATCAGCCGTTGCTGTGTAATTTATAATAAAACTGTACTGTAATAATATTCCCGTCCTAGGCCGGGAATATTTTTCGAAAAAAGACACGTTTTCCCAATTTTTTTAATTACTCGTACCGATCGGCGGAAAAATAGTATGTGTATCTTGGACAAAAAGCAACATTCCCAGACTCCTGTGTTGTTGGGCTCGGCATTCGCCGGCAGTCGTCTGGGAATGTTACCCTTTTTGTCCTAGATACACAATGTACTATTTTGTTCTACTGCTTCACAAAGCTATCAATTTCGGTAGTGTTTAGCTGCCGAAAATTTCCACTTTTTTTATAATACTTACCTTTTACTTTTTGGCAGTAATAACCATAGTAACAAAAACTGATAACCATTTTCATTGGTTGAAATCAAAATAGACACTCCCATTTTATGCTATGGTCATGACTTCAACTTTTCCCGACCTACTTGATTAGACTGTCATTTTATAATTAGAAAAACGCTCCCAAAGCAGTAGATGAAAAATTATGTATGTTAACTTGTACGAAAGCGGACTTTTAGACTCGCCTTATATATGGGCCTCGCTCGCTTGGCAATAAACTGCGGCTCGTCCAAAAAAGTCCTTAATTTGGTACTTGTAACATAAACAGCTATTTTTCAAACATTTCATTACTTTACAATAAAAATAAGGTGTGACCATTACACGACTTTCTTTTACTGCGTAACTTGCATACAAAAATTTGTTGACACTGACAATGACTAAAAATATACAGTGACTCCCCGAAAGTCGGGATCAAATAGGAAAGATTTTTATTTTTTATTTAAAAAAAAGCTGTTAGGACAACAGTTTGTGCTTATCCAAAAACCTATTTAGCCTTTATCAAATATACCGTGTAATATTTACTTAGTTTTAGTCAAAATTCAAAAAGTGATCTTTTTCAGATTTTAAGCAAAATTTTCATCAGATTTTTCTCTCTTTTTGGAAAATTTTCAAAATTTCGCATATCAAGTCTTAATTTCACAGTTGTTGGGTACAAACGTTAAAAGATCTATGATTGGAAAAAGCAATACAAAATAGTAATTAGTTAGATATGTTATTACTTAGCGAAAAGTATTTTTGCATAACTTTTACTTTTTTGATGGAAAGTGCTTTTTGGGAGAAATATTTTTCAATAATACATAGTTGATATCTATTTAAATGATTTCTAAAAGCTTTGGACTGCCCCTGCTAATGAATTACTTACACAAAAAGGAATTACTTTAAGGGGCGCATTGGAGACAAAGAATATGCAATAATGTCCCTCTTTTTTTATTGTGACAAACTACAGTTTACCAAATTAAACATTTTTACTCCAGCTTGGAGACTTAACTAAAGGGCATGTTACCTGCTCTTTGGCCATCTCAACAGCAGGTGTGTGTAGATAAGAATTCAGGTGCGACCAAAACGAATTGGCAGGAGGAGTAAAACGCTCATTCCACAACCGGGAGTAGAAATCAAATTAAAAGTTAGAAAATGAACAATATGAAACAAACTAAAAATGTTTGTTGTCATTTTATTCGTAAAATAATGTAGGTCAATGGCTACTAAATATTGCAGCATAATTCTGATTTACAGCAATGCTTTAGTTACGAACATTCTTGTTTCTTGCTTTCCTGATCCTGGTCGTAGAAAAATAGTATATACACGGCAGAGCCCAACACCATTTTTCCTGTATTTTTAGTCCTCGGACTTTGCTCTAGGAATTCAAACTCACACCTTCGAAAAAATTGCGCTTTTCTCTCTCTTATAATGTATTATTTTTTACATTGCCATTGGTGACTTGAAAAATTGTGACGTTGATACTTTTTATAACTGGTTAAAATCATATTGTTTGTATCTAAAAACTACAGGCACTAAATATATTTAATTCTCAATAGTAAGATCTCAAGACCATGTCAAATTGCCGTTCGCTGCGCTCTCTCGGACAATTTTCAAAAACTTATAACAGGCAATTGACATTGTCCTAGGAACCTTTCGGTAAACTATTCCCGAAATACAATTTCAATACTAGAACGCAATGAACGATTTGTTTAATAATTAGGTGTTTCGTCGATTCTCTAAATCCTAAAAAATGCAGGGAAAATTCCAGGGGTGTTATCAAAAATTGCCACATCTCTTTTGTGAGGACAAAATGTGACGTAATTCGCACCTCAATGGTCAAAATTTGAAAATTCCAGTGATTGGTTGAAATTTTATGAGCAATAATGAAAACAATTTCGGGTTTTTTATAATTCTTGCATCTATTTAATAGATTTAACAGATTGCGTTAGGTTTAAATAGTACAAAGCGGTTTTTCCGTCAGTTTTGACACAGACTGACGCAAAACCTAACCTGCTAACCCCGAATTTGACATAGACTTACAGTGTCACCAACAATACATTTCAGTATTGCCAACTGATTCAGACTATCCAGTACCTGCTGCAATTGAGTTTTTAAAAAATCACTCGGTATGATCCAACACTGAACCCAATTTATAGTGAGATATAATTATTCACAATATTTTCATATGGTATATTTATTTAAAAATACTAAACCAAATTAACCCATAATGGTAGGTTCTTCCGGGTTATGCCTTGGTCGTGGATTTGAACTTGACGTTACGCTTTACGCTGCTCATGCTATCAGCTTCTTCAGAAATTTTCTAAAGACTGATGCTGGTGCCTTTTGCTCCTGGTTATTTACCGAGGAGTCGTTACGGTTAGGTGCTCATGTAGATTTTGTATGTTATTGAGACTTGTCGTTTTTTCGCTTGGGTGCTCAAGTAAAACTTGTTTATGGATGGATTGTCGTTTTTTCGCTTGGTTGCTCAAGTGTAACTTGTTTATGGATGGATTTGTTTTGCGGAGCTAGAGTGCTTGCCATATCTCAGCGATCCTGCGCAGTGATCGAAATTCTGTAAATACGTCATAAGCAAGGCTACAGACCAACCTGAAAATATAATTGCGATTTTGCTGCGTTTGATATCGTTTGCTATTTTCCTGCTTATAAGTTTGTTTTTGCGTTCTTTATCTACTTATATTTCCGTTTATTATAAAAATCAGTTTTATCAAATATACACGAAATATTGACACAACCTATTTTAAATTTCGGGCCTGCAAGCTAGCCTGTTGTTTTTAGGTTGTACTGAAAACACCATTTGGGCGTCTCGCTCTACAGTTTTCTCCCTTGCTCCACTGCGCATTTGTGGTTGCTGAGATATGGCAAGACCTTTACCTTCCATATGTTACTAAGGCGATAGCCGTCTCGATTGAAATTGTTTGGATTTTTAATAATTTTTAGGAATTCCTGAATAGCACGAGGGAAGTATTTTTTAGTCCTGGCTAGTATGTTTACGCAGTCGTAATTTATTCTGTGGTCCCCTGGTTCTAGTAAGTGTTTTGCGATGGCTGAGTTCCTACGTCGCTCACCCTGCAAATTATCCGGCTCGCTCATAAACGCTAATGTACAGAGCCGGATTAAGGATATGTGAGGCCCAGGGCTAACTTTTTTTAGAGGCCCCATTCCTATTTATGCAACTGGTGCAAAGGGATCTAAATGATTAGAAACCGCACTAGATTATAACCTTCGAATCTTTTCGAGGCCCCCGAAATTCGGTGGCCCGGGGCTGCAGCCCCCTTAGCCCCCCCCCCCCTTAATCCGGCTCTGCTAATGTACTAAGCTTGCTACGTAAATAACTATCACCGATAAAAGCATTTGCCTTTAATACATTATTACTGAAAAAAATACAACTACTGAAAACATGTTTGGCTTTTAATATGGTTATTGTGAATCATGGACAGTAGGAAAACGCAAAGCAAAAAATTAGAAATCCGGCTATTGAAAACGTACGTTTGGCTTTACATGGGTGTGAATCACGGACAGTACGAAAAAGCAAAGAGCGAAAACTAGAAGCACGGAAATGTGCTGTGTCAGAAGGATAGCAAAAAATAAATAGACATGGTAAGAAATGTAGAAGTGCTTTAAAGGATACCTATATGAAGAAAGAAGCCTATGGATACAAATACGGAAGAGAGAGATTAATTCAATACGCTATGAAAGGGACTTTTTAGAAGTATACTAGAAAGAAGAATGAGAAAAAGAACACTAGAGAAAGACAGGATGAAATGCATAGAATAAGTACCACAAGTAATGTGGATTATCATTTTAAAACTGAAACTTTAGGGGTGACATCTATGATGAATGCCGCAAAACATTACGTAAGCAGCTACATAGCATGACAGAGTCGGTAAAACCGATTTGCATTAATCTTTCTGTAACGGTTATACGCTGTGATGCCAGATATACCGTTCTAGCGGTATATCTACCGCTTTCGCTACTCAAATACCGGGCTGCCGTTATGTATTAAATATCTACCTTTTTCCTAGCATCGTAAACCAAGTATGGTGCAATCATGTGTACACTATAATTAGTTTTATGAAGTACAAACTTTGCAATTTTTTTAGAACTTACCAATACGATCACAGGAACATCTTTTATCTACGACCACTACTAAAAGTAGGTCTTTTAGCGCTAGCTTGTTTCACTAAAAGTGACGTTTTATAGTTTAGCGTGGTTAAAGCAATCAGCTGTTTACTTTATCGCATGTGTGGTATAAAGTGAAGTGAGGTTATAAAACTACAATTTCGAACTGGAAGTGAAGTTGTAAAGTTATTCTTGTTACTTTTTGCGTTACAGCTAAAGTGTTTTTGAAATAATTAGAGCGCCAAAGCCTACTGTTTATTATGACATAAATTATAACTGTCTTAGATGCAAACCTTTGTTACATCGATATTTATGGATTAATAACAGTAAAATTAAAGTCGTAGATAATAGCTATTTATGCAATAAGTGCTAAAAGTTGTCGTTTATGCACGAGACATGTTAAGAAACTTAGCCTTCGGCTTCGTTTCATAATTTTCATGTCTCGTTTGATAACCTCACTTCACTTTATACCACACATGCGCTTAAAGTAAACAGCTGATTTCTTTAACCACGCTAAACTATAAAACGTCATTTTTAGTGAAACAAGCTAGCGCTGAAAGGCTTACTTTTAGTAGTGGTCGTAGATAAAATATTGTATGCAACACGTGCTAAAAGTAGTTTATGCACGAGACATGTTATGGAACTCAGCCTTCGGCTTCGTTTCATAATTTTCATGTCTCGTGCATAAACGTCAACTTTTAGCACTTGTTGCATAAATAGCTATTATTGCTCCCTCGGAGGCTGTTATTTAGATTAATCTGGTGAGGGTTTCCCTAAGAATTCCTAGCATTACACTTTTATACATTATTCCTTCGCGATATCGCGATTGCCCCAAATTTAAGCTTGTTAGATACAAAAGTAATATCAAAGGGTGAACATGAAACGATTACACCGTTAGCTATATATTTTCCAAATATAGCAAAAGCATCTGCTATTCAACAACTAGACAAATAATGAAGTATACTTCGCAATTCAAACGTCGTATATTAAAATATTAAAAATAAAAAATATGCAGACGATACATTCGTATATGTATCCAAAATTGGCAATTTGGCTCTAAAGGTATTATGTTTGTCACACTTTTCGGCAAATGTAGAAAGAACTTTTCACAAGAAAACTTGATGAAAACGAAAATAGGTTGTCTACGAATAGTATTGTAGAACTTTTACACAGCAAAAATTATTGAGGGAGGAATGCTTGTTATGATTTGATTGTGACTAAACAATTATTAAACCGCCATATTTCTAGCATGTACAAGAAGTCGGGATCGCTTTTCGATTCTGATGCAGATTCAGATATTAGATTGATTTTTATTTTATTTTATTCATATAGTAATTTTTTAAAAACTCAATTGTAGCACGCCCTGGATAGCCTGAACCAGTTGGCAGTGCTGATATGCATTGTCAGTCTATGTCAACTTCGAAGTTAGTAGGTTAGGTTTTGTTTGTTATTTGACACAGACTTTTCAGAGATGCTGTAAAAGGTGAAGATAGCCATGATGATCTCCAACCTCCGTTAGGACACAGAATAATACTTAGGAGACGGAACATCAAGAAGAAGAAGACGCAAACCTTAACCTGCAAATCTCGAATTTGACGTAGACTGACAATACACTTCAGTACTGCCAACTGATTCAGGCTATTCAGAGCCTACTGCAATTGAGTTTTTAAAAAATCACTTCGTACCTGTCTAATGTTACTGTCATTGTAGAAGAAAATGTTAACAATCAACTTTTTTACAATATTTAAATAAGTACAAATTTTTGTCTTTTGGTTTTTATTTATATTGTTGAGCCCAATATTCTACCGTTTCTACGTTCAAATCTCCCGCTTTTTAAATGATTCTACCGCCACTTTCAGTGAACGTCTGGCAACACTGGTTCTACGGTTAACACTTTGTTTTGTTACTCTGGTTTTGTTGGCCTGTGCTGTTACTGTTAGGTTATGTTCTAGAGTGACTTTTAAGATGCTTTTCGCGCTTCTTTGTTGAAGGAAGATTTCACAAAGATTGTAAGTAGCAGTAATTTCACCTTAAAATTATCCTTGTTTGGTCTAGATACGCTTAATAAGAAATTATGGAGAGATCCATTAATTGCTTAAATTCTATGCAACCTGCCATGTTAGTCATGTGAAATACTTGGTTGATGCTAATGTGGAATATGTTTCGCATTACCTATAGCAATCGGCACGAAAAAGTTGCACTTCGCTGCTTCACACAACATTGAAGATAGGTGTGGAGGAACCGATACACTCGGTTACAAAATTCACTGTTTAATGGTGTTTAGTAACTGATAGAAGCTTCGTTGTTGTTGTACATTCTATGTGACAAGTTTGTTTTGTTTTTGGTGTAATTTTATTCATTGAGCAATTTTAATTACCTTAATGTGTTAAAATCAGTGATTTTGTATAGATACAAATGTAGGCTTCCTCTATGGTGCCAACATAACCAATACATACCATATGGTGCTAAAAGAATGCATAGAATTTACCGAATGTAGCTCGTCTCCCAAGGTAGGCCATAAAAGGCGCTGTAGTCATATTTGATTTCACTGAATTGTCAATATGTGTAGAAACGTAATTGTCAAACGTACAAGTTATATTTTAAATGACAGGTAATCAGTAGTGGCGGGTAGAGGGATTTCGTATAATCTTACTAAGTTATATAATCCACACGTTAGACTTATGAAATCGATAACTTATTAAAGCAAGAAAGACACGATATGTTACGATGGCCTACATAGGTACCACCCGGATTTGAATTCAATTGAGTTAGATTGGGCATTATTAAAACAATATGTAGCACAGAGGAATGTTCACTTTAGTACGCCTCTGATTTATTATGTCATTTCACATAAATAGGGTTAAAAATTTAATGTCAATATGATTATTGTCAAAAATGTTGCCAATATGAAACTTCCGTAAGCTGTGTTTATTTATCTTTGTCATAATTCCATGGCCAATCCTAAAGCAACAATTCCAGAATTTAAATTGTCAAGATATAACACAGATTGGTGTTTGATAATAGGAATATAGACAGTAAACTGAGCTCGAATACAGTTTATGTGCTTTATATGCTTTACTTCCGAAAAGTATATTGCTCATTTAAGTCTTGTAAAAATTCAAAATTAAAGCTGTACACAATATGATTCTAAACTAAGTTGATGTATTGTCGACATTCTACAAAAAAGTTATAATATATATTTTCTAAACATGGCATTTAAAAGAAAGGTGTTGTTTTACAGATTGCTTTGCCAAAAGAAGAAAATATAGTCTACTACAGCTAGTGATGTGGGTCGGGTAAATACCCAGTGGGTAGGGTATTTACTAGGGATGTCGGCGGGTACCCGGGTACCCGACTAGTAAATTATGTAATTTCTAGTAAGTCAGGCTTTTTCGGAGAAGATGATAAAAACTTTAAAACAATAGGAATAAGTTCTAGAAAAACATAACCATGCAGTAATAACCAGAATCACCCCATCCCATACCACATAATGTTTCTTGTTTCATATAATACCACCCCTTCATGGAAATATTCAACCCGTCAATAGTACATACCATTAAATCGCGTCAGTATGGGATGAAGTAACATAAACATCCTCTGTGTGATTTTGATGGGAGAGTAGGTACTATTTCAATTTAGTTCAGTTTAAAACTCGCGGCGTAAAGAATGTTCCGATGTACGCTAACATTTTTGTTATATATTTCGGGTACCCTCGGATACCCGGGTACTGTTGTCGGGTACCCGGGTTTGATTTTAGACCGGGTGCGACATCCCTAGTATTTACCCCTGCCTCGGGTAAATACCTAAAACCCGGGTATTTATCAAATTTGTAATATTTAGAAAGCTAAGTTAACTTTTACTCACATAATAATATTTTAATAAATAAACTACATATAAATGTACTGGAATATTTTATGTAAAATAACAGCTTAACTGTAACATTACATAAGTATTCACCCAGATAAATTTATCGTTTTTCAGGGGGGAAATTTTGTAGCTGCCGAAGTTTATAGAAATAAATGAGATGTAATAAATTTTGTCCGTCAGAATTTACAAAAAAATTGAGGGACTTTGTGATGACTCTGACTCCGGAGATAGGGATGATTTATGTTGATTGCACTGCATTATTTTCTGACTTGTTTCCATTTTTGAAAAATGAACTTAACATTAACTTGAAGTACTTAATCCTTATATATATTAACATCTATCTATAATATAATTTTCCTTAATGTGTGTTTGTCTGTGGCACAAAATAAAATCTCACGTTCCGGCTTCACAGATGTTTATATTTGTTTAGGTTTTGTTTTTCTTATCTTAGCGCTCGGCTCGGAGATTGACCTTTCGCGTATCCTATTTCACGTGCGCGTAGCGCGCAGTTTGCTTGTTAATAATAATATATACTTATAGATATATTAAGAAACAATTTTAATAAGGCAAAGGAAATCCCAAACTTATATCTTGTTTAAAAAAAGAAAACTCATTTAGGGTAGGCCTTGGAAAGAAAGATAAGACAATCGGCAGTTCATTTGCATCAATGGGTATATCTAAAGTTACAGCAAACTTCAATTTCATCATGGCATGCTGCGAATGTGTTTTTTTACAACACATGATATAAATAACGTTGTATATCGATGGGACCATAATGATATGTAACAGTAATGAGATAACATGAACAAAAGCACAGAATACTTGAGTAAGAAAGAGATAACCATACAAAAAAGTTATTTTTGAATGCATAATAAGTTGACATATCTATAATATAATTTTCCTTAATGTGTGTCCGTGAGTCCGTGGCACATCTCACGTTCCGGCTTCACAGATGTTTATATTTGTTTAGGTTTTGTTTTTCTTATCTGAGCGCTCGGATCGGAGCGTGACCTTTCGCGTATCCTATTTCACGTGCGCGTAGCACGCCGTTTGCTTGTCTCATAATTAATATTTGTTTCTATGTTCATCTCTTTCTTAAGCCTTGAATTTTGTTTTTATTCATGCTATCTCATTGTTATATGTTACATATAATTATGACCCCATCGGTACTCTGGCTGTAAATGTTCTTAGTGGAGCTATTTTATTCTACATTTTTATAAAATTCGAATAGAACACCTTCACTTACCAATCAATTATACTGGTTAGATTAGCTTTACGATATTTGTAAATCAGGCTATAAATACCCACGTAAATACCCATTTTGGGTATTTACCCGGGTAAATAGCCCGGGTATTTACCCCTAAAAATAAATACCTGGGTAATTTACATCACTAACTACAGCCCTATTTCATTAAAATAGGCAATGTATGATAACGTCACGACACTTGCAAGGAAGTATGTTCCTGCAAATGACTTACCTTACTACATTGACATGAGAAGCAAAGGTGATGCCAATGACGAGACTGTGTTACCAATGATGACAATGAATAATATTAACATTTTCTTCAATAAAAGTTTTAAGTTTTAGTTTTTGTTATTAAATATGTGTTTGCCTAACTTTTTATTACGTAAAACAGTGAAATAATAGTATATTATGTTATTAGGAGCAAAAGTTATATTTTATGTGGCGAGGGTGGACGAGTTATCTGCCGAGCTTGCGAGGCAGATAAGTACAGCCGATCCACATAAAGATACTTTTGCTCTGAATAACATATAGTATTTTTTCTTCAAACGTTTTTATAACAAATTATTTACAACTTTGTTTACAAAATTCGAAGAAAATTACTTGATCCCGTCAGCGGCAGATAATATTATCTGCCGCTTGGCAATAAAGTGACAGTTTAGCATCATCAATCCAGCAGTATAATGCCATATTTTACTGCCGTTTGAAGAAAAACTACATTAGATACATACAATATTTTTATTTTTACAATTTCTAGTTATCTCATTAACAATTTTGACAAACTTAGGGGAAGACCGGGGAAAGTTTATATGTACAGTGAAATCTCTCATAAGCAGGGACACGCACGGTGCCAAAGTTTTTGTTCGGTGATTAGAGGCGTCCGCTTAAGGGAAAAATCCATTTTTATGTTTAAAAAAGTTGTACTATGCAAAGGTATACACGCTAACAATACAGATAAAAATAGTAAAATAATTGAAACAGAGTTATGTAATAGTTATTACAAAATCTAAAATACTTGTTTGACGTAAGGGTTTTTTCTGACTGCACATCAACGGCAGCTGATTCACCTGAAATTTCGGTTACATCATCTTCCACGATTATTTCTTTGTCAATGTTTATAAACTCGTCAGGGTCGACGTCTTCGATTTCTGGGATATTTCTATACAGTTTATCGACTACTGATAAGGGTAAATCGGGGCCTGGACACAACGCCCACTGGTCACAAACCCCAACTCAGAATTTGGTCATAATGCCCAACTTCGATTCTGGTCACAACGCCCAATTTTGATTTTGGTCACAACGCCCAACTTGGTCATAACGCCCAAAATCGATATTGGTCACAACGCCCAACTTGGTCACCACGCCCACCGACGCCTGTTATAGGAGAGAGCTATCGACGCCACTTAAAGCACCGTTTTGGTCATAACGCCCAACTTCGATTTTGGTCACAACGCCCAATTAGGTCACAACGCCCAATTTTGATTTTGGTCACAACGCCCAACTTGGTCACAACGCCCAATTTCGATTTTGGTCACAACGCCCAACTTGGTCACAACGTCCAATTTCGATTTTGGTCACAACGCCCAACTTGGTCACAACGCCCAATTTCGATTTTGGTCACAACGCCCAACTTTGATTCTGGTCACAACGCCCACTTTGGATTCTGGTCACAACGCCCGCTTTTGATTCTGGTCACAACGTCCAACTTGGTCATAACGCCCAAGTTTGATTTTGGTCACAACGCCCAACTTTGATTTTGGACATATCGCCCAGGCGGCACAGAAAGTAAAATGAATAATAATAAATTAAACTTTTAAGGTGAGGTAATAGGTAGGAACATTTTCAAGTTCCCGTAAGTAGTATTAATATTATTTATTTTTCATAATAATTGAGTGGCGTAATGCGTTGTCCAAAAAGTTTCTAAATTCGGATTATAACATATAAAGTTGTATTTTTTATATGGAACTCATAGTTAGCTGTGGCATTATGAGACATATGTCGTATGGGATCAATTTATTCATTTTCACTACTTTATAGCAAGAATTCACAATTTTTAATATTTCGTCGTTTTCTAGTTGAAAACTTGTGCCATTTAGAATATACGTGATTAAACAAAGTTTTTGCGTTGTTACAATACCACCGTTTGATTAACAGAATAAATCACGTTTGATTGTTGCTTATAATATTATAGTGTCCTTCATATATCCATTTATCAGAACATTTTATTGTCCATTAAAACCTCTGCAGTTTCTCAAATTAAAAATTCATTTGCAAAAATGTAAATATTCTACTTCTATACGAAGGAGGTTCGAAAATATGAAAATGATTGAAGAAAAAAGTACTCTTATTTTTCAAAATACACAAAAATGTTAATTGGAAGTATTTGTTATAACATATCTATTAATAGTTATTTAACAAACAAGTATGTTAATGAGAGCGATTAATAATCGAAACATTTTAATTCTAGATATTATTAATCGCCGATTATCATACGAGTTAGTTACAATATTTTTCCGTTGATCGTACATTATTAATTTGAAGAAAATCTAATTTTATTCTATGAAGAGAATTTGACACTTAAAGTTTTGACATTAATGGTACCGGGTGACCATAAATGGTTGTGATTTTTTTCTTAGGTTGGCACTGTTTATGTTGGTGACATTGTAAGTCTATGTTAAATATGAGGTTAGCAGGTTAAGTTTTGAGTCAGTTTGTGTCAAAACTGACGCAAAACCTAACCTGTTAACCTCAAATTTGACATACACTTGCAGTTCCACCATAAACAAATTTTTAAAATCGTTTATTAATAAAAAATCATTCATTAATAAGGGTCATTAATATACGATTCTGTAGAGCTCGTTTTACTTTGACTATGCAGTACAGAGAACATACGACAATGTTATTTAAAGGCAAACTTCGCTTGCTGCGTTGCCGCTTGTAGACCGCACTCAGGTATACTGTATGCCACTCTTTTCAAATTGACGCAGAAGCGACAAAAAGGATTTACTTCAACAAGGTATTAACAAATAAGCCGATTGCAATACAAAAGGCGGATTTATTATGATTGACGTCTTCGTGTTCAGTTTTAAGCAACTTGCTATCCCTGTACACAGCATAGTCAGAGTGAAACGAATTATTTAAAAATTTGACACAAAAATGAAATTTGTTTGCACTGATTTCGAATCACGTAATATCCTGGTTGCTAAGTGAGGGAAAACTCAGATTTGACAATACTCGTTTATCGTATCCCTTGATAAGTTAACTTTGAAGTATTTCATTTGGTAATACAAAGCGTGGTAAGAAAAAAATAGGAGAAACCAGAAAAAAATTTTTTGGGAGCAAGTAACTGTGACTTTATGTTTGACACCTACTTTTAACCACTTTAAATAACATTTTTGTCTATTTTGAAAAATAACAGTACTTTATTCTTGAACCATTTTCATATTTATGAACCTCCCCTGTAAAGGAATATATTTACATTTTGGCAAGTGCATTTTTAGTTTGAGAAGATGTAGAAACTTGTATCAGGAATAAAACACTCTGATAAATGGATGATAAAAAAATCCATGTGTTACAAATTTATGAGGGACAGTACCTATATGTTATATTATACAGATTGGTGGTGGATAGTGTGAACTAGGGATGTTCCGAATACTCGTATTCGTATTCGTATTCGCAAGTATTCGCTATATTTTCAATATTTGTATTCGTAATCGTATTCGCCAAAATTAACACGAATATTATACGAGTATTTGACATTAAAATTATAGAAAATATAGATAAGAATTTTAATAAAAATATAAAACAGGTATTCATGCATTAAATAAAACATGTGTTAATATATTAATCATTTTATAACATTAAATAAAAAACAAAACTATTTTCCACACTATTTTTAAAATTTGCAGCGCGTACAAAAACGATGTTGATGTTCATATTATTCACTCAAGGTCATGTATTCGTATTCGTATTCGCGAATATTCATAAGAGTATTTGTATTCGGTATTCGTATTCGCGAATACGAATTTTTGTATATTCGGAACATCCCTAGTGTGAACATAGGCAGTCCATTGAGCTAGAATACAGTTTATGGGCTTTGTATGCGTTAGACAGAAGTAGACATATATGATTTAAAATCTAGTATCCTAGAATTCAGTGTTTTCTAAAAACAAAACCTTTTGATTCTGCGAATACTAGATGTTAATCGCATATAGGTCTGTTTATGCCTAACGCATACCAAGTCCGTAAACTGTATTCACACACATTTGATTACTTATGTTCACATTTTCCGCCACCAATCTGTATATTATGATATATAACACTGGAATGGGAAAAAATCCTCTTACTCATGATACCACATACAACGATGAATTTCATCTACTGACTACCCACTGCATTCGTATCGAAAAGGTGCCAGAAGAACGTCAAATTACTTTTATCTATTTTTATAAATATGTGAGATATTGTCAAAAAACAAAAATCGAAAAATTCTATTTTTGTTTATAACTCGAAAACAAAAGACGGTAGCCCATTTTGGTTTAAACCATTAAGCTTTTCTCGAAAAAAGAGTTCGAGGATGGGGGTCCATTTTTCCATATCTCCAATAGTTATCGAGATTCCCTATGAAAACAACGAAATTGCCTTAACCTGTAGACTCTGCGACAGCGACCACGCTTGTTCACGAAAATAAATGTGAGCCCCCTTAGCAAAAGAAAAGATAATTAGGTATTGTAGGTATCCGAATGTTAAGAATTTGCTAAGTCTTGTAATGTGTATTCTGAATTTCCACCCATTGAGTTTTCCGTCGAAATTTTAATGCCTCTAATGTTCTCTCGCGGAAGGCAAGTTGGGTTGAAATGACAGAATTGGTTAAATTGCTAGTTATCTTTATACAGATTGGTGGTGGAAAATGTGAACAAAGGTAATCAAATGAGTAGGAATACAGTTTATGAGCTTTGTATGCATTAGACAGAAATAATTATATGCGATTACCATCTAGTATCCGCAGAATGAAGGTATTTCGTTTTCAGAAAACACTGAATCCTAGGCTACTAGATTTTAAATCATATGTCTATTTCCGTCTAACGCATACGAAGCCCATAAACTGTATTCCAAGGTTACAGGTTAAGGCAATTTCGATGTTTTCATAGGGAATCTCGATAACTATAGGAGATATGGAAAAATGGGGTGGCGGAAAAAAGTGCCGCGAAAAAAAGTGTCGATGGGGGAAAATAATAATAAAGTAATAACCGGACGAATAAGGTTTACAAAATTTAAAAAAACTGGAAGTTACCCTTTTATTTTTAAAAATCTCTGCATTGCAGTATTATGCAGTATTTGAACATGTATTGTGCTTATCTGTTCCCAAATCGACAGGAATGCAGATTTATAGATAATACGTAGAAATATTTCAATTTGAAGATGCATGTGGATTATGTCTACCATCTTAAGTTCTTAAGTACAATTACCGCCAACAAATCTTTTAAGGTAAGTAACAAATGACGAAATATATTATAAAATACAAAATTGTTATACAGTATGTCCCCGGATTGGGTTACAACGGGGAAAAAAGTTTATTTTTGACTTCTCAAAAAAAATCACTCTTTATACCTGCTTGTTCTCAAACTACAAATGCACTTGTCAAAATTTAAATATCCCTTTCCGTATACGGGGGAGCTTCGAAAATATGAAAATGGCTCAAGAATAAAATACCCTTATTTTCCAAAATATACAATAATGTTAATTGGAAATATTTGTTATCACATTTCTATTAAAAATTATAATTGCTTTGAATTGCTATTGATGTTTGGATAGCGTATTATTAATTTTTTTAAGATACTTGTGTCTTTGTTGACAGAAATATGAGATTTTTAGCATCAATTTCGAGCCACACAAATTTCAGGTTAAGTGACCGAAACTCAAATTTGACAATACACTCTTATCGTATCCGTCAATAAATTAACTTTGAAGTATCGCGTTTAGTAATTCGCAGGGTAGTAGAAGAATAAGAAAAACCAGTCCAAATTGTTTTTTAGAGCAGGTGGCTGTGACTTTATATGTGACACCTACTTTTAATTCTAAGCAACTTTTTCAAATAACATTATTGTATATTTTGAATAATAAGGGCGCTTTATTCTTGAGCCATTATCATATTTTCGAACCTCCCCCGTATACGGAAGAGGATATTTAAATTTGGAGAAGTGCATTTTTGGTTTGAGAACAAGCAGCGTTTTTAAAGAGTGATTTTTTTGAGAAGTC
Organism: Agriotes lineatus; assembly: GCA_940337035.1. Taxonomy (NCBI): domain Eukaryota; kingdom Metazoa; phylum Arthropoda; class Insecta; order Coleoptera; family Elateridae; genus Agriotes; species Agriotes lineatus. Next base: position 94,366,327 of record OW679196.1, on the reverse strand, counting down.
AAAAATAAACTTTTTTTCCCTCTTTGTAACCCAACCATACAGTACGTCCCCGTATTGTATAATTCCACAAATTTATCATAAAAAGTGATCATTTCACTTATTTTTAGATTTGTCGATTCTTTTCAACTGTTTGCTAATACCACCACAATTAGATGATTTAGTTGATTGCTTTGACTGCACGTACGTGTCAGGTACATTTCGGCGAGTTGGGGGCAATGCAGAGGACATGCTGAGACTACGAACTATTCCGCCTATGTTTCCGCCAACCCTATAGAACGTGTGAGAGGCCACTATAAACGATGAAGACCGGACCAATAATCAAACAGAAGGTTGGAACCGTAGATTCTCTAATCTCGTAGGACATAAACTTCCAGGTATTTGGACACTAATTGAAAAAATGCCACAAGAAAAATGGAGTGCATTCAAAGAAGAAAAAAGGAAAGAGTTCGAAAAAATGCAACAACGTTTAAAAAACTTGTGTATTCAACATGAAAATGATGAACACAATAATGAAACTTTTTTACGTGCCATAGGACATACCATTAGATTCCAAGTGTATGAATAACTTAGGGTTAATTATAAAATATTAGTTTTTTGTAACTATTTATAATAAGCTTGTATTTTATTTAGCAGTTAATAACTATTAATAAACATAAATTCTTAACATTAAATTTTAATTTTATTTCTTGCGTAATTATTTTAGAACAAAAGTGTATTAAGCGGGCTTGAATCATTCGAATTTTTTTCGCAGCATTTTTTCGCCGGCACTTTTATCCGCCGGCACTTTTTTCCTAGATTCGAAAAATGGACCCCCATCCTCAAACTCATTTTTCGAGAAAAGCTTAATGGTTTAAACCAAAATGGGCTACCGTCTTTTGTTTTCGAGTTATAAACAAAAATTGAATTTTTCGATTTTTTGTTTTTTGACAATATCTCACTTATTTATAAAAGTAATTTGACGTTCTTCTGGCACCTTTTCGATGCGAATGCAGTGGGTAGTCAGTTATTGAAAAAAAGTTTTAAAATTCTAGTTATACCATAAAATTGTATTTTTGTAGATGAAATCCATAGTTGTATGTGGTATCATGAGTAAGAGGATTTTTTCCCATTCCAGTGTTATATATCATAATATACAGATTGGTGGCGGAAAATGTGAACATAAGTAATCAAATGTGTGTGAATACAGTTTACGGACTTGGTATACGTTAGGCATAAACAGACCTATATGCGATTAACATCTAGTATTCGCAGAATCAAAAGGTTTTGTTTTTAGAAAACACTGAATTCTAGGATACTAGATTTTAAATCATATATGTCTACTTCTGTCTAACGCATACAAAGCCCATAAACTGTATTCTAGCTCAATGGACTGCCTATGTTCACACTATCCACCACCAATCTGTATAATATAACATATAGGTACTGTCCCTCATAAATTTGTAACACATGGATTTTTTTATCATCCATTTATCAGAGTGTTTTATTCCTGATAAAAATGCACTTGCCAAAATGTAAATATATTCGTTTACAGGGGGGGTTCAAAAATATGAAAATGGTTCAAGAATAAAGTACCGTTATTTTTCAAAATAGACAAAAATGTTATTTAAAGAGGTTAAAAGTAGGTGTCAAACATAAAGTCACAGTTGCTTGCTCCGAAAACATTTATTTCTGGTTTCTCCAATTTTTTTTCTTACCACGCTGTGTATTACCAAATGAAATACTTCAAAGTTAACTTATCAACGGATACGATAAACGAGTATTGTCAAACCTGAGTTTACCCTCACTTAGCAATCAGGATATTACGTGATTCGAAATCAGTGCAAACAAATTTCATTTTTGTGTCAAATTTTTAAATAATTTATTAACAAACGGACCAAATAACAATTAAAAATCAATTATAATTTTTTCCGTTGATCGTTTATGGGTTTCATTAATGTATAGAGAATCGTCTATTAATGACCCTTATTAATGAATGATTTTTTTATTAATAAACGATTTTAAAAATCTGTTTATGTTGTTGTCACTGTAAGTCTATGTCAAATTCGAGGTTAGCAGGTTAGATTTTGCGTCAGTTTTGACACAAACTGACTCAAAACCTAACCTGCTAACCTCATATTTGACATAGACTTACAATGTCACCAACATAAACAGTGCCAACCTAAGAAAAAAATGACAACTATTTATGGTCACCCGGAACCCTTAATGTCAAAACTTTAAGTGTCAAATTCTTTTCATGGAATAAATTTAGATTTTCTTCAAATTAATAATGTACGATCAACGGAAAAATATTGTAACTAACTCGTATGTTAATCGGCGATTAATAATATCTACAATTAACTCGCTCGCTAGCGCTCGCGCATTAAAATGTCTCGATTATTAATCGTTCTCATTAACATACTTGTTTGTTAAATAACTATTAATAGATATGTTATAACAAATACTTCCAATTAACATTTTTGTGTATTTTGAAAAATAAGAGTACTTTTTTCTTCAATCATTTTCATATTTTGGAACCTCCTTTGTATAGAAGTAAGATATTTACATTTTTGCAATTGCATTTTTAATTTGGGAAACTGCAGAGGTTTTCATGAAGGACACTATAATATTCTAAGCAACAATAATACGTGATTAATTCTGTCAATCAAACGGTGTTATTAAAACAATGCAAAAACTTTGTTTAATCACGTATATTCTAAATGGCACATGTTTTCAACTAGAAAACGACGAAATATTAAAAATTGTGAATTGTTGCTATAAAGTAGTGAAAATTAATAATTCGATCCCATACGACATATGTCACTGAAATGGGAGAAAATCCTCTTTCTCATAATGCCAGAGCTAACTATGAGTTCTATATAAAAAATACAACTTTATATGTTATAATCCGAATTTACAAACTTTTTGGACAACGCATTACGCCACTGAATTATTATGAAAAATAAATAATATTAATACTACTTACGGAAACTTGAAAATTTTCCTACCTATTACCTCATCTTAAAAGTTTAATTTATTATTATTCATTTTAGATACACATTTTTCTTACTTGCCGCCTGGGCGATATGTCCAAAATCAAAGTTGGGAGTTGTGACCAAAATCAAACTTGGACGTTATGACCAAGTTGGGCGTTGTGACCAGAATCAAAAGTGGGCGTTGTGACCAGAATCAAATTTGGGCGTTGTGACCAAGTTGGGCGTTATGACCAAAATCGAAATTGGGCGTTGTGACCAAGTTGGGCGTTGTGACCAAGTTGGGCGTTGTGACCAAAATCTAAATTGGGCTTTGTGACCAAGTTGGGCGTTGTGACCAAAATCGAAATTGGGCGTTGTGACCAAATTGGGCGTTGTGACCAAAATCGAAATTGGGCGTTGTGACCAAGTTGGGCGTTGTGACCAAAATCGAAGTTGGGCGTTATGACCAAAACGGTGCTTTAAGTGGCGTCGATAGCTCTCTCCTATAACAGGCGTCGGTGGGCGTGGTGACCAAGTTGGGCGTTGTGACCAATATCGATTTTGGGCGTTATGACCAAGTTGGGCGTTGTGACCAAAATCAAAATTGGGCATTGTGACCAAGTTGGGCGTTGTGACCAGAATCGAAGTTGGGCGTTATGACCAAATTCTGAGTTGGGGTTTGTGACCAGTGGGCGTTGTGTCATAGCCCCGGTAAATCGTCCTCTGGTTCAAATTGATTACAGTGGCGCAACTTGATACCCGCAGACTCCGCAGCCGGGAGGCCTTGAGCATAGTTTTCTTATTCTTTCCTTCCATAAAAGCAAGCAGGAAAAATTCTTCCTATTTTTATTTTTATCATAATGGGATTCCCACACAAAAGGCAAAGTAGTTTGGAATTGCAGGCCTCTAAAGTCAAGCGACATGGATTGTTTTGTAATAATATCGCCCATAGGGTAATGAAAGTGTCGAATTTCCTGCAGTCATAAGGTTGATTTCAGTTGACTTAATACTTTGTGTTGACTTAATACGCTCCTATTGCAAAAGAATTCTATAATTTAACAACATGATCATTAAATGTTGGATTTATGGATTGTTTTGACGCCTCACGACATTAGCTGGGCCTGCATTTTGAAGTGTCCGTACACAGTCTAAAATTTGTCGAAAAATGGTGTCCGTGTCCGTTTAAGAGAGTGCCCGTTTAATAGAGAAAATTCTATTAGTTAAATTAATGCAAGCAAGTTGGTTCCCAACAAAATGTTCGTGTAAGAGAGGTGTCCGCTTATTAGAGGTGTCCAGTAAGAGAGATTTCACTGTATTTATTTTTTTTACGTTTATAAAAGGAGCAATTGTAATACATTTGTCACATACTCTGTGATCATCATTATTATTATATGCTGCCTTGATTTATATTTATGTTCAAGGTTACAATGTTTTTATTAAATATCTAAAATGTACCAAAGTGGGCTTGCCTTGTTCTTGCAGCACGGTCCTCAATTGCGAAAAAAGCTTAAATACAAAGTTTGAAAAAAATTAAAAAAGATAAATTTTTATTTTGTTTAAAAAAAAAATAAAACTAATTCATTTTGAATTTTATTTTAATTTTAGACAATTTATTCACAAATTAGAAATAAATTAAATGCAAAAAAACATTAAGTATTATTTTCTAACCATTAAAATATTTTTGGACTTAGAAATTGTTTTACGCCAAGCTTTACTGCCGGTTTTCTAAAGGCTACTAATCTGACGTTAACTTTAATTCGCTGTTAAAATAAACGAACACACATCAAAACATCGGTGACATTTTGTTCATTAGTAAACACATTTTTGTGCGTTTTTGTTTATTTTTAACAGCGAATTAAAGTTAACATCAGATTAGTGGCCTTTATAAGACTGGCTGTTAATGTTTTTAAATTTTGATCAAACCTTGGATTTAAGCTTTTTGGCTAATTTTCAACAACTTTTATTAGCAACATTTTCTAATTGAAAATTTGATTTTTTGATGGTTTTTATTTATTTTATCGCAGGTGGCTCTGCAATTGAAGGGATGATTAGTTTTTTGGCCGCAGGTAGACCATAATGTATTCTATTTTTGAAAAATTGGTTTAAATCGAATAATAGTAATTTACGTAACAAGTATAGAAAGTGGAGCTTTTCAGTACGAGTGAGATGTTTCCGGACTCGGCCTAACGGCCTCTTCCGGAATTTCGAGACGAGTATGGAAAAGCCACTTTCATACGAGTTTCGTACAATATTTTTTCGTACACTAGCATACAAAACGGAATACTAAATTTATCCTCGTGTATAGCAAATAAGTAGAGTAATGTTATTATGTACGTAACGTTTTATATGTGTTGTAACTAAGGAAACGTACGGCAAAGTAGCACTTTGCCGTACGAATACCGCAAAATACTACTTTGCCGTACGAATACCGCAAAGTGCAACTTTCTGATTAATAAATTGTACGGCAAAGTAGCTCTTTCAATGCTAGTGTACGAAAAAAACTTGAAAAGATGTATCATATAAGAGTGTTGCTCCATATCTTTACATAACACGAACCCTGTCTCAAATATTCTCTAAGTGCTTCAGTTATTAAGCAATATGTATTCTCCTAATAGTCCATCGAGCAATGGATAGGCTTTAATTAACCTCTTGATTACAACTTCTAATTTGAAGATAACGACTAAGGAGAGAAATTCTTCCCACTTTGCTTTGTCTCTTCCAGCGCTACAACATCCACTCGGTATCTTTTGCGCTCTCCTATTATATTTTTTTGCTGCCTCTGCAAAAGTCTCTTTATTCCAAGTTCCTAATTTTAAGTATCCATTTTAATTTTTTTGTTTTTGTTTATTTGTTGTCTTTGCACGTCCATCCTCATCCTTTCTAATTTTTTGGTCTGATCAAAAATATCATGATTTCAAAAAATATGGTCCTGCATAACACTATTATTGCAGAAAAAATCTTTTCTTATCATCAATTGCGTAAAGGTCTATGGCTTCAATCCTCTTCTTCCAGACTTTCCTCTTTTGAACTAGGTCTTGCCAGTCCCATAACTCGTATTTCTTTTATATCTTCTCAGACCCGTCCCACCATGTTTTATTAGGCAATTTCTTCCTCGTATGTCTATTTTAAATATTTTCCTAGTAGACTCTTATCTCTCCTTCTGTAAATGTGCCTTAACCACCTTAATCTGCTTTGTTGCACTTTCATTTTTATATTGGGTTTCTTAAATAGTTCCGTAAGCTCGTCATTTGTTCTTTCTTTAATGCGTCCATAAATTCTCCTCAAAATTCTTCTTTCCCATACCTCCAAATACTTACATCTTTCGTTATTAACACTGATGATTCACACGCGAACAACACTACTGAATGTATCACTGTTTTATACAGCTTCAGTTTTCAATTTCTTGAAGGTAATTTTTCACTTACAATGTTATTTCATGCACCTGCACATCCAGATCCGCCAGTATATTTTTGTTATAGTTACTGTCTCTGGTTATATCCGTGCCTAGGTATACTGTGCTATTTGTCAATTATAATCTATATTTTCTCTTCTCATCTAAAGAGATAACATCTAGGTATAGGTTGCAGCTTGTTTTCTTTTCATTAATTTCTAACCCAACTATTCATGATCGTTTCTCTAATTTCTTTAAAATACTCTTTAGTTCTTCTGTAGTTCTTGAAAGGAGTAAGACATCTGCGTATGCAAGGCATTGGTATGAAGTCTTTTAAATTTGATGTTACTTCTTCCGAAAACCCATTCTAGGACTACAAATCGCAGCAAAGTCCTGGGACCATGTCAACATGCACACAAGTATGCGATATCAGATAATTGAGACGGATATTCACCTGCGTCTGGCGTATTAGTCATGCTTTGTGCACATTCTGCATTATTTGCGTGTTTCGTAGACAGGAGATGTATTGTATTCGGCAGATTAGAATTAAAACTGTGTTGTTTCAGCCACATTCCATCTGACTAAGCCTGGTGCAAGTGTTCTTTTATTTATTTATTTGATTATTGGATTTCGACATATTTTACACATAGTCTTATGCATGCATACGCAGTAGCCTAACAGTAAAGTAATTAAATTTGTAGATTTTTAAAATTGGGTGTGGGGATTGAAACAAAAAACAGCAAACTAGTTTGCTTCAATAATTTCAAGGCACCACTGATTTGCGTGAAAATGGTAATTTTAATTTCTTTAATTTTTCGTTTTTCCAAAATGTAAAATGACGGGTGATGGTATAAATAGATGCATAATTTTTTTCTCTACAAAAACCTCTGTACAAGTTTGCTCTAATATAATTAGGGAAGCAAATATTTTCATATGAAGAAATTACCATTGAAAACCCTATTGTGCGTAAAGCATTTCTACACCCTCTATACTGTACTATACTACCAAGATGTATTTAAATACCAGCGATAAAATTATACTATCAGTATTTAAACAAAGAATATTTTATTCAACTTAAAAGACTTGTTTTTCTTTGGAATTTGCATTCGGAAATTCCTTTCGGGATCTTCTGGACTAGTGCCGGGACTTTCAATTTAGCTTGTAAGTCCCGAAAACACTTTTAGACCCTACTCCCAGTTAACACATATGGGCTGGAAATCATGACTTACATAAAATAGCCTTCATCGACTTCAATATTCTCAGCGAGCTATAGAAACACAAATGTTGGGTGTTAGTCTGAGAGAATACGTTAGAAATACGGACATTGGGCAAAAAACAAAAACAACAGATTTAACAGAGTAGCACAACTGTGTGGCAGTGGGCTAGTCATGTGGCTAGGAAGAACGACGATAGGTGAACAACAAAACTGCTTAAATGGAGACCATGGGAGAGTAGGAGAAGTGTTGGCAGACATATGAAAAGATGAACTGATGATATTCAGCTGACAGCAGGCAGAAGGTGGCTTCATCTCGCATAGGGCAAAGACATTTGGAAAAAACTGGAAGAGGCTTACTGTAGCAGTGGACGAATTACGGCTTGTAAATAAAATTTTAAACATTCTTGCATGTACTCCCGCTTTTTCAGTGTTTCTCTTTTTTTATTTCTACACACATTGACACATTGTTGACTTTGTGTTTTAAAAGACTTGGAACTGCTTGCTTTACTGTTACTTTTACCATCAGATGGTCTGAGCTTATATCTGGCCCTCTGTACGGGCTGTGCATGGGCGTTGGTCACTAACCAGTAGTCTATTGGATTACCCGTTCTTTTGTCAAGACTCATATTTTTACTCGCTGCAAAATCTATTAACATCTGACAGTTTTCATTGGAACTATTGTGGACGCTTTCTTTACATACAACTTATTCGTTTCTGTCTACTTTTCCCACTTTCGCATTTAAGTCCTCTATTGCCCGCAAGTCTTTTATAACTGATTCTGTTATTCACAGTTTTGTAATCTGCTATTGCTTCTTTTAACTTGTTTGTTATCAAGAGACGTGTTCCAAATCTGTTCTCTTTGCCTCCTCTGCTGAGCCATACGTAATCTTCTATATTAGCATTCTGTATTCCTTTTATATTTGTTTCTTGTACAGCCAAGACTATTTTGTACTTTCTGGTTTCTTCCATTAATTGCTTGAATTTTCCTGGTTTGTTTAATCGTTGTACATTTCATGATTCTATGATTACTTCCTTTTTATCAATTGCGTTATTTTCTTTGCCAAATTCGATACTGTTAGACCATTCGTTTGTTTTTGAAGTGTTTTGTGTTTGTAATTTATTTTCCTACTTAAACCAGAGGTACAGGGTGTTTGCTCAAATTTTGATAGCTTCTAGCGACGTTGTTATTCCAGATAGAAAAAAATTGTTCAGATAAAAATTGTAGGGTATCATTCAAACCGTCCGAATTTGCTACTTAAAGAAACAATTGAGCATCACGGGTGAACTTTTTGACTTATTGTATACTTTTTTTTAATGGAACACCTTGTATGTTATGTGTTTATTGGATAGCGCTTAAAATTCTCTTTTCAAAAATATATAAGTTGCCTATAATTACTTCATCCATTGTTGAAATATCCATTATTAAAGAATCAAAATATTACTAATTTACTATATGGAATAAATCACAGTAACCATTGAAAAACAAAGTAATCAAATGACATTACTGGCGGCATGCGGCATGGAACATTTAGTTGTCAATTCCTTTTTTAAAATTGTTTTTGGTATTAAAATTGGTGATTATTTCAATGGTTACTGTGATTTATTTCATATACAGCCAGTCGTATAAAGACCACTAATCAGAGGTTAACTTTAATTCGTTGTTAAAGTAAACAAAAGCACATCAAAATTTGTTTACTAATACATAAAATGTCATAAGCACTAATGTTTTGATGCGCTTTTGTTTATTTTAACAACGAATTAAAGTTAACCTCAGATTAGTGGTCTTTTTATAAGACCGGCCAATAGTAAATTAGTAATATTCAATATAGTTTAGGAAAATTAGTCAGCTACTTATCTTCTTATAATAATATATTTGACGTTTGGTCAGCTCAGCTGACTTCCTCAGAAAATACACATTACGTTGAAATACAATAGACTAAAAGGAACATGAGATTAAGGTTAGATCACTTAAACAGTGTATATTTACTCTTACCTTATGTAATGTCGATTGAAATTTTTCGATTGTAAAGTTGTAAAATGTTCTAAGGTTAATAATAATTCTTACAATATAACTTGAAAAGAATATTTAAAACGATTTTGTAGATATAAAATGTCAGATGTCAAAATTTGAAATCTAAATTTTCTTATTTTAAAGGTATAACTTGATACAAAAATTGTATTGTAAAAGATATCTTGATATTAAGTGTCATTTAAATGATTTTTTTCTTTGTTAATTATATAAGAAAATTTAGAGAAGATTATAGTAAATGGAATGAAGATTTTCTATGTCGGTTTTGTAATTAATAGAGTTTGTATTTTTTTTATTTCAATCATTTCATATATAAGGCGTTTTTGTAAAATATTTTCTTTTTGCAATATATTAGGTGAGTTAAAATTAAAATTATTATAATTATCAACTGCATGATCAGAGAGGGCAGTATTTGGTTTATTTGGGTTTAAAATTTTTGATTTTATAGAATTTTTATGAGAGTTAATCTTTTTTTTAGGTTTTGTTTTGTTTGTCCTCTGTATTTAGCATTGCAATTATTACAATTAATTTGGTAAACAATATTTAATTCAGATTGAATTTTTGTTTTATCTTTTAGATTGTTAAAAATTGATTTTCTATTGTATTGTGATTTTTAAAAGAAATATTAAAATTATTTTTGTTTGTTAATATTTTACTTACACGTGATACATATAATCCTAAAAATAAAATTCCAAATGAGAAATTTATAATAAATATAAAAATGCAGTTAGTGTTTTGGACTTAGAAAATCAAAACAAAATAAGAACATCTATTTGCAATATTTTAACTAACCACCAACATAAAAATACCTTATTAAATTCATATGAAAATATACAAAATAATAAATGTTTATATGAAATAAATAATACTAAAACATTCTTGAAAAATAATAATGATATACTAATAACAAAAGCTTATAAATCAGAAACTACAGTTTTAATTAACAAAACTGATTACATCAATAAAATGATGGATCTTTTAAATGACACAGAAACTTATAGTAAAGAAAACAAAGATACTACAAACAAACTTCAAAATTTGAATAACAAAACTTTAAAATATTAGAATGACAATAATTATATAGATAATATTAATAACACTTATAAAAAATTAATAACTCATAATGAACTACTACCATAAATGTATGGTTTACCTAAATGACATAAAAACAATTACCCTTTACGACCAATAGTAGCTTCATATAGGAGCCCATTATATAAATTATCCAAATATTTTTCAAATATTCTAATTAATGTTACACAAAAAAACCAATATAGTGTAAAAGACTCATGGACGTTTAAAAACTTTATTGATACAATAACAATTTCAAAAGAACATGTTTTATTTTCCTTAGATGTTGTATCACTTTATACAAACATTCCAATAACTTTAGCCATCAAAACCGTAGAACAATTTTGGTGTCAAATAGAAAAATTTACCAATATTCCTAAACAAGAATTTATAAAAGTAGTTGAATATATTTTACAATCTACATATTTTCTTTTAACTATCAAACATACAAACAGAATTTTGGTGTTGCAATGGGTCAGCCTTTATCTAGTACTATTGCAGATTTGGTATTACAAAAAATTGAATATGACATTTTAATTAACTTAAACGGAATTAATTTTTAATAACGATTTGTAGATGACAATTATTTGTACTAATAAAAACCAAATAAACAAAATTTTTAAAACATTTAATAACTACCACCCACGATTAAAATTCACAATTAAAAATGAAAATATAAATAAATCTATAAATTTTCTTGATCTAACTTTAGTAAGAACAGAAAATAATAATATTGAAACAAATTGGTATAGAAAAGAAATTAAAACTGATAGATACTTAAACTATAATTCTCAAACATCTATAAAATATAAAAGAAGTGTAATTAATAGCTTAATTGACCGTGCAATTTTATTTTCTTCAAATAAATTTCATATTACTAATATAAAAATTAAGAAAATATTAAAAAATAATTATCCTATTGACTTCATTAACACCAACATTAAGAAAAGAGTAAATAAAATTAAAAATAACACAAATAATAATGTAACTATCAATTTATACCCTAACTGTTTAGGACGAGAATTTAATAACAATCAAAACATTAAAAATCCATTTTACATTTCCATCCCATACATACCAAAATTATCACAACGTTTAAGTAAAATTTTAACAAACAAAAATAATTTTAATATTTCTTTTAAAAATTACAATACAATAGGAATTCAATCCGAATTAAATATTGTTTAACAAATTAATTGTAATAATTGCAATGCTAAATACATAGGACAAACAAAACAAAATCTAAAAAAAAGATTAACTCAACATAAAAATTCTATAAAAACAAAAATTTTAAACTCAAATAAACCAAATACTGCCCTCTCTGATCATGCAGTTGATAATTATCATAATTTTAATTTTAACTCACCTAAAATATTGCAAAAAGAAAATATTTTACAAAAACGCCATATATATGAAATGATTGAAATAAAAAAAAAATACAAATTCTATTAATTACAAAACCGACATAGAAAATCTTCATTCCATTTACTATAATCTTCTCTAAATTTTCTTCTATAATGAACAAAGAAAAAAATATATCATTTGAATGACACTTAATATCAAGATATCTTTTACAATACAATTTTTGTATCAAGTTATATCTTTAAAATAAGTAAATTTAGATTTAAAATTTTGACATCTGACATTTTATATCTACAAAATCGTTTTAAATATTCTTTTCAAGTTATATTGTAAGAATTATTATTAACCTTAGAACATTTTACAACTTTACAATTTAAAAATTTCAATCGACATTACATAAGGTAAGAGTAAATATACATTGTTTAAGTGATCTAACCTTAATCTCATGTTCCTTTTAGTCTATTGTATTTCAACGTAATGTGTATTTTCTGAGGAAGTCAGCTGAGCTGACAAAACGTCAAATATATTATTATAAGAAGATAATTAGCTGACTATATTGAATATACCTAAAAGACAGCTGTTATAAACAAATATAATTTTAAATTAGTAATATTTTGATTCTTTAATAGCGGATATTTCAACAATGGATGAAGTAATTATAGGCAACTTATATATTTTTGAAAAGAGGGCGTTCAATTAAAAAAAGTATACAATAAGTCAAAAAGTTCACCCGTGATGCTTCATTGTTTCTTTAAGTAGCAAATTTGGACAGTTTGGATGATACCCTACAATTTTTATCTGAACAATTTTTTCTATCTGGAATAACAAAGTCGCTAGAAGCTGTCAAAATTTGAGCAAACACCCTGTGCACTGAGTTGTTAATATATATTTTCTGATACTCTATTCTAATATTTTTCCCTGCCTTTTTCTGTTCTACAGCAAATTTCTTTATGTTTTTCTTGTATCTCCCTTTCTTTACTGTTAGATCATTTCCTATGCTAATTCTTGTTCCTCTTAAAGTGGTTTTTCTTTTCGCAATTTCCTACTTATTTTCCCACGTTTCTATCTCGGTTTTTCCTACTTTGAATGCTGCCTTAATTTTTGGATCTACTTCTAGATTTGTCTATGGTTTTCTCAACATTTTCTTTTAGGTTCTGGTCCTTGATCTGCAGCCCTTTGATGACAATAATTAGTCTCTTCTTCTTTCTCCCTTGGTCTTCAAATTTTTCTTCTAATGTATTTACTCTTGCTTTCATTTTCTCGTTTTCTTCCATTATATCCTTCCATTCCTCGTCTTTTTTCTTAAATTCTTCCTTGAACTTGATTTCATCTCAATTTTTCTAAATTTGTTCTTCAGGTTTTCTACGTTCTTGCCATGTTCTTGTATTTCCTTTTCTTCTTTATCATTTATGTTATTTTCTGATATTTCCTTCTGCTTGGTTTTTTTTTTGTTTTACTGAAATGGTTTCTTGGTATTGTGTTACTTCTTTCAAACACTATTAACTCGATTCCCATCTATCAAAGTCTTATGGCGTTTTCTCCTCTCTTATTTTCTTTTATAAAGTCGTGAATTGTTGCATTATCTATAATATAATTTTCCTTAATGTGTGTTTGTCTGTCTGTGGCACCACATAAAATCTCACGTTCCGGATTCGCAGATGTTTATATTTGTTTTTCTTATCTTAGTGGTCGGCTCGCAGCTTGGCCTTCGGCGTATCCTATTTCTATGTGCGCGTAGCGCGCCGTTTGCTTGTCTTCTCTAATTTGCTTTTCTAACATGGTACACATATGTAGGTATCATATTAAAACTAGCCAAAATTAACTTTCCCATGTTTTTTCATTTAATAAAATTGAAGATGTTGTTTTTGAATATAAAAATCAATGCATATCAAGCATGTAGTACATTTGGCAATCTTTACCCTCACCTTCATTCACCATACTGCTCAGGTAGCAGAACCTATCCACCTGTTGTATCTCTTGCTCATCTAATCTCAGTCGGTTTTCATTTTGGTGTTTAATCCTCATCTTCTTAATTTTCTTTGGATTTATTTTTTGCTCTATTTCTGCTTTCAAGTCGTTTACTTTTACTTCCATGCTTCTGTAGTTTTGCGCTGGAAGGCAGAGATCGTCGTTGCAAACAATAATGTCTATGAACTCGTCTGGGTCAAGGGACATGCTGGTTTATATGGTGATGAGCAGGCTGATGTTTTAACAAAGCGTCATTCAGAGGAACCTTTCATGGGCCCGGAGCTTGCAATTGCACCATCGTCATCTACACTCAACACCTTAATTACTCACGAAACTCACAAACGTCATTGCGGCATGTGGGTTAACATGGATACATGTCATCACGCAAGGATGGCTATCAGAACCCCGGATGGCAAAGTTTTGTGCATAATTTCCACCCAGTAAATTACGCCTAGTTGTGGGAGTTCTCTCCAGGCATTTCAAGCTAAACAAGCACATGCACAGGATGGGTCTAATCAACGACTCGACCTGTCGAGGGTGCAACCCTGGGGACGAAACTGCAGAGCACGTTTTGTGTGAATTTAATTTTTGAAGTCCGCTGCAAAGCGAAGTGCTTTAATACACTCGAGCGCTGTAAAATGCTTAAGACACCGAGTATTGTATTACATTTTTTGCCCAACATATTATGTTGTTTAATATTTTCTATAAATTCGGGATTTTACATTGCCATCGAGCAAGCTGCCTTCTTTATTTCTCAACAACTCCACTGCACGAGGAATTACTTAACTAACATTTCTGTAAATACCGTACAAAGCAACTTTTTTCTTTAAGGGTCTCTGAAAGCTAAAAATGTTCTAGTCACTTTACCGCACTGGGATGCGTAGAAACACTAACTGAAAAATCGTAGTTACGGTAAGACGTCCGCTGTGTATGAATGTGTTGTTGTGACAATAGAAGAGACAAGCTAAAAGCATGCACTAGAAGGAACATCATCTACACCTATAACCCCGAAGGCTTGCTGTGGTGTCATTCCTGTGAGAGGACCTTCACCAATAAACTGCGCTTCAGCAGCCACATAAGAGCACACCAGTAGGACACAATTGCTAGGTAGTCCCAGTAAAGAGAATACCACATGTGATCGCTGTGGCCGTATACGGCCAGGACGTCATCATCATCATGAATGTGTGGTTTACGTGTTAGGAATTTTGCCATTTTTTGGTGTTTCCCCTTCAAATTACGCTTGTACGAGCGGACCATTTCTGTTACAGTCAATTTGAAGGTTAAAGCTGTTGGATACGAATTCGAGCAATTGCCATACGAGTTAAACTGTCCTACTCAAAAGTAATTGTAATACAAGTTGTCGAACCTATCCCTTTGACTAGAGTTTTTCTCACGCTAGACCGGAGCTTTATTTTATTTGATTGCAAATTAATAAAATAGAAAGAGCAGTAAACTATTTATTTTGCAAATATTAACTATAATATCATTTTGATTAGCCCTGATAGTACACAGAAATTCTAGTTGATTTAATTTGTAAATTGTTGTGATTTACCCTATTCATTATTTTGTATTTAAAGCCTTTTTACTAGAGGATTATCATTACAATATCTATAGTACAGTTTTAATCTGTTAAAGGAAACTACATCACTTTAAAAGTATTTTGCTTTGGATGTCCGTAATTAGATACTTTGTCGACTAAAACTGGAATAAATCAAATTGCCAATGTAAATATAAGTAATATAAAATTAAAATAATTTTTTTGCACTTTAGCGACATCACACAGAACACCACAAGCCTTGATGAAATTCTACTACTACAATTAAAAAAGCCAGGAAATACCAAAATGAACAGGAACTTATTCTGCAATGAACAGGTAATTCCATTTGAGGACGTAGTCGAATAACAATTTATAATTAAAAAAAAAAACATAAATGGGATTATAAAATATGGGTTCTATGAAGAGTTTCCTGCGTGTGATATAACTGTGTGTGAAATTTTTGTTAAGGTGAAAACAGACGCAATTTAGGGGTTGTAGTTTGTGTCAGTCAAATTAGAAACAAACTACAGCAGACGCTCAATAACGTGAACTAATTCAAACCAAGTGTGTTCACATTGTCGAAATGTTTACATTAGCAAGCGTGAATTTATTAATAAACACATTATTAAAAGAAACGTTTAATAACACAATAAAAACAAAACATATTATGACAGCGATAAGTAATACACATTTTTAATGAGAAGAAAAATAAGCATAAATTAGCGCCTATGTGCAACAATGACTAAAATAAACACCCATTCGATCGATTCAGCTGTGTCGCAGAGGGAAATCCCATACATAAATCGACAACTAACCGTCGCCAAGAACTGTTTACGTTATCGGGCGTTTTGTTTGATCATATAGTATGAATTTTCTGTTTACATTAGCGCGATGTTTTCATTATCCAGTGTTTACGTTATCGAGCGTTTGCTGTACTTATGACCACCCACCCAGGTTAAGTTGCTGTATTGAAATTTGTCCCTTTGTTTTTCAGTGCATTAACAAGCATGGGTTCTTTTCTAAATCAGGACGGGCATGATGAAACCCAGACTGAAGGACTAGCTGCAGTGATGGAGGCGAACAGAGCCAAAATGCAGGCTCCTTCTCAACCCTCGGTTCCACCAAATGCAGTACAGAGTAATATATTAAGTTTTTTTACGCATAGTAGTAAGACTAAAAATGTTACAATTACAGCATCTACCGGTGAGACAAACGATTCTTTGAAAAACCTCGCCGACGAAGAATCAATCCATGGGCGATTCGGCTGGACAACACTAGGCAAGGATTACATACCCTACATAATCAGAAGTGGCAAAAAATATTGTGCAGTGAGAATGTTCGAGTTAAAGGTGTTAAATAAATACCTGACAATTTTGCATCAAGACGTATACAACTGTGCAAGCATCCAAAGTTATTACATTACGGAAGCCGAAGCACAGTTACTGAACGCAATCAACTTCACGCACTGCGATTACCAGTTTGGCCATGAACAGTTCACACCCCTAGACCTAATAGTGCACTTAAGTGATGCTATAGAATTTTATAATTTCTTGGACACGTGTTGTACAAAGCTCTTAAATGGAGGCACCAACCCCTTGGATCGATGCGGATTCATTTGCATCGACAAGGAATCTGGGGTACCTTACACTGTGCACAATAGCCAGAAATATGTCCCTCTATTTTATTTTGACGGCGAGTTGGAAAACTTGAAGTTAAAATCCGATAAATTAGAGGGGTGGGATCTTTCCTATTTAAAATTTTGTTGCAAAGTTCAGGGAATAAGGAAAGAATTGTTTGACAATGATTCTTGTGCAGTGATTAGCTTAAATGACATTAAAAACTATTTTCCTGCTGGCACGTTATTCGAAGACTACTGGCCAAGCAACGTTGCGGACTCTCAGCTGCTAATCAACGGGAAGACTCCAACTCAAATGGGGCAATGGATGAGGCAGCCAACTGGTCCTCCAGTGACCCCAATACATCCACCGCCGGCTACTCAGGGAAAAGTGGTAAATAATAATCAACTGCAAAATGTTCAAGCTGTGTACTCCAGTTACGGTCGAACAGGTGGACAATCTGCCTACCCTGCTTTGCAGCCTCGGGCAGCAACCTCAGCTGTAAGACCAAGTTATCCATCCACTGCTGCAACTTCTCGTCAGTCTTGGCCTTCATATTATACAAGTATGGCTCAAGCACCTCCTTCACTAATTCGAGCGGATCAATTATAAATGTTCATTTTGCGGTTTGTGCTCTTTTTTTTTTAAATTCTCATTTCGTTCACTAACTTATATAATATAATTAGTGTTATTATTGTTTCTGTTATAGTGTAATCATCCAATAAATGATTTTTATTATTACATTGTTCAGAGAAAGTAAGTAATATACTCTCTGACATCAAAACTTTACATCAGCAAGATTCTGAATGTCAAGCCATTTACAGAGAGTGAAATTGAAAAAGCAATACACAGTATTACCAATGGTAAAGCTGCAGGCCCTGATGGTATATTACCAGAATTCATTAACCACCCTGCTGGTTGCATAGCCACATGCTCCAAGGACTGGTCAAATGGTCTCTAGCGTTAAGCAACATTCGCGGCGGTTGGCACTCGAACAGGTGTCCGACCTGTAGCGGTAATAAAATCGCAGGCAGCCTCGGAAGGCATGGTAAGCCGGCGGTCCCAGTTGTCATTTCGGTGACAGTCGTTAGGTTACGTCAGAGGTGCTCACGCAACCTGAAAACTCTGACACCAAGCTTCCTACCACAAGCCATACGACACGACGATTAACCACTTTAGGCCTAAATCAAAAGAATGGCTCTATAACAACATTTTTAAGAAGTTTGAGCTCCCAGTTACACTGCGAAAAGGTAATGTAATAGCCATACTGACACCTGGAAAACCAAGCGACTCTCCTGACAGTTACTGTCCGATTGTGCTGCTTTGCACATTGTATAAACTACTAGAAAAATTATTTTATGAGCGTATCTCTCCGGTAACTAACACAGCGATTCCTCTGGAACAAGCCGGATTCAGGCCGAATAGAAGCTGTTGTGACCAGGTTCTGGCTCTTACCACTCGCATAGAATCTGGATATCAAAAACGCCTAAAATTAACAGTTGCTTTCATCGACTGTCTTCTGCTTAAATTATATAACATAATTCCATGTAGAGGCCTAATGGGATTTGTGAATACTTTGATCGATTAATTATAGTAATGCTCTCGGGAATCCCTAGCAAAGCTAGAAAGCTGCATGATGGTCTACACCAAGGCTCTGTATTGGCGTCACTTCTATTCTATGTATACATCATGGACTATCTGACTGCCATCTGTAAGAACTTAATGTATACCAATGATACCGTCTTTGCATGTCAAACAAAAACCTAGAAGCTGTTGAAGATATCCTAATGGGAGATCGAGATGGTATAGATTTGTATTTTACTGAATGGGGTCTACACCGAAATTTCTCAAAAGCAGAAGTTTGTGCTTTCCATCTTAACAACTGGAAGTCGAATCAGAAACTAAATGTCACCTTTATGAACATAGAACTTAAAACGCAATCACACACCAAAATATATAGGAGGGATACAATAGCAAAGTTAGAAAGTTGCATGATGGTCTACACCAAGGCTCTGTATTGGCATCGTTTCTATTCAATGTATGGACTATCCGACTGCCATCTGTAAGAAGTTCATCTTAACGATGATATCGCCCTTGCATGTCAAACAAAAACCTAGAAGCTGTTGAAGATATCTTAACGAGAGATCGAGATGGTATAGATTTGTATTTTACTGAATGGGGTTTACACTGAAATTCCTCAAAAGCAGAAGTTTGTGCTTCCCATCTTAATAACTGGAAGTCGAATCAGAAACGAAATGTCGCCTTTATAAATATAGAACTTCAACACAATCACACTAATATTTATAGGAGGGATACAATAGCAAAGCTAGAAAGCTGCATGATGGTCTACACCAAGGCTCTGTATTGGCGTCACTTCTATTCTATGTATACACCATGGACTATCCGACTGCCATCTGTAGGAACTTAATCTATACCAATGATACCGGCCTTGTATGTCAAACAAAAACCTAGAAGCTGTTGAAGATATTCTAACGAAAGATCGAGATGTTATAGATTTGTATTTTGCTGAATGGGGTCTACACCTAAATCTCTCAAAAGCAGACGTTTGTGCTTCCCATCTTAACAACCGGAAGTCGAATCAGAAACTTAATGTCACCTTTATGAACATAGAACTTAAAACGCAATCACACACCAAAATATATAGGAGGGATACAATAGCAAAGCTAGAAAGCTGCAGGATGGTCTACACCAAGGCTCTGTATTGGCGTCGCTTCTATTCAATGTATGGACTATCCGACTGCCATCTGTAAGAAGTTCATCCATGCTGATGATATCACCGTTGCATGTCAAACAAGAACCTAGAAGCTGTTGAAAATATCCTAATGAGAGATCGAGATGTTATAGATTTGTATTTTACTGAATGGGGTCTACACCTAAATCTCTCAAAAGCAGAAGTTTGTGCTTTCCATCTTAACAACAGGAAGTCGAATCAGAAACTAAATGTCACCTTTATGAACATAGAACTTAAAACACAATCACACACCAAAATATATAGGAGGGATACAATAGCAAAGCTAGAAAGCTGCATGATGGTCTACACCAAGGCTCTGTATTGGTGTCGTTTCTATTCTATGTATACACCATGGACTATCCGACTGCCATCTGTAAGAACTTAATCTATACCAATGATACCGGCCTTGTATGTCAAACAAAAACCTAGAAGCTGTTGAAGATATTCTAACGAAAGATTGAGATGTTATAGATTTGTATTTTGCTGAATGGGGTCTACACCTAAATCTCTCAAAAGCAGACGTTTGTGCTTCCCATCTTAACAACCGGAAGTCGAATCAGAAACTTAATGTCACCTTTATGAACATAGAACTTAAAACGCAATCACACACCAAAATATATAGGAGGGATATAATAGCAAAGCTAGAAAGCTGCAGGATGGTCTACACCAAGGCTCTGTATTGGCATCGCTTCTATTCAATGTATGGACTATCCGACTGCCATCTGTAAGAAGGTCATCCATGCTGATGATATCACAGTTGCATGTCAAACAAGAACCTAGAAGCTGTTGAAAATATCCTAATGAGAGATCGAGATGTTATAGATTTGTATTTTACTGAATGGGGTCTACACCTAAATCTCTCAAAAGCAGAAGTTTGTGCTTTCCATCTTAACAACAGGAAGTCGAATCAGAAACTAAATGTCACCTTTATGAACATAGAACTTAAAACACAATCACACACCAAAATATATAGGAGGGATACAATAGCAAAGCTAGAAAGCTGCATGATGGTCTACACCAAGGCTCTGTATTGGCGTCACTTCTATTCTATGTATACACCATGGACTATCCGACTGCCATCTGTAAGAACTTAATCTATACCAATGATACCGGCCTTGTATGTCAAACAAAAACCTAGAAGCTGTTGAAGGTATCCTAACGAGAGATCGAGATGTTATAGATTTGTATTTTACTGAATGGGGGTCTACACCTAAATCTCTCAAAAGCAGCAGTTTGTGCCTCCCATCTTAACAACAGGAAGTCAAATCAGAAACTAAATGTCACATTTATGAACATAGAACTTAAACACATACACCAAAATATATAGGAGGGATACAATAGCAAAGCTAGAAAGCTGCATGATGGTCTACACCAAGGCTCTGTATTGGCGTTGTTTCTATTCAATGTATGGACTATCCGACTGCCATCTGTAAGAAGTTTATCCATGCTGATGATATCGCCCTTGCATGTCAAACAAGAACCTAGAAGCTGTTGAAGAGATGGAGATGTTATGGATTTGTATTTTACTGAATGGGATCTACACCTAAATCTCTCAAAAGCAGAAGTTTGTGCTTCCCATCTTAACAACTGGAAGTCGAATCAGAAACTAAATGTCACCTTCATGAACATAGAACTTAAACGCAATCACACACCAAAATATATAGGAGGGATACAATAGCAAAGCTAGAAAGCTGCATGATGGTCTACACCAAGGCTCTGTATTGGCGTCACTTCTATTCTATGTATACACCATGGACTATCCGACTGCCATCTGTAAGAACTTAATCTATACCAATGATACCGCCCTTGCATGTCAAACAAAAACCTAGAAGCTGTTGAAGATATCCTAACGAGAGATCGAGATGGTATAGATTTGTAGTTTACTGAATGGGTAGACCCTAAATCTCTCAAAAGCAGAAGTTTGTGCTTCCCATCTTAACAACAGGAAGTCGAATCAGAAACTAAATATCACCTTTATGAACATAGAACTTAAAACGCAATCACACACCAAAATATATAGGAGGGATACAATAGCAAAGCTAGAAAGCTGCATGATGGTCTACACCAAGGCTCTGTATTGGCGTCACTTCTATTCTATGTATACACCATGGACTATCCGACTGCCATCTGTAAGAACTTAATCTATACCAATGATACCGCCCCTGCATGTCAAACAAGAACCTAGAAGCTGTTGAAGATATCCTAACGAGAGATTGAGATGTTATAGATTTGTATTTTACTGAATGGGGTCTACACCAAAATCCCTCAAAAGCAGAAGTTTGTGCTTTCCATCTTAACAACAGGAAGTTGAATCAGAAACTAAATGTCACCTTTATGAACATAGAACTTAAACACACACACCAAAATATATAAGAGGGATACAATAGCAAAGCTAGAAAGCTGCATCATGGTCTACACCAAGGCTCTGTATTGCCGTCGTTTCTATTCAATGTATGGACTATCTGACTGCCATCTGTAAGAAGTTCATCCATGCCGATGATGTCGCCCTTGCATGTCAAACAAGAACCTGGCAGCTGTTGAAGATATCCTAACGAGAGATCGAGATGTTATAGATTTGTATTTTACTGAATGGGGTCTACACCTAAATCTCTCAAAAGCAGAAGTTTGTGCTTCCCATCTTAACAACAGGAAGTCAAATCAAAAACTAAATGTCACCTTTATGAACATAGAACTTATACACAATCACACACACCAAAATATCTAGGGGGATACTCAACAGAACACACATCGACAAACTTAGCACTAAATTACGAATAAGGACTAGAAATCACCTGGAACAGCCTGGGGCTCAGACGTTGAAACTCTTCGAACTGTTACATTATCTCTTGTCTATTCTTCAGCAGAGTACTGTTCTCCAGCCTGGATGAGCAGTTCACATGCAAAACCATTGGATATCCAATTAAATAAAGCGATACTTTTAGTACCGTTCTTTCGTGGCTCTCTGTGCTAAGCAACATTGCTCCTCCCAGTCACAGACGATCAATGGCGGTATAGAGGAAGTTCCAAAAGCTATATAAAAACCACTATCTACCAATACATGGAAGATATGCTGCTCATAAACTCTGAACGATTGAAATCGAAAAAGCCATTCTGGGTAGCTGCCAACAAAAATTTGCAGTCCTCAAAAGCAACTGATACTCGATCCTACTTAGAAAGTACCAGGCTTTACCTTAAGCAGATTATCATGGCACTCAATACAGTAAATGCTCTGCCTTAATGGGGATTTTCCGACTCTGCAATGTAGCTGCGGTCACTCATCGCAAACCATACAACACCTCATTAGTGAATGCCCGGAAACAGCATATGATGGACACATTAAAGATATTCACCAATTTGTTCTCCTGTGCTAGAATGGTTAACAGAGAAAACCCCAGCACTGTGATAATTCTTTTTACCGTGTACGTTTATCAGCCAAACATTCTATTTCCTACGATGTTATTGGTATTCCATCAGTAAATCGATTTTCCTGTAGGTAAAACAAATATAATTCAATCAGAATTTGAATTTATAAAGGATACCAGTTATTTGTCCATTTATAATTGCAAATATAATGTGCGTTGAAAAAAAAGTTATCGAGAGGGCTTTGAAGAAGATTTTGTCTTATGACGGCATGTCGGTGATTATTACATCGCTCTACCCAGAATTCAACACGCTCGGTCGCTTGTGTAGTCAGTTGTCAAAGTGAGGTTGTGTACATACGCAATCCATAAAATAAGTTATGACGTGACTTTAAAAAATTAGTGTTTGACACAAGGCCACTTGATAACGGTTTTTTTCTAACGCACTCTAATTCAAATTAGCTGAAGATATTTTGGAATTAAGTTGTTCTGTCAGTCAGGCTTTGTTAGATAAAACAAGTTAAATTCTTAAATATTTTTTTTATAAAGGCTTGATGATGCATAATAGTTGGAAACACGCACATTTAACTGTTGGTTTAACCTAAAACTGTAAAATTTGAGTTATAAAGGTAAAAATTCAATTTTGCCGATATAAAATACTGGTATATACTAAAACTAATTAGCAATAAATAACATATATTAATGAAATTTAAAAACTGATTATCATTGATCTTTCATAACAGATTTATTAATAAATGTAATCTTATCTACACAGAAAAAAAAATAACTATTGAAAAACGCAGCTCACAAGTCTTCATACATTAATTAATGACACTATAAAAATAACTCTTAAAACTAATTTAGTGTTTTGCAGGACCTCCATTAGCATTTATAACGGCCTGTAATCGTCTAGGCATTGACAAAATTAAATTATCTGTAACTGCCACTGGAATCATAGACCATGCCCTCTCCAAAGCTGTTCTAAGGCTGTGCCGTCTGTTATTGTCTATCGTCCAATTCTTCCCAGATATGTTCAATTGGGTTCAAATCCGGCGACTAAGGAGGATGATCAAGGGTTTTGGGGACATTATAAACTATCCACTGCTTCACGTTATGGTCAGCGTCCTTAAGGGTCATGGTCTTGTTGCAGTGTTCAACGCCTGCCAAGACCTAAGCGATAAACACTGGGTAACAAGTAAGCACGCAATATTTCAATATATTTCATCTGATTCAGAATACCCTGAATAAACTGTAAATTTCCTAGTCCAGCTACCGCCATCAAACCCCACATCTGAGGCGCTTTCGATTTGCACACACGAGCTGCTAGGTGCAACTCGGGGTAGATGACTACGCGTATTGTTTGCAAGAACATTTTGCTCCAGGTCTGCTCAATTTTACTTTCCCTCTTCCCCTCGTGCACCTGCTTTATGGTTGGGGTTTTACTGTTCCACAACTGCTCCGTTAATTAGTTAGGTTAGTTTGACACTTGTTTGGTTAACTTTTACATGAATAACCTAACATTTTAGGAAATTGTTATTTTTTTAGAAGATAAACAAACGAAACTGCCTACTGTTCTTGCCGCTAGTATCTAACGGTCTCCTAGTGCTAGTCCTAGTGCACTTCATAAAATATTGAAACTATTCTGTGGTCATGTGATGAAGTGATTCTAAGGGGCCTATTTTATAACTCATAGCGATGTCGTCAAGCACCAGTTACAATTCGATTCTCGTTCCGATAACGATTTTTCAATTAAAACCAATTTTGTAACTTTTCATAATCGTTACTAAACAATTAAACCGTTACGGTATGATCGCTAAAGAACGACACCTCTGTTGGCAGTCGTTAAGGAAAGCTAGATGCCTATTTTGACCAATAACATTATTTATTTATTCTTTTCATGATTGTTATTGTTACGACTGTTAAAATATGTTGCCATGGTTGGGCATAATAACTTTTAGAAGCTTTGGCGGAGCTAGAACGAATGCAGGTAGATGTTTACTTCCTTCGTCCAAAATACGAATGGAGTATTGTAATCGTAAAAAAATCCAATGGTGTCCCCATAGGGTATACCATATACGCCGTATACTCCCAGGATTTTCTGGGCATACTGCGTATAATCTCAAGCAATTTTGTGAAAACTCGTTGAATGTGCTTACAAATTAAGCCGTCAAGCCGAACACTACTTGAACAATTGTCTGCACCAAGGCTGCCAGTGTTTGTAGGATTTACCCCACCACGCCAAAAAAAAAAAAAAAAAACGACAAGAAAGAAGATGCATTACGATAATCATTTTTTATCAATACATTTAATTAGGTTAATCGATTTTTTTTTTCAATTTTATATGGAAAAAATAATACATTTTCTAACTCATTTGTTGTAATTTTTTTATTTTTGAAACTTTACAGTTCATCACAGCATTAAGTTTTTTGCCAAAATACAACTAATCAGGTATAGACTGCACTGTAGTGTTTTACAAAGTGAAGTCAGCAACAGCCTCATGAAATTTTCAACATCCTATTGGAACACCTAGCTTAAAATTATATAAAAATTCTCCGAAATATGGCAGTGATCTTTGTGGAGCGTTTTCCTCTGATTTTCAGCTTCGGCCATTACTTCAAGAAATTTTACCAGCTCACTACTTTTGATCTTTGAAAATCTCCGCAATAAATAAGAACACAATTTAATTTAATTTTGAAATACACAATTACATTTTAAACGTCAACTGTCAAACCGCTGTCAAAATCAGTAAATTTCTCAACAATGAAGTAAGCTGCAGGTATACTGTTCATCCTAAAATTGAAAGTTTATAGCTCCGAAAAAGCGTTGAAGGTCGATGCTTAACGATGATGCTTACAAAATAACATGTTTGTCCAAATCGTTCGCAACATCGTAATTGAAGGTGCGAACGATTATAGTTAGCTAACGAATCGTACCATAACGATTTTATATAAAATAGACCCCTAAGTGTATTATTTAAAACTACTTTAAGTTGCGTCGAGCTACACTAGAGCGAGTTACTTCTGCACATACAAACACCAAATTGAAAGCGCCTCATGACACTGCCGCCTCCATGCTCCACTGTTGGTGTCATATTTTCAAGTTTTAATTCCTCGTTAATCTTCATCTAAAATTCATTCGTGACAGATATCACGGTTACGTAATACTTTTGGTCTTCCAGATCTGGGTTTGTTACTAATATTACTGGTTTGTCTATACTTTTTGATAATCGATTACACTGCAGCTCTGTTTTTTCTTACAGTTTTAGCGATTGCACCGTAAGACTTTACATCTTCCCGGAGTTTAACAATTAAATTCCGTATTTCAATACTTGTTTCTCTTTTGTTATTATTCATAATCAACAACAATTAAAGCAGAACCATTATTTCACCTGTTTCACTAGTTCAAGAGACGTCAACAACACTGAAAACAATTGTTACATATGTCACTTAATTGAATTTTTGTTGACACGTGCCTACTTTGCTTAATACCTGAAACTGTAGACTTTTGTGAGCTGCGTTTTTCGATAGTTATTTTTTTCTGTGTAGATCAGACCGCATTTATTAATAAATCTGTTATGAAAGATAATCAGTTTCTATAAATCTATATTTTTTATTTCTTTAAATTATGTTATTTATTGCCAATTAGCTATAAAATGTGGTCTGTATGAACACTTTTGGGAGTCACCGTATGTGTGTGCGAAACCTATTCGAACAAAGTTACTGAACACGGTACAAGAGGAAGGAGGATATTGGTGGTGCAAAGTTCATTTGCCACTTACAAATAAGGTATGAGCTCGAAGAAAGAAAATGTCATGATGTAATTGTATCCCAACTTTGATAGATAATTATATCTGAGACTATAAAGTAATAAGTAAATGAAATGAATTTATTGTATTTAAAATAAGTGTTCAATAAATGAAGGCCTTTTAAACAATATAAGATTAAAATTTGTGTATAACCTAGTTAAAGATAGTCATTATGTAAACATGCAGTATTACCCATATAAAGTTGAGTTTATTATCATATATTAATTTACTATATTACCTGAAGAAATTGATTTAATATTAAAGAATACAGATTTATAGTTAATAAATAACAATTGTCTTGTATAAAAGTCATGAGTTTTTATTTGTGCAAGTTCTAATTATAATTCCACAGTGACCTAAAGAGTTAATTTGTTCTGGTTGCATGCGCGAGCCGTGGACAATAAAAGGTAAGAAATAGAATAACAATTGATAAAACCCTGAGAATAATGATTAAATAAAATAAATTTATAAGGACCATAGCAATATTTATATTTATTTATAACTTTCTTCAGCGTGTTAGTGTTTATTATTTGAATTTGTCTTGTAAAACCACTTACAGTTTAACTTTCATACGATATATACAGGGTGTTTACAAAAAGGTATGATATTGTATCCATGTACAATACTCGTCAAATTGCAAAATCAACTGTTTCAGAGAAAGTTGATTTTGTTTTTTTATAAAAAAAATTGCATTGTGACAAAACAAACAGTTAATGTGCTAATAGCTAAATATTAGATAACGGAAAATACCTAAAAAAGTAAAGGTTCTACACGTCCACCTTCCATTACATGTACATTACAGTACATACATACAAGATGGCCGAATAATCAGATGGGGAGGAGAGCTCCCTGGAAAATGGTGATGTAAACAGTGAAAAAGCAAGAAAAATTGTATTTCATGTAAAAGAAATGTAGGAAAATCGAAAGTGAAGTGTAGGAAATGTGGAGCAGTGTATCACAACAGCTGTGCTCTTGAATTAAAAAAAAAACTTTCTGGAGAAATGATCTGTTGTGCAAATAAAGAAGAAAACATATTTTCCTCAGAGATACAGGCAAAAGACTACATAACTGAAAATGAACTATTAAAAAAATTGGTGCAAGAAATGGAAGACAAAAATAAGTTACTTACAAAGTACCTACATAACCTAGAAAAACAAATACAAGCTTACGAAAATGATAAAGAATCGAAAGACAAATTATGCACATTACTGAAAAACGTAAACACAGAGAAACCAAAAAACACGCCCAGTATAGTATTAATTAAACCAAAAACAACACAAAACCCAAATTTAATCAAAGAAGATATGCGCAGAAACATTAAAATATATATATAAATTAGCGCTACAGGCCCCGTAGGCCTAAGGCTTGTACTATTTTTTTCCATCCTTTTCTCTCGGTTGCCTTTTGTTCCCATTTTGCGATTCCTAGTTCCAGCAAGTCTTTCTCTACACTGTTCAGCCAGTTATTTTTCGGTCTGCCCTTCTTCTTGTTTGTTTCCATTATGCTTTTCAACATCTTCTTTGTCACCTGGCAGTCTAGAAGTTTATATATAATCAGCTTTTTAACCGCAAGCAGTTATGGCTACTTTTTTCAAAGTTTTCCAAATCCTGATTTGGGTTAGATTAATTCCCATTTCTTCTGTTGTTTTTTATATCGTTTTTATTGTTTTCATTTTTAATCTGTGAGTTTTTTGCTCGTTCTTGCTTCTTCTGCTATCTTTGCCCATTCCTTCCTCTTTTTACACTTCTCTTTCCAGTTCTTTATTCCTAGCTTCTTTAGGTCTTCTTCTACATCATCGAGCCATCTCAGACTAGGTCTACCTCTTCTTCTTTTTTCGGTTGGTGTCCATTCTGTTATTACTCGTATTGCTCTTTTTTTATCTGCCCTCATTACGTGACCTAACCATTTTATTCTCTGAGATTTTGTATATGTAACAATATCTTCCCCTTTCATTTGTTCCCTCAGGTCAAAGTTCATTCTTGGTCTAAATTCGTCTTCTTCTGTTCGTACTAGGCCCATTATTCTTCGTAATATTTTCCTTTCAAACACTTTTATTAGATCTTCATCTTTTTTAGTTAAGGTACATACCTCTATTCCATATGTCACTACTGGTCTAATAATGGTTTTATATAGTTGTAGTTTTGCTTTTTTACTTAGGTATTTATAGTTTAAGAATGTTTTGTTTGCATAATATGCCTGTGTCCCATCTGTATTTTTTGTTTTGTTTTTTCACTAGTCTTATATTTTTTATTATAAATTGTTATTCCCAAATATTTAAGGTTCTGGACTGCTTCAAATTTATAGCCTTTAATTTTAAGATATTCTTCATTGCTGCTGTCACTATATTTTAAATATTTAGTTTTATTTTCACTGATTCTTAAACCCATTTTTTGTTGTTTCCTCCTCTAGTCTCATGAAACTTTTTATTAGCCCCTCTTTTGTTCTGCTGATAATTGTAACATCATCTACGTAAGCGATAATTTGTGTGTTTTTAATATTTATTGTCCCTTCTAACTCTGATCTTCTAATTGCACCTTCTAAGGGTATATTAAACAATGTAGCTGACAGCATATCTCCCTGCCTAACGCCTTGTTGTACAGTAAACCTCTATATTTTAGGTATTCAGTAATTATTCCATCACTTCCTGGCGTCTTATTGTTTTTTAGGTGTCGTATTGCCTGTTTTACCTCTTCTGTTGTTGGTTCTTCTATTTTTTCATTATGCTGTGTAATGTTCGTTTTTGCTATTGTATTCGTTTCCGGTTCCTTTCTGTATAGTTGTTCATAATAGTGCTTCCATATTTGTTGTATTTCTTTCGTTTCATATCTTGTCCTTCCTTCTGTGTCTTTATATCCCGTAGTTTTTATTCTAAAGTTCTTCTTTTCTAGTTTTATTCTCTGGTAAAACATTCTTGTGTTTTTATTGTTATATTCATCTTGCATATCTTTTATTTTCTTTACATGTGTTTCTTGCTAGAGCATTTGCGTCTTTGTAAATTTGTTTGTCTTCTTCTGCATTTGATTGCAACCATTTTATCCATGCTCGGTTTTTTTCATCTCTTGTCTTCTTGCACTCTTGGTCGTACCATTCTTTACTTTTTTCGTGTTCCTTGTGACCCACGCATTTTTCTGTTGTTTCCAAAATACTAGTTTTTATGTTATTCCACTGGATTTCGATTCTATTTGTATTTGTACAATCAGTGAGGGTTTGCTTTTGCTGAAGTTCTTACGTTATTCCTTCTTCTAATGCTTGTTTCACCTTTCGTTCTTTTATTTTGTATATATCCAATGTGTTATTTTTTTATTCTCTCTTTTCTTCTTAGGTTTTTTCTTTCCTTGGTCGTTGCAATTACTAAGTTGTGGTCTGAATTTACGTTGGCGCCTCGAAAAGATTTATATCCTGTATGTTATTAGTTCTTTCTTTCGTTATCAGTACATGATCTATTTGACTCGTCGATGTTTTGTGCTTCTTTGGGTGAGGAAACTTTGTGCTGACAATAAATAAATTCGTTGCTGCTGCCAAGTTGCATATTCTATTCCCATTGTCGTTTGTTTTTTCATGAATTGTGTTCTTTCCTGCTACAGCTCTTATATACTCCTTACCAATCTGGGCATTTATATCTCCTAGTACTAGTAGTGTATCGTATTTTGGTGCTTTTTCACATTGAGATTGCAGTTCTTCATAAAACTTGTCTTTCTTATCACCCTCTTCTATCTCTGTTGGGGCATACACACATATGAAGGTAGTATTATACATTTTTCCTCGAATTCTTAGGATTGACATTCTGTCATTTATGGGTTCAAATTTCATTATGTTAGGAGTTTGTTTTTTGGAAACGATAAAACCTGTTCCATTCCTTCCTTGTTTTTCCCCTCCACTCCAGAATAATGTATGGTTATTTTTCTTGATTTCACCTGCTCCAGCCCATCTAGTTTCTTGTAATGCCATAATATCAATATCATAGTTTTTCATTGTTTGCATAATTTCATTCATCTTTCCAGGTTGTAAAAGTGTTTTTATGTTCCATGTCGCAATCCTTGTTTTGTGTTTTTTTGTTTTTCTTTTTTCTTTTTATTTTTCATATTGCTTTCCTCTTCGTTTAATTTATAACTCTCCTGCTTCTTCTCCTTTTTTTCTCTTTGCCTTTTCGCTTTGCATTCTGTTGTTGTCAATGTTTTTTCCGTCCGCTTTTCTGCTTCTTCTACTTTTTTGGATGGTGTTGATTCCTTGTTGTTCTCGTTATGCTCTTGAGAGTTGCGTTTAGTGTTTCCTCAACGAACACTGAACTATCTTTTGTACTGCCGGTCTTCTGTTCATCCTTCTCCTTTCGTCCTTTTCCGTAGGGTGCCAAAATCGTCTGTGTCCAGTTCTTCTTTTTTGGGATTGCTCCTTTTGAGTTATTTTCCCCTTCCTCATCTGTTGATCTTCCTCTTTTCTTATTATCCTCTTTGTTTTCCTCTGTTTTTCTTAACTCTTCTTCTTCCATGCTTTGTTCGTCTAACTCTTTGATCCTCCATTCCTCTCCATTTACTATCAACCTATCTCTTAGTATCATTGCTTTCATTCCTCTTCTCCTGGCTTCAATCTTATAAGGTATTAGTTTTTTCTGGATATCTCTTGTCTTCTTATCTAAATCTTCACTTACTGCAATCTGTGTTCCTTTTAATCCTGATAGATTCTTTAATATTTCAATTTTCTTAAATTTTGTTGTAAGACCCACTTTAACTGGTCTATTTACATTTCCTATACTTCTCCCTATTCTGTTTATATAATCTATTTCGCAATCCTCGCTAGTTACTCCGATTCGTCCTATTACATCTTTCAGAATTTTATCTTTCAACATCCTCGCATCTTCTCTGTTCTCTTCGGGGATACCGAAAATTATAATATTCTTTTTCCTTGTCTCATTTTCTTGCTTGCTGCTTCATTACGACTTCCTCTAGCTTTTTAATTTTATCCGTTTGTTGTTTCAAATTAATGCCTAATTCATCTATTTTCTTCTCCATTCATATCAATTTCCTCATGATGTCCATTAGCGTTGGTTCTTTGCCGTCTTCCATTCTTCACGTATTATTTGTGGTTGTATTTATGCTGTAGACGCTTGTAACGAGTTTGGTCCCAACTTTTTAATTTACTTCTTTTGTGTTTT
The DNA here is from genome assembly GCA_940337035.1 of Agriotes lineatus. Taxonomy (NCBI): domain Eukaryota; kingdom Metazoa; phylum Arthropoda; class Insecta; order Coleoptera; family Elateridae; genus Agriotes; species Agriotes lineatus. The sequence goes on along the minus strand of OW679196.1, from coordinate 94,334,121 downwards.
CGCTTGTGTGCATAATTTGAATTCGACAGGGTTCTGTTCGTCGCACACTTCGTATAGCTTTTTACTCGTGTGCAGAACTTGAATTCTGAAGCGTTCTGTTCGTCGCGCACTTCGGATAGTTTTTCACTCGTGTGCAGAATTTGAATTCCGCGGCGTTCTGTTCTTGTTAGCTTTGTTAGTCGTACTAATTTTGTCGGTATCCGTAGATTGGTCATAGCTTCATAAAGTTTTTCCCTGTTTATAGTATCATACGCTGTTTTAAAATCAATAAATATAACGTGTAGGTCTAGATTGTGTGCATAGCTGTTTGCTTGAATTTGTTTTATTGTAATGATCTGATCGTTTACAGATCTATTTTGTCTAAATCCGCATTGGTATTCTCCTAGAATTTGTTCTACTCACTCGTTAATGCGTTCTTTTAGGCAACTAGCCATAACTTTATATGTCACATCTAGAAGTGCTATACCCCTGTAGTTGTCACATACGGCGATATCTCCTTTCTTATGTACTGGGTGTATAATTGCTTCTAACCATCTTTTGGCGATTTTTTCTTCTCTCCACAACTTTAAAATAAACAAATGTGTACTTTCGTGCGGCTTATCCCCCGCCCCTTGTTTGATTAGTTCCACTATTATCCAATTTTCACCGGCACTCTTATTATTTCCTTGATGTTTTATAATATTTTGAATTTCGAGTTAAGCTTGGTTCATTTATTCTGTCTTCGTTTTGATCTGCTAACTCTCTTTCGTAAATTGTATCGTTCAAATCAGCATTCTCACCTCTTAACATTTCTTCAAAATGTTGTCTTCATCTACTTAGGATTTCTGGGACACCTATTAAATTATCGTTTTTATCCTTACAGTACAGCACTTGTGGATGGTATTCTTTGCTATTCTGTATAATAATAATAATGCGTTTTAAGATGGCGACTGATAAGACGTGTATAAAATGCAAGGTGGATTTTGATGAAGATAAGATAGTGGGTTGTAATGGTTGGTTTCATTTGAAATGTGCAAATATGACTGAACAACAGTTGGCAGTCGTAGGTATAGTCGTGTTCAAAAATGTGTTGTACAACGACAGTTGCACGTTTATTGGTGCTTGTGTTATTACTCAATAACGGCTCACACTGTGTCATTAAGTAGGTAGATCTAGATGTATACTTTCAAAATATTTTTATATACAACATTTTTTTCTTCATTTATATTCACAAAGCACAACTGTTGTACAACACTTTAATGAACACGACTGTACCGTGCGAAGGATTAAAATGGTTGTGTAAGAAGTGTTTAGGTGAATGTGAGGTTAGGAGTGAAAAGATAACCAATAAACATGTTATGGAAAGCATTGAAGCATTAAAACTAGTAGTGCTTAAGCATAATAATATTGGAGTACACAAAGAATAAGAAAACAGTCACAAGAAAACATATGCTGCAACTGTGTATGAAAGGGGCGTTGGGACAATTGTAGTGCAAGACAAAAAGGGACAGAAAAGATCAGATGTGGTTAAAGAAGCACTTATTAAGAAGGCCATTAATCCAAGCGAACTAGAAATTTTAATAGTGAGCGTAAAGAATTACAAGAATAAAGGTGTCGTAGTAACCTGTGAAAATCGCCAGGAAAGGGTGAAACTACAGCAGGCAGTGGAGCGTGTACGTTCCTTCCCATGGTTTTATTAGGTTCCAAAATTAGGTGTAATCAAATCAATCAGTTTGTAAAGCGTCAACGATCATATTCCATAAGTTACGGGGGATTTTGTAATTGTACCACAGTTTAACTTAAATTCAATATATGTCATATTAGTTTTCGAGGGTGTTTTATTTATCCAAAAACTCAGCCTTACAACCCCGACAATTTAACGGTGGTCACTGGTCAGCAGATGAGATTTCAACCCCTACGTGCACTTAGTGATCTACGGGTTAAAACTACCCCTATATTACTGACAGGGTGCAGACGTTACAGCTCCACAGATGCCTCTGCGTATTATTTAGGTAGCCATCTATTGTGAAACGTCCATATTATTGTTCATGGTTGCTCTAAATACGGATAAAATACGATTAAAAGCAATGAATGGTATGCGAAAATCGAAACTGCTTTTTTTAAACGCTATATTAATCTAAATGAAGGAATTATTTGTTAAAGAGAATGGAAATATGCTCCTATTAATTTACTGTAACCCGAAAAACACTTCAGAAGGACATTAGAAGTTACTGTATCCATGTGGCCATTTGTACACCTTTTTTCTGATAAATATAAGCTCCACAGATGCCTCTGCGTACTATTTAGGTAGCCACCTATTTTGAAACGTCCATATTGTTCATGGCTGCTCTAAATACGGATAAAATACGATTAAATGCAATAAATGGTCCTCGAAAATCGAAACTGCACTTTTTAAACGCTGTCTAAACGAAGGAATTATTTGTTAAAGACTGTGTAAATGTGCTCCTATTAATTTACTGTAACCCGAAAAACACTACAGAAGGACGTTAGAAGTTACTGTATTCATGTGGCTATTTGTAAGCGTTTATTCTGTTAAATATAAACTCCACAAATGCTTCTGCGTATTATTTAGGTAGCCAGCTATTGTGAAACGTCGATATTGTTGTTGAGGGCTGCCCTAAATACTGATAAAATATAATTAAATGCAATAAATGGTCCGCGAAAATCGAAACTGCTCTTTTTAAACGCTATATTAATCTAAATAAGAGAATTATTTGTTAAAGAGTATGGAAATATGCTCCTATTAATTTACTGTAACCCGAAAAACACTTTAGAAGGATATTAGAACTTACTGTACCCTATGGCCATTTGTAAGCGTTTATTCTGATAAATATAGACTCCACGAAGGCCTCTGCGTATTATTTAAGTAGCCAACTATTGTAAAACATCCATTTTGTTGTTGATGGCTACCGCAAATACTCATAAAATATAATTAAATGCAATGAATGGTCCGCGAAAACCGTAACTGCTCTTTTTAAACGCTATATTAACCTAAATGAAGGAATTATTTGCTAAAGAGTGTAGAAATGTGCTCCTATTAATTTACTGTAACTCGAAAAACACTACAGAAGGGCACTAGAAGTTACTGTATCCAAGTGGCAATTTGTAAGTGTTTATTCTGATAAATATAAACTCCACGAAATCCTCTGCGTATTATTTAGGTAGCCAACTATGAGAACGTCCATATTGTTGTTGATGGCTGTCCTAAATACGGATAAATATAATTAATTCCAATGAATGGTCCACCAAAGTCGAAACTGCTCTTTTTAAACGCTATATTAACCTAAATGAATGAATTATTTGCTAAAGAGTGTGGAATTGTGCTCATATTAATTTACTGTAACTCGAAAAACACTACAGAAGGACATTAGAAGTTACTGTATTTATGTGGCCATTTGTAAGCGTATATTCTAATAAATATAAACTCCACGAAGGCCTCTGCGTATTATTTAGGTAGCCAACTATTTTAAAACGTCCATATTGTGTTAGATTATTTTCGACCTCTTTCGTTTTGCTCAAAATTACGTTTATTTGTCGCCCGAATTCTTACTGATTACGGCCCTGTACAGTTACATTCAAATTCGTCTTAGCAGCATTCTTCGTTTAGTGCACAAAGTGCGTATTTGTTTCGACAATCAAGCGTTGAACGCCTAAATAAATCAAATACTTTATTTCAAGTAGAAGCAAAAACAGTCCTTGAAGCCTTAGGTTTTCTTTCAGGCAATTCAGCGCTCAAAGTTCTTGAAAATTGGTCGTGTAATTCGACACCTTGGGATTCGTTGCAACAGCAAGGAAATTTCTTCTAGAACGTTCTATGGGACCATTGGAAATAAAGTTTGATAAGCCCTTAGTTAACCGCACGTATAGAAATTATGGTTTTGGAGTTCGAAGTTTTCTTCCATTGTACTTCTTCGCGCGGAATTCGATTGAAAAAAAATCTGTACCCAGCATTTGAGTGAGCAAGACGTATGTGAAATTTCGCGCCCCCGACTGTGGCGTGACGCTGCAGTTGGGGGAGCTTTTGTTAACGCATTAATGAACTTTTGGCTGCGTTGTTTTTGTGAGCTTTTGGCTAACTTGTGGTGATTAAGTTGTGAATCCTTTTTGGTTTTTGTGCGAACTTTTCGAGTGTCTTGGGCACGTCAATGGCGAGTGCAGTTAAACCCGAGTCTTCGAAGTGAACATTAATCCTTGGTGTCTTTGAAAATGCGCGGTGGGCAGAGGAAGTGTATTTAACTCGGACGTTGTTAAATTGGCCGATTTTCGTTTCATACAGTTGGTCTCCTGGGAGACTTTTGGCACATTTTGCCGATTCGATTAGAGAAACGATATCTGATGAGCCTCAACTAACTTTTTTCCCTGTTAAGTCGGGAAAAAACCATTGCGTAATGCATATCTGTGTCAACGTCGAGTTTAATTAAAGGGAGGGCCCCCGCGCGATATAGTGTTGTTTGCTGTTACTTCGTTGATTGATGTTTGCTGCCGACTATCTTCAATTCCCTCGAGTTTCTGCTCCACCTGTTGCCTCTTCTGGAGAATTCGCTACACCTCTGGCACGTTTTACCAGGCCGCCACGAGGACAACTACATCTGCACTTAAGACTGCATGCTGCAACTATCAGGTAGGCGCCCTGCATTGTACCAATTAGGTAACTCTGGTGCCTAACTTAATGTGCGATTTATATTTTATTGTGCGTCAGTGCTTTATAAACGTTGTGTACGTCCGCTAGGACCTATTATCTGTTTCAGTTAATGTTTACCAGGGGCTTTACTCCTGGCGTCCATTTATGTCATTTGTTTTGGATCATACTGTGTTTTTTTGTGTCTTTGTAACTAGCCCTTAAGATATATTTTAGTTTTGTGGGGCCCCCTTTCGTATTCACGTAGGATATCGTATTACTAATTTAAACTCACCTCCGGGTGTTGTGTTAATGTACCGATTTGTGTAAACTGTCACTTGTTTCTTTAAATAATAAACTTGTTAAAGTCAGTTCATTCTTTTTATGAATCTTGAAACCCCTTCTGGGTCATTCACTAATACAGTGTGGCAAAGGCCAAGTGTAACTAATTTTGTGAAGTTGAAGCATGCTCTTTTGATTAAGCGAGCCCCGAGATTTGGGCCATTCAGTGTTCTTTTGTTATTCTTTAGTGACGGTGGCCTTGAAGGTAAGTGATTTAACGACAAGGTCGCCCGGCTACTCTGAGGAGGCTTGGTGAACAACAGGCCGGAGGTGTTCAGCAACGTACTTGGGAGGACTTCTACATAGGCTACGTGTATTGTTCTTGGTTCTAGACACGTCAGCCACCCCTAATCAGAACCAAGTGACGCTCAGGCATTTCTCTTTCTGTTAAGCAATCCATCAGGGTAAGTGCCGCCGGTTTTCTTTGAGCTTTCGAACCACGCCTTCCCGACTGAGTTAAGTGCGAGTAACCGGAGCAACAAAATCTGCTCCAGCACTTTAAGATCTGTGTTATTTTTAGTAAAACCGGCGAACCCTGTAGTTTGTACCCGTTTTTGAACAATCAATACGACCTATGTCGATATGATGAATTAGTACCGTAACAATTGTTGCTGACGGCTGCCCAAAATACGGATAAAACATAATTAAATGCAATGAAGGGTTCGCGAAAACCGTAACTGCTCTTTTTAAACGCTATATTAATC
>OW679196.1:94177958-94328357 GCA_940337035.1 Agriotes lineatus | reverse complement strand
ATCCATTTGACAAGATATTTACATTTTTCAGGTGTTAATTTCTATAAGTCCAATATTGCTCAATTGCTCCACTAAATTTATTTGGCATCAGTTTGTGACGTCTTTATCCGTCCACACCAGCACGCGAGCAAGCATGTAAAATAAAGTGGCATATTCATATCATGTTCATAATTCTTATCCAAATTGCAATAAACATTAATATTGAATGCTTTTCTTATGCATTATTTCTTATTTTCGTTTCTGTCGTCAATTGTCAAATTATTTAAATTTTTTATCCTTAATTTAAACAGATCCGGCAACAATGTACCTATTCAGAAAATATAACCTTAAACTGAAAGCAACCTAACCTAACACAAAAAGTGTCAAATTTCATTAGGGAGTTTAGTTGCCACAGAGGTACTGCCAATCAAATTAATAGATGAACATAGCCTCGCCTGACCCAAAAAGATCGTGAACGGCTTATATGCATTGCAATTTCTTAATGTTATTACCGTGCTATGCCTTGCACTTTTCTGTTATTCATTATAATTTTGTAATTCATTTCAAAATTGGGTTTTTCTGAGTCATCTGCTTCCTCCGTCGATCAGTAGCTGTACATTTATGTATGTTGTGTTTGCGAGTTTACCTTTAATTCTCAATATCGATATTCTTCCATTTATTGGTTTGACTTGTAATACTTTATTTTGTATAGTATTAGTTATAATAAATCCTGTACCGCTTCTCTTTGCTCCTTCCATCTCAGTACCTGTATTGCTGCTACATCTACAAGGTATCTTAGTAGTTCTCTCGTTTATTTTCCCCTGGTTTTAACACCGATCTGCCAATTTCTGTATTACTGCAACATCTATTTTATTAGTTCCCTCATTCAACTTCCCTGGTTATAAGATTGATTTTATGTTCCATGTTTTTATTTTTATTTATTTGTTCATTGTTATTTGTTACTTCTTTTCTACGTTTTTTTGCAGTCTAAAATTGATTTTTTGTTCCTCTTCCTGTGCCATTCTCAGTCTGTTCTCATTTTATTTTCTCAGTTTTCTGCCGTTTTTTACTCCTCAATTTCAAATTTTGTTTGTCTTTGTTTGTTTCAAACGTAGATCTTCTCCATTACCGTCAGTTTCTGGTAGCTTATCCTAGTCATCTAGGTACCTACCTATCTTTTTTCTCGTTTCTCCTTTGCTTTCTCTCTTATAGCTTTCTGTATCTTTCTTTCTTTCCAGTCCAGTTAGCTTTTTATGTAAATTTCCGTTTCCCTTAGCTTCTGTTTGTTCTCCATTACCATTTTTTTAGTTTTCGATTCGGGCTTAACAATTATTGGTTTTCTATATTTTACCATGCCCACCTCATACGTAGCCGTATGCTGTATATACGGCTATGTTGATTCCTAGTTTTCCTGTAAACACTTTTCGGTGTCTGTTTTTGTATTTTGATCTCAAATAAAAGTTGCTCTCATTCTTTCCTTGTGCCATATTCATCTACGCTGTTTGGTAACTTTTTTTTAATTTTCTTATCTCCTCATTATTACCCTTTAGTTCATTTTTCAGTTTTAGCACTTCTACAATGTTTTTATTTATTTATTTATTGCTTACTTGTTAAATATATTTTTTGTATTTATTTATTATCAGTTTTTCAAGGTATCTCACTTCCGTCTGCAAAATACCTGTTACTAAACTGTAGAAAGAAATACGAAATAAATGGGTATATATGTACGCTACGAATGAGCAGGAGCCAAAGAAAATTCGATAATTTACAAATTAGGCTCACATTAAATAAAAAAAACCTAAAAAATGTTAGAAATTGTAAACTAACCTACCAAAAACAGCACTAATTGCCATGATATGGGCCGAAACGTTTTTCTCATTATGCATGGTATGTTTGGCAGCAGATTCGCATAACAGCATAAGCATGTAGGTTGACATCATAGCTGCTGGTGTATAAACTGCAAACCCACATAAATCATACAATAGATCCCAAAAGTGATCTCCAGGATGGCGCAGAAACATAAAAATCGATGTCAGTACACTATATCTAAAGTAACAAAAAATTTTAGAAATTCAATTTAATTCTTTTTCGGTTAAATACTTAGGTTCTCGAACAATCTTGTAGTGGTGTTGACAGAGTTCACAATGGCTGTTGGCAGACTCTTTTAACCATCGCTCCAAGCACCCTATATGTGCCAGTGCTATTGAGCCTCGACATCGACATGGTGCACATAGATCCCCAATGCTCTTTCCGCCATGGCAGATTCGACATACGTTTACCCAATCGGAATCTGTACTATTGGTCTAACACAAAAAAAAACACTATTTTACGCATAAGCAAATATCTACTCCAGTAGGTATTTGAATATTATGATTGCAGTGAAACATCGTTGGAACTAGAATGTGAAGTAAAAAAAAATTTAATCATTTATGGAAGTTTGCTAAATGAATTGAAATAAATCCTAAATTATAAACACATTAGTAAAAAAAAATTTCAAAAAGTAACTCTTACTTAAACGAAAATAATGTATTAATTAGTTATCCCTTATCAATGTAATAAATTAAATTCTCGAATATTAAATACTGTCACATTCTGTGGAATAGATAAATAAGTAATTAAAATTACCACTTATTCACCTCTAATTTAAATACACTAAAGTAAATGTGATTTATATTAATTGGAAATTGCATGAAATAATGTTTTCTTTAATTTAAATATTATTAAAAAAGAATTCTAAACAATTTCGTACCAGAATTGCATTAAAAACAATGATATGAATATCTAAAATATATTCCCCTATACATCTAATTTCATCAAAAGGATCATTATACGTTCTTCTTTTTCTTTTTTCATCAGTATTGGCTATACCCATAGATTATAACGCTGTAGTAAGTTTTGCAAACAACACACTACATCGGCAGTTGCGTTAGCGTTACTACAGTTGTTGCTACTAGTTTGTACTTGTATACGTTTGAAGCTTTAAATTAGCTTTATTAATTGTCTAGCGAACATTATTCGCATAAACAGAGTGCGCGAGTAATCTGACAAACTGATCATCGATGCAGACTTATTAAACAATTTTGGTTTGTTAGTAGACATAAAAAGCAAATGTCTAATAGACAACATGACGAGTCTAAAGACAGTCGGCAAAGTTCAGGAGCGGGCGTTGTACGTTATTAAAATCATTTCTGGCGATACCGTATTTTACGACTTAATTGCAGAATTTCCGGATTATCACCTCACCAGAGCCAGTGTATATAGGAGAGTACCGCCACGTCCGCCATGTTTATTCCTCTGACATATGCGTAACTTTGAGGTTCGTAACACAAATCCGTCAACGTGACGTTTGTTGGCAATCCAAAACTTTACTTAAATTGGCAAGACTGTAAGTCTATTTCAAATTCGAGGTTAGCAGGTTAGTTTTTGCGTCAGTTTTGACACAAACTGGCGCAAAACATAACCTGCTAACCTTGAATTTGACATAGACTTACAGTCTTGCGAATTTCAAGTAAAATTTTAGACGTACCTCAATCAGTCATTGCTGGTAGGAACAAAAATGGCGGCGATAGCGGCATTTTCACGGATCAAAGAATGGCGGTACTTTCTATATCTACTGGCTCTGCACCTCACCAGGATCATCTGCCACCTGCCGCCCTAGACGATTACCAACACGTAGGCTGCACAAAGCCAAACAGGAATTCCAATTTATGCTGGGACAATTAATCGCCCGTCTGTTCAAAAGCAATTGCTTTGCCACGCTGCATTTAGCGCCCAAGAAGGGCGACGGCGACGGTTGGAAACCCTGCTGTTCAGTATATCGTAAAGTTGAGGGAGCATTTTAACAATGTGCGACTAAATGCTCTGCACCACGGCCAGCACACGATCTTTGTATTCAAGAACCACGCTTCTTGCACATATGTTTGTTAGAAATCTAAAATCTAATACTCATACAATGGACCATTCCGTGTGTTGTCCCGATCTGCGAAAACTTTCATAATGGAAATTCGCAGAAAGCAGACAACGCTCTCCATCGACAGTCTAAAACCCGCCTACATGACAAGTAACGGGGAAAATACACCCCAACCATCAAACCCCAAAAGTACAACCAAGGACACAGAAAACAACCCACCCCAGACTACGGTAACCAGGTCAGGCTGTCGGGTACGTTACCGGACTACTACCACGCCGCAAGATGATTTCGTGACCATCACTGGCAAGGGGGTCATGTAGCAGGCTTTTCAAACAACTCACTGCATTTGCAGCTGTATTAGCGTTATTATGGTTGTTTCTAGCAATTTGTACTTGTATACGTTTGGAACCTTAATCTTCTATACTCGAGGTGGATCAGGCCTCTATATATTTTTCTGTATGGTTTATTATCAGATTTGATTGCTTCGGTGCTTAGTACGCCTAGTATTTTAGGTGTTTTGTTACAGAGAGTTTACAAGATTAAACACAAAACAGGCCAGAACTTGTTACAATGGCCGAGCGGTAAATTAAAACAGGAGAGATGTTTGTATGACGATAACTTACAAAACTAACTTAACCCTGTAACAAGACGTGCTCTAGCTAATTACAATCGAGAAACTAAAATTGTCTTTAGCGATAGGATTGTGCTTGTGCTAGATCAGTTAGATAACTCGAAATCAATATTTAAGACGCCACACAGCCTGAAGAATATGCAAAAACGCCAATTTCCCAAACGACAAAATGAAAGTCACCAAGATAGGGGTGTGGTTAGCAGTTTTCCTCCGATCACGAACTTACTTTAATGTACACATGCTCTCTAACATCTGATAAGTCTGGGTCTTCAAATTACCTTACAATGCAAAAAGAAAGTCCGCCATAAAACGCACACGGGATGATATAAGCAAGTCTATTGCTACTCCTAATAAAACCAGCAATCTATTCCATATTCCACATTCAGACAGAATTTAAATAAGCAATTCCCTAAGTGACGTCACTGTATGTACAGTCTAACTTAGAAAATTAGTATATTCGTCGGCCAGTGTTGTCTCGAATTTTATACCATAAACAAACCCTGAATGAGTTTCTTAGTTTAATTAAACGAATACGACGGCATGAAAAACCTGATGGAGTTTGATTTTACAGTTCTTATATAAGGGCATATGTGAGCAATGTAAATAAATATATTCACTTGACAGTAATTCTAACGCACTGTTGTCGGATGCAAATACACAGTAAGTCTACCTTACAGCTGTATCACCTGCCTTTGTTTACTCTTCAACATGTGTTCTAGCCATGTTAATCCTTAAGCCTTTGTAAAATGTGAAATGTATTCACCTTTTTTCTTCTTGGATTTCAAAGTTCATCCTTCTTTTACATTTCATATCTGCTGTTCTAATTGGGCCTAGTTTTATTCTCACTATTTTACCTTATCTTTTAAACATTTCTTCTTCTATTGCAAATGTCGACGTTTCCATTGCAACAGTTTCAAAGTATTATACCAATGTTTTATATACAGTGTGGGCCAAGTAACTCGGTCCCCGTAAACATACAAAATAGGCAGAGAATAGTACCTACATATCCAATTGTAACGTAGAGGTGCAGTATTTTTTAAAAATTTGCAGTGGATTAGGATGGGAATATATACTATACAACCACGTTATCCACGTACGTGTACTTTGGGTTAGAATTTTCAGTCTTTTTAATCGTTCTAATATATTTTATTCTGAAATCAAATGCGTATTCAAAATTTATGAACAACGTATTTAAGCCCAAGTGATAGGTTTTGCTTTCCCCATTATCTATTCTATGGTGTGTACAGCAACTGTCCCGGTATAAATCCTTGTCACCTATGGTTTGCTCTGCATATTTCTTCAGCTACCTATAGTCTGTTGAGTAAACATAAAAACACAAAGTGGCCTGTGATTTCCAAAATTTCATGAGTGTACTTTCAAAATTTATCTTTGTCTAGGAATGTACTTACAAAAAGTTACTAAAACAAATAGGTTAAGAGTGTAACATTTACATCCCATCTGTCATAAATGTTGTAATTAACTACTTTTAAGGGTATACAAATACTGTGTTGGATACTATTGACATAGCGGTTATTAATATGTAGTTTTATTACATTTTATAAAACTTGAGATGAGAATTTCTAGAAAAATATCTATTTTGACACTGACAATCAGAAATATTACTTGTCATTTTTAACTTCAAATCTGCCTGTTTACAGGTGTGGAAACCATTGCAAAACAAAATACAGAATCCCTAGTACAAAAATTAGATGTACATGCCAACTTTAAAAAAATTTAAATGTTTTTGTGTTTTCTGAATGCCCTATATATACCGAGTATGTTTGAAACAATATTGTATTTAGCAGTGTTACGTCCCTGTAGTTTTTACAGTTTTCGTATTGCAAGCGATATTTTTTTGTGCAATTTACATCCTCTTACCTTAGGGGGTCCTGATTCTGCATCATCACTTCATATTACCAACTCCCTATTTAATAAAGTACATTTTGATTTTTGTGAAAAATTGGAACACAAGGGAAGTTGTAATGGCTAAGTTTCTTGTACTGTATGGTCGTTTACTTCGGGTTTGTAGTTCTTGGTAATAATCTTGCCATATGTTTTGATGTCTTCTTTATATGAAATTTTTCTTCGCTTCTCACTTCCACGTTTGTTTCGTATTTTATATGGTTCTTCCTCTTGTTCTTTTCAATTCCCTCCTACGTATTGTTTATCTACTTCTTTTTATGTTTGAATTTATTGAAATTATTTCTTGATAATTTATATTATTGCTTATTTCCCACCGGAGTCTTGCCTTGTTTTTATACCCATCATCCCAGCATTCTTGATTTCTTATCTTCTTTTATAATATTTGATTTTATCTGCTGCTTCTACTACGTTTTTGTTCATGATTTTCCACTGCGATTCTATATTTATCGTCTCTTGTTATCTATGGCGTCTATTGAGCCAGGTTGTCCAAGTATTATTTCTTTGCGTTAATATAATTTTGTCTTCTTCTTTGTTTTACTATTAATAATTGTTTATAGTCTAAACGAGTCAAAATCTCAAGACAAGGACATACGTATATCTGAATATTTGCAACGTGTAACTGAAGCATTTGGACCAATAATGGATATAAGTACTATAGATTTTAAGGTAGTCAAATTAGGACCATGAAATGCATGAAAAATACGACCATTGAGAGTAATGTTTAAAAACAACGACGATGCTTTACAAATTGGAATGTACCTACTTGTTGCCTAGTTACCAAAGTAATTATTGCATTTTCTATTTTTGTTACTCTTATCTCGTATTTGAACCTTTTCCAACTCATTGAACTTCCCTCTTTCGTACAATTTTAGGCGGCCTGTAGAATAATAAAAAAATAAATGCCAGTTGTTCTCCGTAATCTTTAAATATCTAAAATTTTATGTGTTGATGATATTGAGTTATAGATTGCTTGTTGTCACTTGAAAACCATTCTTCACAGAACTAAATTCGTTTGTGTAATTAACGTTTGATACAAACATTCGATTCGCGTCAAGAATTTGGTATGGTATGGTTTCTATGCTCTATCGACAGACTGGCATACATGTATACAGGGTGTCCTGCAATAAGATATCCATAGCTTACCCTGATTCTTTTTGCGATTGTTTCAAGTCGAAAAGCTCTTCTAAATATGTATTCGATTTCAGCCATTTGTACACTTGATTGGCTTTCCCCACCAGATCTTCGGCATCCAGATTGTTTGGTGGCATATGATATACAGTGGTTCTCAACATTTTTTCTCGTGGCTCCTCCGCGAGTCGATCATGTCAGCATGGCCCCTCAAAGTCTTGTTCATTATTGTGCCCACCAGCAGTATGTTCAGAAAGTATGTCTATGCCCTAGTGCCACGCATTTCTTTTAGGAAAGAGGATCTTATTTTATGGCGAACCGTGTTCACATGGTTGAAGGCGCTCTACGCGGGAGCCGTGCCTAAACAACATATTTTTTATTTAATTTGGAAGCTTGTCGTGATCTTCTTGAGGGCTGCTGCGGCCTCCACCATATTTTTTAAAATTTTTTCTATGGCTCTTGTAACTCCTCCATATGGCTCTCGTTGTGAAGCACTGTATCTACTATCAAATTACATATGACAGCTGAATTTCTAATTCGAGCAATGGATCATGGTGATTAAGTATACTATTCTAAAACATTGAGATGACTATAGCTACTATGTAGCAAGTGCAAAAAGTGAGTGTTTTTTGGCGCGCGAAGTGAAAATAGTTATTTTTGTAAAATCATTTCAAAAGCATACAAAAATAATAGTTTTTTATAAGTGCTAAAAGTAAGATTTGGTGAGTGAAAAACTTTGCAAAACAAAGCTGAAAGCAAAAGCGAATTGGAAGACAATATCACAATTATATGGGTATAAAAAGCAAGAATACTAAATACATGCACACCCACACATGGTGGCAAAGGACCAACCACCAAATGAAAAATTAAAGTAAAGGCAAATGAAAATACTCAAAACTAAAATATTAGTTATCGTGTTCATGTTACATTATTTTGCTTATCTTTAAATATTTAAGTCTTCTGGGTTTTACTTATATTGCCATCATGACTCCTCTACCATTGATTTTACAGTTTTTTTTATCCCTAGACAAACAAAAACAATGCTATGATTTTACATTCCAAATGGCACAGGCAACCATAGATACTATATTCATTAAATGCAATTTTACGAACTAGTGTGTGTCTACGTGTAAAATAACAATCAATAACCTATAATGGTAGGTTCTTCCGGGGTATGCCGTGGTCGTTGATTTACACTTGACGTTTCGCTGCACATGCTATCAGCTTCTTTGGAAGTTTTCTAAAGACTAATGTTGGTGCTTTCTGCTCCTGGTTATATACCAAGAAGTCGTTACGGTTGGCTGCTCATGTAGATCTTGTATGTTATTGGGGCTTGTCGTTTTTCCGCTTGGTTGCTACGTGAAACTTGTTTATGGTTTGATTGGTTCTGCAGTTACCTTCCACGTGTTACTAAGGCGGTAGCCGTTCCAGTCAGGCCAATTGTTAGCACTTGCAGATTTCCTACATATGAACTACCCAGATACCTCGCTAACATATTACGTGAAGAATTCTGAGCATTTCATGGAAATATTGGCTCAATTAAAAGTAATGGACCAGGATATGTTGGTCAGTTTCGATGTGGAATCCCTGTTCACCAACGTACCAGTACAAGATTCAGTATATCTTATATAACAATGCTTCTTTCCTCAAGGACTCGAGAAGATGTCCCAGAGTTAGTAAGAATGTACCTGCTGTAAATGCTGGTTCCGCTACGTCGATACTTTTGCTATATGGTCCTATGTAAAAGCAGCCCTTGAAGTAATCTACATGCTTAATCTCAATTATCCTCAACAAAAGAGATCAATGATCAAGACTCTTATTAATCGAGTCAACGCTATTTGTGACAACAGTAAACCACAATAACTAAGACATGTGGAAGAAGCTTTACGCAGGAATGGTTAAAGTCGATGAGACATCAGGAAAGCGTGCCAATACACCATAAAACCGAAAGAACCTAAACTTAAACCTATGAATTACGCCTGCCTTCTCTACGATAGAATAAGAAAGGTCTTAGATAAGAAAAACATCGGGATTCGCTATGGTACAATAAGAAAGACCGAACAATGGATCCCCTCCAACAAAGATTCCTTGCCCAGGCTACAGACAGAAGGGGTTTACCAGCTTCAATGTACTTGTGGCAAATCTTACATCGGAAAAACTGAAAGAAGCATCCAATGTCGAATAAAATAACACCACAGCCACACACGACTTGGAAACACACAAAAATCAGCCATCGTAGAACACTTATTAGGACCAGAGGACCAAAGAATAAATTACGACTCCGTAAACATATTAGCCAGGACTAAAAAATACTTCTCTCGTGTTATTCGGAAATTCCTAGAAGTGATTAAAAATACAAACAATTTCAATCGAGAACACAGCTACCGCCTTAGTAACACCCGGAAGGTAGCTCTGCAAAACCAATCAAATCGTAAACAAGTTTCTAGTGAACAACCAAGCGGAAAAACGACAAGTTCTAATAACATACAAGATCTACATGAGTAGGCAACCGCAAGGATTCCTCGGTATATAACCAGGAGCAGAAGGCACCAACAAAAGTCTTTAGAAAACTTCTGAAGAAGCTGACAGCATGATCAGAGAAACGTCAAGTGTAAATCGATGACCGCGACATAACCCGGAAGAACCTACCATTATGGATAACGGTCGTGAAAGCCTGCATTCGACAATCAATAACCTTTTTTTGCAACTACAATTACCTTGCTTTTAACAACAGATATATAAATATCATTAGCTTGACTTTTGATGCAATCTTCATGAGCTACACTGCGAACTGTATACAAAGGTCGTGTATAAACTTTAGTTGGTTTCAGTTTCTGATCAATGCTTGATGAACTGCTTACAGTTCTAACATCTAACGGCTTTCCTTTATTTCTGCAATCTATAGAAAATATACATATGTAAATAATATAATACTTTTAAATAGAACTACCTTCGGGTGCTTGTATTAGCGACGAGGATGAGTTTGCCATGTTTATACTCGTGGAAAAATACGCGACGTCTGAAGAAACCTTTTGGCAGTCTGCGTGTTTCTGATTATTTGGATTATTTAAGCCTGAAAACCAAAATCTATGTTCTTTCGTTACGTTACAGCCACAATGGTCAGAACAATTTGCCCTTTCAAAATTTTTGTCTGCTTTTATGGCGCACACTGTGGATCCACCATCTACAGTGCCTGTATTTTCCAGATGCGGCAAGTCTAATTTCAGTAAACTTGAAGTAGATTCGGTCAATACAATAGATACGATTATATTCTTTGCGTGTTCTTCGTCAGATTGTGATGTTGAAGTGTGAGCAGTTTTTGAGTTCCCTGTAACTGATTTTTTATCCGAGGACAAGGAAGGTTTTCCTGGTTTTTCCTTTTTCATAGATGACTTTCTCATGCTAAAATTTTAACGCGATATGTTTGTAATTCAGTTTAATTCCTGTAAATTTAGATTTTTTTAGTAAATGCAAATGTGATGACGTGAAATGTCAAAATAAAGCAAATTTGAGACCAACACGCAAGGTTTAACAATCGCACAGGCTTGGATTTCGACTTTTTGCTCACTATAGCAATCTAAAAGTACGTATAGAACATATCTACCTACAATATAACATTATCAACATACAAAAAACCTTTACTATGGTTGTAATACCTTAATCTCTGCAAAACTGAACACATGTTCAATAGCAGTTAGGGTCTACTTGGTATTCCACAGGCGGAACAAATAAACAAAATTCAACAATATGACTGTATCAGTTTGTACTTCAAAACCTATTAAACAATAGGCAGTCAACAAATTCGACGACGCCTTACAGTAATACTGTAATAATGACCCAAAATGAAGTGATTGCCAGTCCTACGTTACTGTTGCTTCTGGAAGCCGGACGCGCTTGCCAGCCAATTTGACGTCATCGCGTCCTTTTTGCGTGATCCCTCGACATAGGGTTTAGGGAACTACCAAAGAGCATATCTTTGGTACTACAGATTTGGTTTACAAGCTATGAATTACATCCGATGTGTAGATTCTTTCAACTTACAGTAATACCGACCTGGATTTTTCTTTCAGCATCAAGAATTGTGTAACAAATATTTGAAATGCATCCGAATCTTCGACTTGATTTATCTCCGACATGTATTTACATTTAACGGAAACTACCATCACTTTGGGAATTCCAATATAATAAGTTACCTAAACGATGGGAGCTGCATCCGCTTGTATCCCATTTGCATTTAGTCTATTGCACAACTAGCTTACACGAAATTTTGAATGGGAAAGGATGTAAGAAATCAAACCAAATGTTTAACAAAATCCCAGGTTATCAAACATTTCCAAAAATTTTGGAAAAGGAACCTAAAAAAACCACTGAAAAATTGGACTGCACCCAAGAGATAACAGCGCTGCAATTGTAATGTATCAAGCCAGAAATTTGTTTTTAGTAAATGTACATAAAGTTGCCCAACCGACTAAGGGTGAATGTATATAGAATTGGGGCAGAATAAATGCAAAAGATCAAGATCAAATTTAGTTAATTACTAGGGGAATTGCATGCGAAACCTCCTATTAATTATAATGAAATGCTTAAAATTAAAATACAACTAGCTACGTCTTCATTAAAGCATGCAAAATTACAAATTGAAGCTACCTACTAAAGCTTAAAAATAAAATGCAACTAGCAAATTTTCACTAATACAAGGGAAGCTACAAACTATCCGTAACACTGGCTATTGTTAGTGGCGTTCCTTTTTTTCAAATCATTTAAAAATAAAATGATGACAGTGACATTTAAAAAGTTTGTAACGCCTAATATTAAAAAGCAAAGTTACAAAAAAAAACTGCGTGCACCTTTGGATGATCGTAACGGTACTAATCAACAATCAAGTTAATAATAATTTTTATAATGCATGAACCTAACCTGATTTGAGAGTGGTTGTTCTACTGGAGCTAGCAAAATTAATAAACTCAATAATCAATCATTTATATAAAAGGGCATATATTTTACATAAATTCATCTAAACAGACATTTGTTTCAATCTGAAAATAATACCATCCAAGCTTATATAGTCTTTGTTCTACCCGAGCTAGTTAAATTAAGAAAACTAAAAAGCATCAGTAAAGAAAAGGTAAAGGGCATAGCATAATTATTGGCACCGTAATGTGGGGCGAATTTTAGTTTAACATTGAGCAAATAAACCATAGTTGAGTATAATATTATAGCAATACTAAGGTGACCAACAGTAGAAAACCAGAAACCAGAGCACATATTTTTTTTTTTGACATTGCTATTTTTTAACTTGGAACTAAATCGGTTTAACATTTTCACTATACTAATGAAGTTAATAAACACAATATATAAGCGAATACATTTATTTTACATTTTTACACAAAAAAATCTATAAAAAAGAAAATATATTTTCAAGAGTAGTAAACTAAATTACAAGAATTTATCTTCAACTTCAGTACCCTGCTACTCATCTTTTCTAATAACACTTTTTTTTGTGAATAAATCGCTTTTACAACAGAATAATTTATTTAATACTCTACAGTTAATAACAAGATGGGATCTTGAACCACAGAGTACAGACAACAGTCGATTGGTATACTGTGGTGGGCTGCCCTTCCTAGGACACGTTCCAAAAATCAGTACGTTTACTGGGTTACTGATCTTGTTATTTACCCAAGAAAGTGATGCCAAAAATGAGTACTGTCCTGGATACAACAGTCTGGTTGATCACCTTAATATACAAACATTAGCTTCAACTGCAAGACAGATAACGGTGCATAAAATATAGAAGTACTAATAAATCTACCTACCATGTACAAGCTTTTACACAAGGCATATTCATGCCATCTTCATCTGCTTGTTGGCTGCAGCATGAACAACCAACAAGACCAACAAATCGGTGTCATTGCCTCACGATAGCCTCTTTTTCTTTTTTTGATTCGTCAATTGCAGTAAAAACGATTTTGATGTCAGCATCACCTTCTGCCTGAATTACTTTGCAGCCAGCTTGCTGTAAGTGTACCGTGATGAGAGCAATCAGTTGCATCTTGTTCTTACTATTAGCTAGAAATTCTGCTTGTCCAAGAGTGACATTAATTGCATCTTCCACTTTCACTTCAACATGTGTAGTAGTGGATGATCGGTGCAAATGTTGTTCGTCTTTTATGCAGGGTTTTTCACCATAACCATCTGGCCTCCCCACTCCACTAAACCCTCTATATAATACACTTGGAGCGAATATTACGAGTTCATAGGCGGTGGTGCTTTTTTTGGCAAAACAGAAAAAGTTATATTTTTATCACCTTCACATCTCCGCAATCCTTTACTGGAACGCAAAAATGCATAAGACAATTTTTATTGTAAATTAAATGTAGATTAATTTTGTATAAGACAAAGTTTGCGCTAAACCTCATCGTTAACGAAATATTTACGAAAAACTTTTGAAACCTACCATTTTACCACCTTTCCACCCCCCTCCCGCCTAACCCGAATCGCAAGGTCGTGCAACTTTTTACCACTTACTAGGAGGAGAGTACTAAACAGTTTTCCCGCTGGGTAGAACTTTTTTTATGTTTGGGTTAAACCCTAGTATTACTGTACCAATTGGTGTTTGCAAATTTATATCTAATTACACAAGCATGCTTGTTCATCGATTTAAGTAATTACTTTGCATATTTTGATTTCACATAACGTTGTTAAATCATTCTGCTTTATAGACGATTTCGTTGATTATCAATTTGATAATCTTGTGTTTTCTCGTGAATTGCCATAGGTGGTTTCGCATTTTTTAAATGATGGAAGGGCCTCGTTGAGATAATGCCCATGACGTTGAAAACATTCTATTTTTTGAAGAAGCATGAATTTCACATAGTTATAAATGCGCTTCGTTATCCAAGGGCCTTTGTCATAAACATTGCGACGGTGAATTGCGTTTAAAGTTATTGATTTTTGAAATGCCTCAGGAGACTTTTAATCGGGGGTAACTTTGCTTTTCGGCTTCATGATTTTGTTGTAACAACGTATATTTGATAACTTAATACTCTTAATTTATGAAGTACCATTTTTATCATTTCACCAATGCGGTTTAATTTTACATTTGTTTATAGTAACCGTCCGGGTTAATTTTGAATACAACGAACCCCATATCATTTTTATATTTTTTAGTAGTAACCTTCTGACAAAAAAGTGGGTAAATTAACACTTTCTTTAGCAATGGATCGGTTGAGAAGTCCCGAATTCTACTGCTTACTTTTTTCTTTTGAGATATCTTAAAAACGTTCATCGATCGTATACATAATGCCGTTAGAGAAATAAAAAATCGTAACTTTTACACTACGCGCTAAATTCTTAGAAGTTGGAAATATTCATTTTAAACAGATTTAGTAACAAAAAATGCATGTATGTATACATGATTGAATTTTAGAAATAGAGAATACGGCCAAGAGTTTATTAATGCACCCCCCCCCCCTTCCCATAGGTCTAAGCTTAAAGTTGCACAGTGTTATTTCAGAAACTATTCGTCCAAGACAGATCAAATAGGGATTAGAATTTTTGGCTTTTTTAAATACTAATGCATACTTCGATACATTAAAACAGCTACTTGCTTCACTATTTATTTTCAATCTTTGACATTATACATAGGTATTACTAATTATTTTTCGCAGTATTTTTGTAGCAGTATCTTTAATGTGAAGGACTAAACCAATTTTACTGTCTAAAAGTCTTCAATCGAGTTTTAATAGACTGTCTGCAGATGGGGCATTTTTTCAGACGATTTGCGCAGCTAAAACATGTTGCCTGATGTCTACAGTTGAGAATGACACAATCGATGTCAGCATTCATGCAAATCTTACACATGTTATCAACAACTAAAATGATTATGTAAAGATTTTTTTAATATGAGTAGTATAATATCATCATAATATACCTCTCTCCATTGGTTGATGTTTGTCATACCACAGTCTCTCAGCAAGTTCTAAAAGTTTTCCCCTTTTATACGTATTTTCAAAGTTTATCTGGTTTTGATTCAGTAAATGCTTTAATTGACATACGGGCAACTTTCTTAGTTCTTCCACAGTTTCAATGCTTGTTACAGTCAAAGTCTCTTTTGCTGCTGATTCGTACTGAAAGAACAATGTGTACAGCTTTAATGGAATACTTGAAAAAATAGTAGCGATCATTAAAATTGTAGATATTGATGTTTTTCTCTGAATGTCATTTTTTGGCAGTGGTGTATTATGATATGTTTTTCGGACTTTTTCCACTGTCTACGGCCTGCAACAGACATAAAAGGTGCACGCGGCTTGCATCAGTGGGCGAAGTTCGAAACCGAAAGTGCAGGTGTTAGAAAAGTCCAATCGGTAGAAATGTATAGAAGGTTAGGTGCCACCATGGTGTGTCAATCATTAGCCAAGGGTGCATTCAAAAGCTACCACCATGGAGGACCTGTCTCTGGGCTTTGGAAAGTGTGAAGGTTTGGTATGCTGGATGAACCTATCTTTGCCTTCATCTGCTTGTAAATTTTATTATCCCTGAAAACGCGATTGCATTTGCGTCTTACAATGAAATGACATGAAGTAATATGATACGAGCATACTCAACACAGAAATTGCAGGAAAATTTTCAAAAATTTAACTTAGGACTAGCTTGCTATCAAATTACTGCTATGGGATTTTTTCTAAATGTGAAGTCACAGCAATACACTCTAAGGGAAATGAATTTGATACTCTCAATACTGTTTCTAAACAATTGTTAGACCTCCATTTAGAATTGTCCAGTACTCTTAGCTTTCTTGAAGGGTCTATTTTCGATTCGATCATCTACACACTGACCCAGAGAACATTAAAAATGACAATTGCGATTAATCTTTTTAAGTTTCATTCTTCGTTGTTATCGAACGGGAAGTCACTTTTCTCATAAAATCTTCAGGTCTTCCTATTGATATTCAACATAAGTTGATTCCTCGGACTTCAAAACCCCCTGGGCTGTATGGTCTTCCTAAATTTCATAAACAGGACATTCCCCTCAAGCCCATCGCCAGTACCATAAATTCCCCTACTTACTCCTTAGCGAAATACCTAACCAATATTCTCGAAAAGTTCACTGGTAAATCCTCATTCCATGTTCAGAATTCAGCCTATTTCGTTGAATTTTTATCCAATATAAGCGTTGAACCTTTGTACCGCCAGATGCAAGCACATAAAGCACCAGCCCCGACATCGCAACGTAAAACGAGGTTATCGATTATACATACATACATACATAAGCGTTGAACCTGAGTATTTGCTTCTGAGCTTCGATGTCACGTCCCTTTTGACTAAAGTTTTTATTTCCCATTTCATAGTTATAATCCAACAGTTGTGATCGGAGCATAGAGAGACGTTTTCAAGTCTATCTGCCCTTAAAGAAAATGCATCTTTCCCACTATTTTCTATTTCAAGAGAAGTTCTTCAAACAAATATCTGGTGAGGCTATGGGTTCGCCTCTTTCACCTGTCGTTGCCAATATTTCTATAGAAGCTTTCGAAACATGGCTCTGAAATCTTCAGAATTGAAACCCACGGTCTGGTTCCGATACGTCACGATACCTTTTACACGTGCCCACATGGTAAAGACACTTTACCTGTCTTCTTAAACCATTTCAATAGTCAACATCCAGATATTAACTTTACTATGGAGATGCAAAGTAACGACCCTCTGCCTTTCTTTGGATGTACTTGTTTCTCGGAAACCCAGGGACAAACTTGATCATTCTGTATATCGCCAATCTCACGACCTGCTGAATTGTTTGGCAAACGTCACTGTATAACCGTGACTGTATACGGCCTGGGCATATGTGAAGTTTCGCGATTCTCCGCAGAGCGCTGTGTACCCACGAGCGGTAAGGTCACTAAATCACGTTAGCTACAGCGTAGCTAACGTGATTTAGTGACCTTAACGAGCGGGAATTTCAAATTTGCAATGTAACATCAGTTACTACGTTGACTACAATGCAAATATTTGATTACATTTTAGGACCTTTCTTAAAATTTTACAACAGTAATATAACCCTCCCGTGTATTTCTTACTTTGATTTTCTATTGTGTTTTTTATCAGTTTCGTTCTAGTTTTTTCGTGTATTTTCTTATTGGCATTATTTACGTTCACAGTATAATTTGTTGATTAATTTATTCGTTATTATTGCTTATGATTTCGTTTGGTATTGTTAAAATAGAAAACGGTTCTACAACGTGCAAATATACCAATTGGGGAAGATATTATCATGAATTTACCTCCAACTAAGTTTTACGAAGGAAATTGTCTGAAAGCTAAATTTAAATTATCGTACTGGTGCTTCAAACAACTTACCTTTTAAGCGATTTCTATTTTCTATTTTTATTTAAATAGGTATCCATAAACAAAGTGAAAGAATTGTTAGTTGTAGCTTTCAAGAAAAGTGTTTCCGAGTAACTTCTTCTGAGCGAAGACTATAAAATCACATTGCACTTCCTTTAGTACATTTTTAATTACTACATTTACAGATAGATATCTAATAAAACAAACAAATTTTAATTTAAATTTTTTTACAATAAATTACACATAAACTTACAACCTTGCAATAACACACAGAATAAAATACTTCGTTACTGTTACCACCTAGAACATCTTCCCAATTTGTAAGAAATACGATTATCTGCATATCATGTGCTACTCTAGAGCAAATGTGTGAGCTATCCAAAAAATACCTGCCTGAAAATATGAATCCGTCTTCAACTGCAAATTCTTGAAGTTCCACACCTCTCTCAAGAAAAATATTAAAACTATAGATCTCTAAGGTACTTACACGACACTAAATAATAGATTACACCATTCATATTTATATTACATTCGAAACAATAGGTCCTTATCTTACTGATACTGCATTGAAAAAATCATTTCTAAACACGAATTAGTCTTGACAGCCGTTGTCATTTAAATGTCATCGTGGGTATGTGGCGCCAAACGGCCAAAATTGGCGTTTTCTCAGAAATGAAAACAACAACGGATTTAAAAAAAATGCCCAGGCCGTATAATGTGACATTTGTCACACAATTCAGCAGGTCGTGGCCAATCCATTCACACTGACCTCTATCTACGAGTACATGCCGATTGCCATCATCATCCAACACAAATACTTACCATTATCAATTTGCTTGTACACCGGGCTATTTCTATGCCCCAATCCGATAATATCCACGCTGAACTGAATCATATTCGGAATGCTTTCTTAGAAACAACGGTTACCGTGCTAGAGATATACAGTCTGCCATCAATCGCCATCTTCATTAACAGTCACCCAAACCTCCAAAAACTGATCCTCCTGCAGCAATAGTCTTTCTTCCCTATATCCCCCAAGTCACCGACTGCGTAGGAAAGTTTTTTTCGAAAACAAAACATTACAACGGTATTCAAACCATAGAGCAAGATCTCACAGGTTCTTCCCTCAGCCAAAGATAAATTAAACACTGTCATCTAAACGTATTTTGCTTCTGAAATGCTGTATACATTGGTAAAACAGAACGTTCAGTAAAGACTCGTAATATCTGAACACTAGCGATGCCTCAGGTCGGGTCTCGTTTCATCATCAGCCATCGATGAACACCAACACGATATCGGCTATAAGATCCCTTTCGATGAAACTTCTATTATCAGCAAATTGAAGAAACTCTTGTGACTGGTGATAAGACATGGATCCGCTGTTATGATCCAGAAACCGAGGTGCAGTCAAAATAATAGAAACACTGCGATTCACCAAAGAAGATGAACTTGCAGCGATTTGAGACTAGCGGGTCTAAGAATACCTTGATTTCAGAACTAGGCGTCAGCTTAATACACTGAGTAACTTGTGGGGGAACAAACATCAAGGAAGGATTCTTTCCACCTTCTAATCTGGAAGAGTTTTGCCTCTGGAGTGGTTCCCACGTTGAGTTACCGTGCTCTTCTATCCCATTCCTTGTAAAAGTCACTCTACCATCTTCCTAAACGAACCTAAGTAGACTGGTTGCAAGGTTTTGAACGTTCATTCGTATGAGGGAAAGTACAGTTAACTTTCGCTGTGACCTCTTTAACCGGTTTGGTTTTCTGGTCTTTTTAGGGTTATTACGTCGAACCATCTTTTACTAACACTAAACGAAATTTTCTGACTGTAAATTTCTGACAGTGTGTAATAAGGATTAAACGGCAAATTTTAACATTTGTTGATATGGTTACATTCATTGACAAGTTTACATTAGGGTGCCTTCATGTCAATTTGACGTATTTGTCCTCAAATACGTCGAATTGACATCAAGGCACCGTAATTTACATAAAGAAATTTTGGTAAACTGTCACGTGTAGGTAATGTGAAGTGATCCTATTACCTGTGATTTTGACAAATTTAATGCTTTTTTAGGATACTGCATTGGTAACTAGCGTTTACATAGTTACAAACGAGTCCGGTAGATAAAATTTACCGGCCTAGACCAGTAGTAGAACTACAGGCCGGTAAATTTTATCTACCGGACTCGTATCCTAATAGCTATTTACGTTATTAGACCGGTAGCAACATTTTTATGGCCGCGCCAATACTTTACGAGTCCGGTAGATAAAATTTACCGGCCGGTAATTCTACTACTGGTCTAGGCCGGTAAATTTTATCTACCGGACTCGTTTGTAACTATGTAAACGCTAGTTACCAATGCAGTATCCTAAAAAAAATCTTATACGATACACGACCGGTAGCATTTTTATGGCCTTGCCAAACATACAGGTCTCGCCCTACGGGCTCAACCTGTAAAGTATTGGCGCGGCCATAAAAATGTTGCTACCGGTCTAATAACGTAAATAGCTATTCCTTCGACCTCCCCATAAAATGTGATTTTATGGACGCAATTACCTACGAAAAATGCCGCTTCTTTGGACGCCATTAATTCTTTGCCTGCAAACGCTTTTCGCCCGCAACAACTCTTATAATTCACACTATTTTTTTAAATTATGGCGGTCGACGAAAAAATTTAATATGCACCTCGGACTTATTTTTATGGCCTTGCTTGATTGCTGGCCGAGACGATAACCGAGGCAGTTATCATCCATAAAAAGTCAATTTCCGGTCTAGATACACAAATAACTATTAAAAATATGGACATTAGTTATTTATGGTACAAGTGTACACATGTGCCATACAAGATTTGATCCTATAACTCAATAAATACCAAAAAAAAGCATACATTTTGTATTGCCAGCTGTAAAAAGTAAAAGTGGCTTCGGCTTCGTTTCATAATTTTCATGTCTCGTGCATAAACGACTTTTAGCACGCGTTGCATACAATATTTTATCTACGACCTTAATTTTACTGTTATTAATCCATAAATATCGATTTAACAAAGGTTTACATCTACGACGCTTCTAATTTATGTCATAATAAACAGTAGGCCTTGGCGCGCGGGCGAATGTTTGCGAATGACAGTAGTCAAGGTCAGTTACGAAATTTAATTATTAATACTCCACATCTGACTGTATTCATTACATAACGCTTTAATTATTTCAAAAACACTTTACATGTAACGCAAGAAGCAACTAGAATAACTTTACAACTTCACTTCCAGTTCGAAATTGTAGTTTTATAACCTCACTTTACTTTATACCACGTTTTAAGTTTGTAAACGACTGATTGTCAGTAGCAACGTGTTTTAAAATTTTTAAAACACGCAAAATTACGACCGGTTGCTGGTAATCCTAATGTTTTTTATATTTACCGTGTTTTCTAGATTCTATCGTAGATAAACTATTGTACAATACACATGAAGGGTACAGGGGTAAAAGGGTGAATGTCACAAAAACTAGTTTTTGAGAAAAACAATTTTTAAAGTTTGGATCATCGCAAAACCTTTTCGGGTGTTGGAGATTTTGGTACTTTATTAAAGATATAGGAAGTCCTTCGTGGTATTTCAGATTAGGTAATTCAAATTAACCATCAGGTAATGCCTCAAGATTTCGTTGTATTACGTTCAAAGCATTTAAGCCTGGTACAATCACAACTAACGCCTGCTTCATGACTTTGTAGTCTTAGTATTTTTGAAACGTCTCTCATTTGCCCATAGGAGGCCCTTTTCTTAGAAGTTAAAGACAATTCTTCCCGCTCCTCGTCACTCATTGCGAATAACCTAAATGAAAATACCTTATTGAATTCCAATCACTACAAGACCAAACTGTTAAGTTTACTCACCTTTCTCACTGTTGTGGTAGAAGTAACTAAATAGATCAACACTTAGGGAGCGTAATTTTACGTTTTGTTATCAAATTAATTAATTTAATAACTACAAAAATATCACAGTTGTTCTACTGACGGCTGATATCGGTAGACTAAAAGAAAAAAAACACAAGTTCTGTACCAAACACGTGTGCCCCAGTGGACATTCATCTTTGTTCACCACAACGCAAGGACATTCATCTTTTTTCCTCTGTACAGTAGAATTTAAATTCGCTGTAACCTGCGACCCTCATTGTTTTTACCTGGTTTAAATGCTCGGTTAGATTCCAACGTATTTTTGCCATGAATTCGCATCTTTATCTCAAAATGGCCTTTTTTGGACGTTCATCTTTTTTCCCCTGTACCCTTCACATGCATAAAGCATCTTTAGTCACTCGCGGGGCATAAAACGCTCGTTCACTCGCGTTTTAACTCTACCCCAGTGCCTAAAGAGTAGCTTTACGCACTTATATGCCATGGGAGTGAGTTGAGTAGGTACTTATAAGTTACGTGTGGGTTATTTATAATAACATACGGTGTTAAGGGTAACGTGGGTTGTGCTGTAAACAAGCTAGTAATAACCCAGTTGACTTACGAACTAATAAAACACCATATTACTATTGAGTATTGGATAAAGTGTCTTTACGATGTGGCCAAATGGTGGTCGTATCATTAATGTATTGGAACCAGACTTTGGATTTCACTTGTAAACATTCCCGAGGCAAAGTTTCGAAGAAATTCACAAAGATATTGGAGACGACTGGCGAAAGAGGCGAACCCATAGCCGCAACAGAGCGTTGTTGGCAGACTCCATGGTATATGAAACAAGTAACAGAGAGGCAGGGTACTATACTCTGACAACTGTTGGATTATATTAATGGCTATTTTAACAACTAATTCTTGGAGATATTGAATCCTTGTTTGTGCAAAAATACAATACCTTTGAACGTTGCCGATTAGATAATTCTATATCTAGACAATATATGCAAGAATACATTTATTTTACAACTTTACACAGAAAAAAATCTATAAAAAAGAAAATATATTTACAAAAGTAGTAAACAAAATTACAAGAGTTCATCTTCAAATTCAATACCTTGCTACTCATCTTAATACTATATTTTTTTTGGTGAACGAATCGCTTTTAAAACAGAATAATTTTTACTTCCTTTTACAATAAAGTATAGGATTCACTCCAAAAATTCAAAATTGAGTTTTCAACAGATCTTTACATTTTAGAGTCCCCTGAACCCAAAAAGCAACAACTTCAACTGCATACTTTTTTCTTTTGGGGTATCTTAAAAGCGTTCATTTAGAAAATTGAAATTGATCCCGATCATCGATCGTATACATAATGCCGTTTGAGAAATAAAAAATCGTAACTTTTACACCACGCGCGAAATGTTTAGAAGTTGGACATTTTAAACAGCTCTTGTAACAAAAAATAATTCTAGTTACTTTAAATAAAAGGTATGCCCTTGAGTTCTAATAGTATATTATATCATGAGGGACTAAAGTGCACCATTTAATCCCGCGAGTGGAGTTTGTTGCCTCGAGGGCGAAGCCCGAGGGCAATAACCACTCAAGGGATTTAGGCACTTTAGTCCCGAGGTATATACCCTATTTTTTGCACTTTTGGGAACATTATCATCAAACATTTCCAAAATTTGGAATCTGTCAATTTGGAAACTGACAATTATAATTTATTACAAACTGAATTGCAGCAGGTCCTGGATAGCCTGAATCAGTTGGCAGTACTGAAGTGTATTGTCAGTATATGTCAAATTCGAGATTTGCAGGTTAAGTTTTACGTCAGTGTGTCAGATGACAAACAAAACCTAACCTACTAACCTCGTGTGTACATAAATTTACCATAGCTACGGTATCATTTTTACTTTAGTCCCTAGGGATTAAATGAGTTACTTTAGTCCCTAGGATTAACTTTAGTCCCGGAAGTGCAAAAAATTCTTAGTTATCAGTGATATCTATATAAAACATGAATTCATGTATGCTTACTTGATTGAATTTTAGAAATAGAGAATACGGCCAAGAGTTGATAAATGCACCCCCCCCCCCCTAGGTTCAAGCTTGAAGTTGCACAAATTGGAATTAGAATTTTTGGCTTAGTTTTTGACGCATAATCCTCTGGTGTGCATATTTTGCGCCATTTTTAATACAACCGGTATATTGGATGGTAACTTTAATAATATACTTCGATACATTAAAAATAGCTATTTGCTTCACAATTTATTTTCAATCTTTGGCATTATACATATTACTAATTATTTTTCGCAGTATTTTTGCAACAGTAACTTTAATGTGAAGGACTAAACCAATTTTACTGTCTAAAAGTCTTCAATCGAGTTTTAATAGACTGTCTGCAGATGGGCATTTCTTCAGCCGATTTGCGCAGCTAAAGCATGTTGCCTGATGTCTACAGTTGAGAATGACACAATCGATGTCAGCATTCATGCAAATCTTACACATGTTATCAAAAACTAAAATGATTATGTAAAGATTTCTTTAATATAAGAGTAGAATAATATTCTCATAACATACCTCTCTCTATTGTTGATGTTTGTCATTCCACAGTCTCTCAGCAAGTTCTAAAAGCTTTTCCCTTTTATACGTATTTTCAAAGTTTATCTGGTTTTGATTCAGTAAGTGCTTTAATTGACATACGGGCAATTTTCTTAGTTCCTCCACAGTTTCAATGCTTGTTATAGTCAAATTCTCTTTTGGAGACTATATCTTGCTGCTGATTCGTACTCTTCTTCCAACTGAAAGAACAATGTGTATAGCTTTATGGAGTACTTGAAAAAATAGTAGCGATCATTAAACTTGGATATTGAAGTTTTATTATACCTGCATCAGAATCGCCGTTTAAAGCACGCCTGAGCGGGCGAATACAGGCGATTAAAGCTCGCCGAGCTTTAAAGGTTGTCAAGGAAACGACTGAATGCAACACGGACATGGACGCGACAAAAACGTAAATAATTCTCGTAACTATAGTAACAATAGTATTATGCCCTCTCGATTTATCACGACAAAATTATTTCTAAGTTTTAGTACGTAATTTATTTCAGTATTGGAGGTATAATAAAAAATAGCGTAAAGTATTCGTGGATAACTGGTCTTTAAAACACTTGCCTATTTCGTGCTCGAAAACTCGCGCGTGTTTTAAAGACCTTGTTATCCACTCATACTTTAATATACTATTACATTACTAGTTTATTTAAAAAAGTCATAAGTAATAAAATTACATTTTATATTGCACTGTAACATTTGAATGCACATTTCACTACGAATTAAAAGAGACAGAGATGCATTTTTTAAATAAAAGTATATGCGGGTATTTTGGCATTATTGTTATTTAGTAGCTAAATTGTTTTTGATCAAAACTGCACCAAAGTATTTTGAAGGGTTTGTATCGTTGTTACGTGTAGAAACCCATTTACGACCTGCAACAAACTTAAAAGGTGCACGCGGTTTGCATCAGTGGGGCGAAGCTCTAAATTTAAAGTGCAGGTGTTACAAAAGTCCAATCGTAGAAGGTTAGGTGCCACCATGGTGTGTCAATCATTAGCTAAGGGTGCATTCAGCAGCTACCACCATGGAGGACCTGTCTCTGGGCTTCGGAAAACGTAACTGGGGTGAACCTATCTTTGCCTTCATCTGCTTGGATGTTTTATTATTCCTGAAAACGCGATTGAATTTGCGTCTTACAATGAATGATATATGACGTGATTGTACAAAGCATTGCACATACGGAAGCGAAACAAGGGAAATCACAAAAAACACGGAAGTGATAAAAGCGACAGAAATGACTGAATCCCAAATGTGAAATAAAAAGAATGATGGATATAAAAGAAACAATTTTGGACAATATAAAGAAGAAAAGGCTCAATTGGTATGGACATGTTCAAAGGATGGAGAAGAAGACATGGCCACAAAAAATACTTAAATGGAAACCATACTAAAGGCGAGATAGAGATTATTGGAAAAGAGGTTGCGTAATGTGTATATAATGATATAAACTCGCAATATATACGAGCATATTCAACACAGAAATGACCGGAAAATCTTCAGAAATCAACTTAGGCTTATTATCAAATTACTGTTATGGGAATTTTTCTAAATGTGAAGTCACAGCTATACACTCCAAGGGAAATTAAGTTGATGGACTGGTTGCAAAACTTACTAACGTGTCAAATGGCTTTTGGCCGTCCCAGACGGGAATGAGCTTCAAAGTTGCGTTCGTTAGGTGATGATGCGCTGAAATTGTACAACATAAACGCATAATGCATTCGAAATGAATGATGCAGGGCTTGCTAGATTACATAATGAGTGGATATTTTTAGCGGTGCAAAGGAATGTTAGCGGATAACAATGCAGTAGCCTCGGCGAAAAATTGCTCCTATTCTCTGAGACATTGGAATGATGAACCAACGATGGCCGCTGGTCAGCGAAAGCAACAGCTCAGCCGAGAAAGATGGATTGGCAGCAGACAAAATGCAGTAAAGTGATTCTAATCCGAAGTAATTCGACAATAAAGTTCTTCGATTATCCATAAGGCACGTCGTTAAAGCTTCATACAACTTATTGCTGTTATATACGGATGGGGCCACGATTATATATAACATCAATAAGATAACAATGAACAAGAAAATGGAATGCTTTAGTAAGACAAAGATAACCATACAACAAAATTATTTTAGTAGGCATGTTCAGTTGACATATGTCATAATTAACGTAGCGTCAAGCCTACTATGTTTATCTCTTTCTTACTCAAGCAATATGTGTTATTTTCTTGTTCATGTTATCTCATTGTCGTTATATACAGTGAATTTATTTTAATGGTTAACATAGCAGTTTCGTTTCTATGCCAGCATTTAATCCTACAGGTCACTTCCATAGTTACCAATGAAATCAATAGATTAGAGCGTGTATTTTACGAGTTAACATACGAATTTGAATAAGTACTTGCTAATAAGAAACTTTAATTTTGTTACCGGAATGTAAGTATGCAACTAAAAAGTAGATACGTAGGAACAACACTTGTGCGTTGTATCGTTTCTTCGGTGGTATACATTAGGCCTAACTTTTAATTGTCTTTTTGACAAGCAATAATTCCTATGTTAACTCGTAAAATACACGCTCTAATCTATTGGTCTTATTTGTACTATGGAAATGACCTGTCTGATTAAATGGTGGCATAGAAACGAAACGCTTATGTTAACTATTAAAATAAATTCCCTGTATAATTGTGGCCCATCGGTATAATTATGGCTCCATCCGTATAATATGAATAATGAAATACGTTATTTTCTAGTTTCACTCTTTTTTCCATTTTAATGCTTCTGTTTACCTTCCATTCATTCTTACACAACTTTCAACGTTTTGTAGATAATTAACATTATGCGTTTGCTTCTAACACGCTTATGTATATTTTCATGATCATTGGGAAAATGCATAGTATATTTTCTTTGTTTATGTATTCCATGATACAGCTCCTTCTGTATATTGGCAGAATTATGTTCCTTTCCCAATTGTTAGAAGTCAGATTTTTTCTCACGATTTATTGTAAATCTTCAGAAAGGTATCTTTTAAGTGCACTTCCGAATTTGAATATTTCAGGTTTTATTCAATCTTCAACTCGTGTTTTCGCTTTTTTTCTTGGAGTTTTTATTATTATTGAGAATATATCTTGTTTTCTTTAAAGAAATTTTTCATTTCTTTCCCAAATCATCCGAAAAATTCTTTTTGCATTTGCTATTGCTTTTACTTCATTCCTTGCGGTTATAGACATTGTAGTGGTGATCTTCTTTTGTTTTAATTACTTTGTTTGTTCCACATGCTTCTCATATTTGATTAATCCTCATTCTGTTCTCACTTTCTTTTTATATTGGATTGTAACTTTAAATAAAAGCAATTGTTAGACCTTCATTTAGAATTGTCCAATACCGATAGTTTCCATGACTGGTCTCTTTTCGATTCGATCACCTACATACAGGACCAAAAAACATTAGAAATTACAACTGCGATTCATCTTTGTAAGTTTCATTCCTCGTTGTTATCGAATGGGAAGTCACTGTTCTGAGCGGAGCATAGAGAGACGTTTTCCAGTCTATCTACCCTTATAGAAAAATGCATCTTTTCCACTTATTTTCTATTTCAAGGGAAGGTCTTCAAACAAATATCTGGTGAGGCTATGGTATCGCCTCTTTCACCTGTCGTTGGCAATATTTTTATGGAAGTTTTCGAAACCATAGCTTTGAAATCTTCAGAATTGAAATCCACGGTCTGGTTCCGATACGTTACGATACCTTTAACACGTGCCCACATGGTAAATACACTTTACCTGTCTTCTTAAACCATTTCAATAGTCAACATTAAGACATATTAACTTTACTATGGAGATATAAAGTAACGACTCTCTTCCTTTCTTTGGATGTACTTGTTTCTCGGAAACCCAGGGACAAACTTGATCATTCTGTACATACAGGGTGTAAAAAAAGTCTGGAATATAGCAAATATTTCAAAAACTACTGGATATGAATTTTTCAAAATTGCCAGACTTATATAGGTAAAAACGGCGCATCTAGGAAGAACAAAACCGTTTCTATAACTGTACAGGGTTATTCATTATAAATTACCCACCCCTTATCATCGTTATTATTGCATATAGAAAAAAAAGTTTTAAATAAAAGTTATGTGGTTATAACTGAATTTTGTTAAAATCCTATCAAAAGTACAGTGCCGTGCATAATTAAGGGGATACAAAAAAGTAATATATTTTTTTAAATGGAACACCCTGTATATTATTACATTTTTGGAATGATCTTTCTTTCCTGATTTCAAAAATATACCATATGTTACCCCTACCGTTGGACGATTTGGATACAACACCCTGTATGCTCTTTTTGCTGCACGTTTATTTTTGTTATTTTGTATATAACAAGTAAATATTTGAACTTTTTCTTTCTCACTATAAACCATTTTGATTATTTCATTAAAGAAATGTCACTTATCAAACAAAGTAGTTGTTATTTTCATAGCTTACTTTTAATAATGTTAATGGTATTCGGACGTTTAATAACTCAAAAATGGTATAAGGTAGGGGTAACATATGGTATATTTTTGAAATCAGGAAAGAAAGATCATTCCAAAATTTAATAATATACAGGGTGTTCCATTTAAAAAATATATTACTTTTTTGTATCCCTTAATTATGCACGCCACTGTACTTTTGATAGCATTTTAACAAAATTCAGTTATAACCACATAACTTTTATTTAAAACTTTTTTTTCTATAGGCAATAATAACGATGATAAGGGTGGGTAATTTATAATGAATAACCCTGTACAGGTTAGTCAGAAAAACTACCAACTTTTTTATTTTAAATTGGACACCCCTGTATATTACCGAGAAATCAAATAGTCCTTCAAAAGACAAATTCAACAATATAGGGTTTGACGGATTTATCTGTCAAAATGACAGATGTGGGGTGACTTAAAGAATAAGGTTTACAACAATAGACCGGTTAATATTGAAGCTTTAAAGGATCATATTAGAAATGAGATACGTCAAATTCGATGGGATACTTTTGACAACGTCTTACGAGAATTTAAAGATAGTATCCCATCGAATTTGACTTATCTCATTTCTAATATGATTCTTTAAAGCTTCAATATTAACCGGTATATTGTTGTAAACCTTATTCTTTAAGTCACCCCACATCTGATATTTTGACAGATAAATCCGTCAAACTCTATATTGTTGAATTTGTCTTTTGAAGGACTATTTGATTCCTCGGTAATATACAGGGTGTCCAATTTAAAATACAAAAGTTGGTATTTTTTCTGACTAACCCTGTACAGTTACAGAAACGGTTTGTCCTTCCTAGATGCGCCGTTTTTACCTATATAAGTCTGGCAATTTTGAAAAATTCATCTCTGGTAGTTTTTGAAATATTTGCTATATTCCAGACTTTTTTTACACCCTGTATATCGCCAATCCACCGACACTGAACGCTATCTACATGCCGATTGCCATCTTCATCAACACAATAACTTTCCATCATCAATTCGCTTGTACAGGGTGGCCAGATAGAATGCAAAGTGCTGTATCTCGGAAACTATTCGTCGTAGAGACTTGCGGTAAAAATTTTATGACTAAAGTGGCCAAAAGAAGACCGTGGAAAATATTTTCAGATTTCCAAAATGGTCACCAGGGGGCGTAACAGCCATCTTAAACCTTTAAAGTGATTTTTCACTAAAATCCACCTAGTAAATGTTACCAAAAAATATAGGCTTATTAAAGCTAAGCTTTACTGGAGTAATTTATGTTTAACACTTTTGACTTATCTATTAAAATAAAGGGTGGGGGGTAATTCAATGTTTTTCTAAATAAACAGCTGTAACTCCTAAACCACTGAACGGATTTTAACAAACTTAGTCTCGTTGGAAAAAGCATTTATTGTTCCATGAACCCATCTTACCTGTAATATGTCTAGTTCTTAGTGATGCCGCTAGAGCGCGTTTTTTGATACAATAACAGAAAATTGCAAAATTTACTAAAGATGAACAGTGACAGACATAAGTCACGTGACTTCGAATGGGTATAATTTTGACTTTAATTTCTAACAGTTGCTTTGCTAGAAGTGTCTTAACGCATTTTTTTTATTTTATCCTATTATGTTATTATGACATTAACTCCTTAGCAACGAGTTGCGTTGAGATGCATTTAACAGCACAAGTGTGTTAAGAAAACGATACTTTATTAGCATGTAATCATATGTTGACAGCACTGAAGTGTATTGTCAGTCTATGTAAAATTCGATGTTAGTAGGTTAGGTTTTGTTTGTTTATTTGACACAAACTGAAGGAAAACAACCTGAAAATCTCAAATTTAACATAACTTGACAGTGCTACCAATAATACAGCTGTTGTAAGTGTCATTAATAACCATTTTTCCTATTTTTGAAAAAGATTAGTATTTTAGGATAAAATAAACCGTGTTACGATATACGTAACGTTATCTGCTTTCTACATTACTCGAGAATTTTAAAGAACTCGCTCCTAACATCGCTCGTTCATTGAAACTATTCTCTCGTAATGTAAAAAGCTTGATAACGTTACTTGCATCGTAAATTACCATAATAAAACCACAAACCGTTTACTGATATCTAAAGATTACTAATTATCATTACTTACAGATATAGGTACCGTCCTGGCGAAATAATCCGTTTGCCGCATTAATCTGCAATCGAATATATTAATTGAAAACATTATGACATGATTACCATCTTCCTAAACGAACCTAAGTAAACTGGCTGTAAGTTTCCGAACGTCCACTCGAATCGGGGAGAGTAGTGCAGGTAGATCAACTAGCGAAGAACTTAATAACTACGAATAAGCTAAATTATTTTAGTGGTACTTGCTTGGCGCTTTAAATGCCTACTGTAATTAACCTTTGCTGGGACCTGTTTAACCGTTGTGGTTTTCTGGTCTTTTTAGGGTTATTATCTCGAACCATCTTTTACTAACACTAAAGCGAAATTTTCTGACTGTAAATTTATGACAGTGTGTAACAAGGATTAAACGCCAAATGTTGACATTTGTTGATATGGTTACATTCATTGACAAGTTTACATTAGGGTGTCTTGATGTCAATTTGACGTATTTGTCCTCAAATACGACGAATTGACATCAAGGCACCGTAGTTTACATAAAGCAATTTTGGTAAACTGCCACGTGTAGGTAATGTGAAATGATCCTATTACCTGTGATTTTGACAATTTTAGTGCTTTTTCGTCGACCTCTCCATAAAATGCGATTTTACGTACGAAAAATGCCGCTTTTTTAGACGCCATTAATTTTTCGCCGACAAACGTTTTCGTCCTCAAACCCTTTTCGTCCTCAAACGCTTTTCGTCCGCAACAACTCTTATAATTCACACTCCCCTTTATTTTTTTTTAATTATGACGGTCGACAAAAAAATGAATATGCACCCCGGACGAAAACTGATTTTTATGGCTTTGCTTGATAGCCGAGGCAGTCATCGTCCATAAAAAACCAATTTCCGGTCGAGATACACAAATAACTATTAAAAAGATTGATAATAGTTATTTATCGTACAAGTATACACGCGTGCCATACAAGATTTTATTCAATAACTCAATAAATACAAAAAAACATACATTTTGTATTGCTAGTTGTGAAAAGTAAAAGTGATAAATTAAATGAGAGTGAGCTAAAGTACTTTTATAAGACACGGCAGTGAGTTAAGTAGTAAGTCAGTTTATTTATCAAGAAAGATGTTTACATAATATGACACACATTTTATTTACATACAGATTTAACATAGAGCATAACTGTTTAAACTGAGATACATTTGTTGCCTGTTTCGCTTTGTCAGGCATTTCATTATATAATTTTAAACTTTTGTAATATAGATTTTTGAACATGCTTTCATTGTTGTAGGTAATATAAAATTATTTACACTTCTTGTCTCATAACTATGTATATCTCTATTGTATACAATAAATTTATTTAAATAATCTGGTAATTTGTTATTAACAGTTTTAAAGATCCAGATTAACGTATTAAAATAAATTCGCCGTTTAATATTAAGCCACTGCAGAGTTTCTAACATTAAATTGATGCTGGTTCGTTTATTACAAAATAGAATAATACGCATTGCTCTATTTTGTCGTTTTTGTAGACGCTGCAATTCACCTTCATTGGCTATAAATAACTCGCTAGCACAGTATTCAAAATGTGGTGCAATAATTGTTTTGTAAACAAGTATCCTCGACCACCAATTTAATTTGGAACTGGTTCGCCCAACGAACATTTTTTTTAGCCATTTTACCTACAACCAAATCCACATGTTCCTTAAAAGATAGCGTATTATCTATTACAATACCAAGATATTTTATTTTAGGGACATATTCAATTTCTACATCGTCAACAATCATTACATTAGTTATCGTATTGGTTCATAATCGTCCGCTACTGATTATCATTGCTTTTGTTTTAGATGTATTTAACTCAAGCTTGTTCAATTTTAGCCATTTAGATATATTTTTAAGGTCACTATTTAATTTATTTACTGCATCGTTCACATTCATATCGGCACTAGTCACCAGTGTGTCATCTGCGAATAAGTTGTATTGGCAATTTTACACTACTGAGTTTATATCGTTAATAGAGAGGATAAACAATAGAAGTCCCAAAATTGAGTCTTGCGGAACCCCTAAACACACTTCAACTGCTCGAGAATCTTCACCTTTATATCTAGTAATTTGCTGACGACCACATAGATAATTCTTGAACCACCTGGTTATACTGGTTTTTAATGTTTGTGTAGGAACTCCAGTCCGCAGCAGAATTATTGCATTTAACAATTTTATACGAATCATTACGTTGGTTTTGCATGTTTTTTAATTCGTTTGTAAAGCAAGGGTTAAGCTGATTTATATTAATTGTTTTCTGACTTATTAAAGTATTATAACATATTTTCATTCTTTTAACTAGGAAAGTTGATTTTTCATTCGCTTCCGTGTTACTCCAGTCATATTGTTCCAGTTTACTTCGATATTTCATGCCAGAATATGCAGATTTGTTAATAATCATTTTTTGCTGGGTAATGTTTTGACACACTTCCTCTTCCTGGATACTTTCCAAGGTTTCATAATCAGCAATTTTGCAATCTAGTATGTTTACGGACATATTTAATGCGCTTGTTATTACTAAATCTATTGATGTCTTTGATATCGGGGTCACTCTTGTATACATATTTACTAATTGCTGCATCCCCAAGTATGCAACCAAACTTTGCAATCTTCTGTTGTATGTGTATTGTGTCGACACATCGATATTGAAGTCGCCGATAATAGTGTTTATATTTTGGTCGACGATAGAATGTTCACACCATGATTAAAAAAATTAAGGAATTCAGCATCACTCGAGTTGGGACTGTGATAAATAAGCGTATGTACACCTTTCGAAAATCCTTTGGATATTCTGACACTTCTAGGCATTTTTCTGTAACATACTGCGCTGGATATTGATATATTTAATACCATTTTTGATGTACATAATAAGACCAGACTGCTTTGTGAGTCACATCTGGCAATAGAATATCCCGAAAGAGTGATTTCACATTGATTAATTTCTTCTGTTACACATGTTTCACACAGCATTACTATAGACGGGTTGTATATCTCAATTAGTGCCTCTAATTGTTCGAAATTAGCCAATAAACAATATTTAAGTAGAGTATTTTCTTTTGTGTAGTGCCGGATTTAGTTATTTTAAAAAATTTACTTTGTTTTCCTCAATTTCCAATTTCCGTTTGTAAACAGAACATTCAGTATTCCAAGCTTCATGGCGTATATCAATCTTTAGTTTTAATTTATTCACTGTTTCTTTACAGTTCACGCATTTAGTCTCCTCCTTTTCGGCTTTGCAGTTATTAATATGGTGTGCGCAAACACATTTAGGGCAGGTCAGTTTCTTCTTGCATTCTTTTGCTCTGTGGTTATAGCCATTACATTTAAAGCATCTGGTGACCGTAACAGCATCAAATACCTTACACCTGTCCCATTCAATGTTAACTTTCCCTTCCTATAGTATTTTTTGTAACTTTCAGGCTATGGTTCACATACGCAAAATAACAGGGCGTTTTCCAGTTTTTCATATCCCTACATGCACTACACTAAAATTAGCCTTTCCTTGCTCTAAGAAATGATTCTGAGCCATGATCTTGGTTTCAATTTCGTTTACCTTAATTTTATTGTTTCCGCTTCTTCCTTCAGTGTGGATACTGCCTCTTGGTTTTTGCATTCAATAATAATTCCAACCCGGCTAGCATGTTTTACTCCCGACATTTCGATAGTTGTGGGATCAATGCTACTTTTAATGGCCTCTTTGGTGACATCACTCTTTTGTCCCCCATTTTTTGGTTTTAGCACCAACACAGGTTCGTCTTTTTTAATTTCAACTTCGCTGCATATAAAGCTTTCTTTGGATTTCGCTCTCTGCAAACTTTTTAAACTGCTATTTATTTCCTCATACTTTTCACGTACCGTAAAACGGGTGAAATTGACCGCCGGGGTGAGATTGACCGAAAAGTTCCAAAAAGTTTATTTTGCATTTCAAGATCAACAGTGATGCATGATAGGAAAACAAAAAAAATCATATTTAGTCAAATGTCTGTATATTAATAACATAATACTACTTGTTGAGTAAAGAAATTGGATTCTTCAGGAAAAAAACGAATGTCAAATGTCAATTTATTAGAAAATTACATAACCTACAAACTTCTACCTCCACAAACCCAACAAAATCAAGTAGACATGTCTAATATTTTTTTTGTAGTAGAACATTGTCTTTTAAGGCCTGTTGTCAACTCGCAATATTTATATTTATGGCCTACTACTTTTTACATAAATATTTAGACAAAGATGCAGATTTCTGTAATTTTTGGGGTGAGATTGACCGGCTGTCAAGTTGCACTACTCACGCACAGATGAAACCTTACCATGTATTTATCTAGAGATCCTGTATATAGTTTACTAAGAGTTGGGGCAAACAGCATGATTTGACATACATTTTTGGTCCAAATTAGATATTTGACATATGTCGAACAAAGAGGTTATGGAAACAAACCTTGCTAACTTGC
The DNA here is from genome assembly GCA_940337035.1 of Agriotes lineatus. Lineage (NCBI taxonomy): Eukaryota > Metazoa > Arthropoda > Insecta > Coleoptera > Elateridae > Agriotes > Agriotes lineatus. The sequence continues at coordinate 94,292,846 of OW679196.1, read as the reverse complement.
CTTTGATGGGAGAATTTTCAGAGTATTGATCATTCTTAGGATCTCTATACCGACTATTAGGAATATACGGCCAATTTAGTTAAGATTTAGACTTGCATGTGTGAAACTATCAGTCGTAACATGTTACAAAATATGTAGAAATGCACTTTTAGCACACATGCCTTGCAAAAAGTGATCCAAACCAATCAAAATGTATCCCGTTGCTTTCGTAACTCTAACACCCGTATTTATAGTCGTTCGCCAGCGGATCGCCGCGACTCGCCAGAGATTCGATGAAATAGTATGTTGGCGGCACTGTACGTCTATGTCAAATTCGAGGTGATCAGGTTAGGTTTTCAGTCAGTTTTGACAGAAACTGACACAAAATCTAACCTGCTAACCTCGAATTTGACATAGACGTACAGTGCCGCCAACCTACTATTTCATCGAATCTCTGGCGAGTCGCCGGCGATCCGCTGGCGAAACGACTATGAATACGGGTGTTACAGCCGTATTCATAGTCGTTCGCCAGCGACTCGCCGGAGTTTCGTTATGAATAGTATGTTGGCGGCACTGTAGGTATATGTCAAATTCGAGGTTAGCAGGTTAGATTTTGTGTCAATTTCTGTCAAACCTCGAATTTGACATAGACGTACAGTGCCGCCAACATACTATTCATAACGAAACTCCGGCGCTGGCGAACGACTATGAATACGGCTGTTAGTAACCTATATCAGGAACTCTATATTTATCAAGTATTTAGCTATTAGATAGGTTTGTGTGGTCTGCAGTAGAAGATATAGACACCATTGAATACAATAATTATGTTGTCAAAATACTTCCACCCCCCAGAATCGAACGACGTGGGCATCATATTTTTCCAAACAGTGCTAGTATAGACTCCTATATGCAGTAAATAAACGTATCTTAGTTACCATTATATTTTTTCTGAGCATTTACTTAGTTTATAATGAATAAAAACCATTGTGACTTCTTATGTTGTCTAAATAATTTATTTTTTCATTTTTTGACATGGTTATCGTTTCTATATATTTTTTTTCAGTTAGAAAGCAGTTTATTATATCTAAACTGTGGTCATTCTCACCTCAACAAGCATTATATAGAAAATTACTAGAGTTTTAGGTAGGCGGTCAATCTCACCCCAAAGGTAGGGGTGAGATTGACCGGGGTGTTTTTATTTTTTTTTCTATTGTAAATAAAAAAAGTAGTGTTCTGAGAGTGTTAAAAGTTATATGGCTTATAGACTCATACGTATTCGGCCATTGTAATTCTATTTGTGCAACAACAGAAAAGTTATTAAATAAAGAATGCTAAAAGTGGTCAATCTCACCCCGTTTTACGGTACCGTATAAGTCAACGTAGATATTGCTGTTTCCTGGCTATCAACCCCATCAGCACAATTGTCCAGATCTTTTCCCCAACTCTACAGCGCCGCTCTCATTTCCACATTTTCCTCATCGAAAATTGTTTCATATTATTGCAGTTGTTGCAGCACCAAAAAATGTTGTCCACTTCTATAATGATCTTATACATTTCATCACTTATTTTTACTCACCTGGGATGAAAGGTTTGATCACACCAGCCATTACAGCTCAAGCTCTTCTCATTTCTCTTAAATTCACCATTGCATTTCACACAAGTCATAATGGAGTGGTGAAAATTAATATTAATAGTTACCAGCCACTGGCACAACACTGTCAACTACGTATATCAAATTTTAACGCCCGCTCGCGAACGCAGTCAACACCGAACTTGTGGGTTATTTATTATAACATACGTTGTTAAGTGTAACGTGGCTTATGATGTAAACAAGCTAGAATAACCCAGTTTAATTGCGAACTAGTAAAACACCATATTACTATTGAGTATTGGATAAAGTGTCTTTACGATGTGCCAAAATGGTACAGATATCACTAATGCATTGGAACCAGACTTTGGATTTCAATTGTGAACATTCCCGAGGCAAAGTTTCGAAGGAATGCACGAAGATAGTGGTGACGACTGGCTAAAGAGGCGAACTCATAGCCGCATCAGAGCGTTGTTCGCAGACTCCGTGGTATATGGAACAAGTAACAAAGACGCACTTTGCTATCAGGATAGGTAGACTGGTAGATATCTTACTATACTCTGACAACTGTTGGATTATAGTTGCAGAATCGGGGATACAAACGTTAGAAGAAAGGAAAGTGACACAAAACTCACAAGCAAACCTCCTGGTTCATCATAGAGGACTTGAGTTCGATGAAATGAGTGGAACTGTGAACGTTTGCTAGTTAACTTCTGAGAGTATTAGTAATTGCTAATAAGTAAATTGGGGAATCTATGGTACTAACAATGGGCGTGAGAGGAATATTCTGTTTATGGATTTTATTAAGAGCGTAGACTAGAGAGGCGGGTTGAATCACTAAAAAGTAGAAAGTAGCCACCGTAGAAGGATCTGAAGATTTTAGAAAAGAAATTACTTTCATAGGGCTTTAGAAGTTGGGTCGCGGGAAAGGTAGGAAGGATATTGGTCCAATGACCTATGCATTATTGGGGTACTCGCTTCCATTCGTAACGACTGTTACCTCTATCCTCGGACAAAATCGAGATATTACAATAATTGGCATATAAGCTGTAACTAAAAAGGCTTCGAGGTGATGTAATAAAAACCAACGTACAAAAAGCGTATTAAGTCTACTGAAAAGTATTAGATATTGCAATGATATGCATATTTAAGCTCTTTGATAATAATCATTGCAATTATTAGAATTCATATTATTCATATTTTTCATTTATTTTCAATCTTAAATTGTTATTTAATTAATTAATAGTAAACCCCTTTGTTTAATCAATTAACTAAATATAAGATTTAATTGTTCTAGCTCTAGTAGAACAATCCAATCGTATTCAGAATAAGTTCAGATTATTGCATTCTTTTATAAATTATATCTAAATTATTTTGAATTTAATGTTATTTGGTTTAATAAGAACTGTTGTAACAGGCTAAATTTATTATTACGACAACCAATTGTGGCAAAACGACGAACTGCCAGTTTGTAACGGTATAAAACGGTAACTACGACACCGCGCCAGTTTGTAACGGTAGGAAACGCTATTTACGACAAGCCAAACAATGCTAAACGACTAGCGCGTAGATCAACTCAAAATCGGGAATGTATTACATAGCACCGCTGCCCCAGCTCGTTACAAAAGAAATGCCGACTAACTTCAGTAGAGTGGGGGGGGGGGGGGGGTCCAACACGAGATAACACAGGGCAACGGTCTAATAAACGGAAAGCAGATCTTAAATGTTAAGGTGCCACCACGATTCCTACAAGGGAAAAATACACAGGTGAACCCACTGAGGAAAGTAGAAGCATAATGGATTCACCTTTCAACTATAACCTTGGCAGTGTCCTGGTCAGCGAGTGAAGTACAACATCAGCGAATCTACCTTTCGAAGACCTCGTTTGAACATCTGGCTAAGCTCCTTTTACAACTGAAAAATACACACACAAATCATATTTACAAAATCAAAAGAAAACCACAATTAAACAAACATAAAATATATTAGCAAAATATTTAGATGAGCAAAAGTTACATGCAAATACGAAATGGGTTAGTAAAGGTTAACTATTTAAATTGCGTAACGTCTTCATTTAGTAAATGCGCGGTAAACTTCACATAAAATACTGGAATGACTTGTAAACGGCATTAACATTAAATTATTCAAAACACTGCCTCAATAAATAGCAATATAAGGTGGTAATCAACTAAACAAGGTACAAATGCAACACATACTTTATCTGCCACTACGTAAAGTTGAACAGGACCATGTAATCTGACGGTAATACATTCAACTGACAGGTAAACAACTATAAAAGGTTTAGAAAATGTAATGGTGCAAACAATAAATGTTACAATGACCGCAACGTTACGCAAACTGCCTGTCACTTCTTCGAAACACTAGGTACACTTAAAATTCGCACTGTAAAGATACTACAATATAAATGGCACCTTTAAGAAGCTTGGCTTAGCTGAAATCGACGTCCTGCGTTGCTGCAAACGGCTGCTGTTCCAGACCACTACTCTAACATGTGGTGACACTGCATCAAAACAACTGTAAATGGTCGACAAGGCAGAACCTGGAATAATCCTCCTAACAAGGACAAAACTTCGAAACCCGCAAGGAAATTGACAGAACGAACCTCAACCTCAAGGCTAACAGAGGTAAACAACAACGTTAAGTCCGCCCAACAGCCAAAGCTACAACGTGTAGTTCAATAAGTCCATGAAATGCAAAACGCAGAACACTTGCGTTGGGCCGGTGGAGTTCAAATAATGAAATAAAACATGCGGTACACGCGCACACACCAAAGAAACAAACCGTTAGCCGTTAATCATACAATAAACAAACGTACAGCCTCGCCTACACCACCCCGAAGGGTGCGTGGCGGGACGACGACTTTCAAATCACTTGTTGCTTCTAGTCACTCCAGGTCAAATCTGCCTCGCAATCGCTAAATAGTGGGGACCAAACCCCGTACTCGTTCCCTGTAGCACAGGGCAACTGTCTTTTATTCTGGCTCAAAACGTAAGGGATTTTACGCCAAATTCACATCTGCGGCGGATCGATAAAAAACACGTGCGTGGCGATCGCGCAGACTGGATCAATAACACAGGTGTGTGCCGCTAGAAAACAACTAAATGCATGCACAAAATTCGAGGTACTTATATACCCGCCGCATCGTAATTCGGAATCGAGAAAATAATGCTAAATTAGCCGAAGGTGTCGTTACACTGTATCAGGTGGTATTTGACCAGAAGCTAATTTTTAACCTAAAGACAAGCTAAGACAATACTTTTACAGAGAATATCAATATTATTTAAACAGGTAAGTAGTGTAAACGCTCGAACTGTATCCACCTGTAGACGCTGTCGACGACCCTACAACGATCTGCACCAATGGTCTACCAATACCGTATGATTTACTTCGGCATGCACTTCCAGGTCCAAAATAAAAATTTTTGCCTACGTAAGGCTACAATATTTATTCTTTTGCAAATTAATTTAAACCGCATTACTAAGCGTTTTATTTCACTGTTACAGTGTTACAGTGTTAAAAACAGTAATATATTTTTAGCTTCCTCCCCAATCAGACATACTTCTCTCCTGATCAGAGTTACTTCGTCGTCGATGGGGCTTGCTGAATGCTGTGCCATTGTAAAAGGACTATTTCTTAATTTACATTTTTAATATAGAAACTGCTTCAAATATTCAATAAAGACAGACCAAACAATTTGTCAAGGATGGATGTGGAGAGGAAATACTGGAAAAGAACCCGAAAAATAGGTGCACCAGCAAGCCTAGAAGAAAGGCTAAAGGTAATCGAAAAAGAAAGACTGAAGGTTCGCCTTACGATGGGCGGGTTAAGCTACTACTTAATAAAATCTTAAACACGTTAACAATCCCTAGGCAGCGGCAATTTTCGTCAATTATTCTACCTATTTGACACAAATAAAATGCAGCAGCCTATTAGTCTTATATTAAATATACTGCAACGGTTTTGTGCTCTCAACAATTCTGCGTGCCAATTGAACTAGAATGCATTAAAAGTCAAACCCAGGCACGGAATTAATTATTTTAATTACTGCAAGCTTAGCTTACTCTTATTGAGATAAATGCACCGATGGGTGCAGCTGAGTTTCACAAATTGAGGCAAAGGTAACATGAAAAGCTAGTTCAAAAGGGTTACGTTCTTGGGCTCAGATTTGACGAGGTTTTGAAAGTGCGAATGCAGTTGGATTGTATCTGACGATGGTAGCGATAACATTTGCAGTATTATGTTTGTTATTATACGAAATGGTTTGCACAAGTACAAAGTTATGAGCAGTATAGTGGTCAGAAAATTAGGACAAGAACGGCAAAGTAACTGAAGTGTATAGCAATGCAGTACGAGAATTAGAAACGTTGGAAGAAGCAACCGACAAGAAATGTTGCAAAAGAGCAACCTACGAATAGCAAAGAAATAGAACGAAGGACATTATTAAGTGCATAACAAGCTACAGAACATAACAGCGCTGTTTAAAACACAGTGAAAAAGCAGAGTAAAGTGTAGTGCATCATAAGCTAAGAAAAAACATTTATTTAGCCTGTAATAATTAAAGATGTTATCAAAACCTTATCCCATAAGTTAATTTTAAGTATCAAACCTTATTTCCTTTAAACAATTGTGGTGATATGTTGCTAAAATACCAGACCTTCTTTTGTTTAACAACCACAGAAAGAACTGTTAAAATTGCCAAGCTGTTGACATTGTTCGACATCAGCTCCCAGAAAAGTTTAATTTTTGTTAATAAAAACACATCCATCTAGTGCAGGTGTTGTTTTTATTTAACCATAAAAGTGTTGGGCGCAATTGGAACCAGTTTTCCAGTTCTAAAGAGCTGTAATTTGTGTTTATTCGAGTTCGACAAAATCCAGGCAAGTGCGGTCCAACTTCGGGCTACGTTTGGAAGTCGATACCGCCTGCAGAGGCTTGTTGGAGCAAATTTGGTGCCTTAAACACCTAGAGGGGTGCTCTACGCAGAACATCAGGCAGAGATTAGAGTCACCAGGCCAGCAGCACTTGAGAAAACGAGTTGTGTCCCCTGAGAGGTGCGAGCAGCATCGGAAGCTTCTATAAACCAGGTATTCTGAGCAATTTTCATCGTCAGAGCCTTTTTATATTGCTGGGGCCTGCAAGAGACAATTTTCGTCTTCAGATGCTAGGCAGGCTCATACGGAGATAACCGACGCTACCCTATCCGTTGAGTGGAGAACTGCAAGCTACTCACAGGTTGATATTGTGTTTATTTCACATGTAACAACAGTGCCTTGTTAGAAAGTGTTCCGTAGGGTTTCAGAAGCTTGAATTAAAATTCTGTGAAATAAACTTTTAAGTCAACCGTAACTAATCAATAAATTTGTGTCAAACGCACGTATTAGAATCGATTTAAAGTAAGGTGCTTAACACGCTCTACTATAGCTGAACTAAGAAGCTCCTTCCGAGCTGTAACTTTGTAGAACAGCACTTACTGGTGTAAGCAACAACAAATGTTAGACTGTATGCCGTGACGTTACTTAGGGTAAAGATAATGTTTAATTGTCAAGTGTAGCGGCGCTTATTTCGCTGTAATCTGTATGTGTTCATTACCTTCGAATTTTACCATTATTTTTTCTTGCATTCCTGCTGTGAAGCAACTTGCAGTAAAAATTCTAAATAAAGCAAAACCGGAATTGACAGGTATTGCAGGTACAGCGTTAAATGTAAGTCCCTTGTCTACGGCACCTGCCAAAACATCACCTCTTGATAAGACTTGTTGTTTCGCATCTTGTGATTTGAATGAATCTACCGCCGAATAACCTCAATTACCTCAATTACAAATTACGTAGCGCCCTGGTACCTGTATTAGCATTTCTTATTGTTAGCTAGTCGAAAAGATCCTTTCTCCCGACTGCAAGTGAGCCGGAGCAATATTTTGTTGCAGGTTTGTTGGATTTTGTGGGTTAACGATTGTTTACCGAAGCCGTAGTATTGTTTCGTTAATTCATGTAATCTCGTTATTACCGCTGTAAACAAACGACTGGTGCGTACACAAAAACACGAAATTTACAAGAAAGGTACTACCAAAATAGAATTGCAAAATGCAAATAGACTGAAGACACAGAAACAAGAAATTAATAAAGCTTAGATTTACAAATGCTACCTAAAATAAGAAAAAATGTCGTACTAGATGAAATATGATCTCTACCGTCAAAGCTAAAAAGATTTAATTGTAAATCTTAAGAAACCTATTTACAGACTAACAGACCATCAAACTACATATTAAATAATGGATTAATTCCCTACCACAATGCACTGTAAAACTTCCTCTGCTACGCAGCCGTGCATAGGGTGTTGAATTAAGGTGAAGGAAAAAAGCCTATGACATATTTGATATATTTCTTAGTAAAACCTTTTGAAAAAAACCTGTTAAGTACTCCGGAAATTTAGTAGTTAATACAGCTGACGCCACAACTTGCTGTCGCCATTAAGTTTCCGCCGAATCTTAAGAGCTTTGCATCGCAAGTTAATCCTTCTCGGCCGCTGCTAATACGCGTATGCGGTCCATAAAGTTTCTTTGTGTTCAAGACTTTTCAGAGATTCTCCGCGTCCCAAGCCAAAGACCAATTGTCTTAGCAAATTCAGCAAGTTCTGGGAGGAAAGCAACGTTTTTGCCGGACCTACGTCATCTCGAAACGCGACAGGGTGCGTCTGCTTGAGCCTCAAACAAAATACTTGTGGTTACGACTTGAATGTGAACAAACGCGTGTCCGATTAAGATCCTGTGGGGATGCTAGTATATGCATTTTGATGGAGCTTGCTTAATGTGCCAATGTGCGACATATCTCGCGTGGTCTTGTGAGTTACAAATTAATATAGTACGGCTTCGCCGGATTTCATACTCGTTCTCGCGCTCAACTGTACGTGTACCACGGTATGTAAGGCCACCTTGTTTTGCAGTTTCAAGCCGAATTGGAACGTTTTTAACAACCGAAGTTTCGTATCGCTTCCCCTGCATATCGTGGCAATGTCAGATCTTGCTCGAGGAGCTCTTCGCCAGCTCTCGATCGACCCCAAACGAGTTTCATGTCACAATCGCGTCGAATCGCCATTGAAATATTGTACTTCCAGCTACTATCCCTGTAGTTTAGGGGCTCCCCTGGTGGTCGATGAGAAATCTTTAGGAAGCCTCTTTCTGTTTCTTGTTTAATTAATAACTATTGTCCTGCAGATTTAATATCTGTATTATGTTTCGCCGGATCGGGCAGCTAATGTCGGTATTACGGTGAATGACTGTCGCCCGCTACCCGTCTCATCGCGCATAGTAGATTTGTTTCTTGATGTAACATGCGTTAATTGGAGTTCCCGAGGCCATCTGCCGATCCGCATTAAAGTATAATAAACTGTCTTCACAAGTCCGAAATTAGTTTAACTTTTCGCTACGATTCTGGCAACACCTCTTTATTGCTCATTAAACGTCTTATTGTTAAGCACATATGAATGTGATTGAAATACGTGATGATCTACTGAAACACATAGTGCTGCGACTTCAAAAATATAGGTACTAGAGTGTTCCTGAAGTAAGATATTTCAGATGAAGGTACTTATGTACGGGAAGCTGCCTGCGAGACCCGTTTTTCTTAAATTTCGTTTAGGCGACCATACTTCCACTTCTTTCCACCAAAATCCGCTCCGCAGCAACTGCAAGTGTGACTCGTATTTAACTAGTTGATTCATACAGTGGCGCCCGTCCGACTAACAGGTAATCACCTACAATTGATGTGTTTGCGTCGGTCGTATTGCTTAGCCGAACTATACAAAATTTATTACTTCCCTCTACGTCAGGTTAGCCGCGAGCCAATTGGAAGCCTTTTATGTATTGTTGTCCTCTCAAAACGTGCTTGTTCGAAAACCGGTTTAAACCGTAACAAAGATCAAAATTTAAACGGCTATTTTAATGCATTTGCGATATTACTCTTAATTAAATACTCATCAGCTATTGAGGTATTCTGGATTTATTGTGTATTCATTGTCCAAATCCTTTAATTCTAATGTTGTTTTTCCGGTTATTTCCGGTGGGTGGTTTCCTTTCTTTGACAAAAAAACAAATTCTAGGAATAAAAATAATCAAAGCTTCAAGACATCAGAGAACACACTGCTAGGCTAAAGTGGTACAAAAATTGAGGTCATGGCTAGATCATGTAATAAGAAGACGCTTATACTGGCGACACATAACAGAGAACAATGGCAAGAAGAGGAAGAACTTCATCAATTTAATTGTAATTGTTGCATCAAAGAATAGCATATTATACTATATCATAATGTTTATTAAGATTTTGAAAGATAAACATTCGATTTGCATATTTAAATAATTTTTTAGGCCGAAGTCATAGTTCAGTTATTAAGCATCCAGCTTAGCAACAGGCACACACGGGTCCAAATCTAATCATGGACGAAATTTCTTTTGGAGCGGTGATGCATTGCAACTCATTATGCTATTACAGTTTCAAGTAGATTAGGGTTTATTAAATGCGTTGTTTGGATGCTTTACCTCTATTGTACTTCCCACATGGTCTGATGACCCTTGACGCTGGTAAAACAGAATAAATGTAATGTACGTAAAGATGGCCGTGTGGGGTCCGGCGCCAGATTTAGACCTGTAGAATAGTCTCAAAGTATGTCCTGTCTGGCGTAAGAGACTACCTAAAAGGACAGCACACACGTTTACACACACACCCAATAAACACACCTACACAACATGTACACGGGACGGGAAAAACCGGTATCTCTGTTTTTCAAGAAGTATCGAGGCGGAGCCCTGGTTAGGTTGATCTGACAGTGGTAGCTGGCTTAGAAACTAGGTACGGTATACCTGGGCCGACGAATAGTATAAGGGCCCACCCTTGCCTAACTAGCGTAGGGGGCTCCTCTTTCAACCGTCGAAAAATCCCGGGGTATGTAGTAGTGCCAGGTGGTACCTGGAATAGGGCCCTGCTGCGTACCTCGAGGGGCTTTGTCAGCGGCGGTCCAGACCTGCTAAGCAGGACCAGCTCGGCCACGTTACTTCGCGGAAACTGATACACGGGGGACTCCAACCTCAAAGCAATCATTCGTATCACTTCACGCACACTAATACAGAACAAGCACAAACAGAAACAAAATACACACCATCGCTCCAACTGAATGAAATGGATATAGATATGGACTACGAAAACCTGGAGCACCCTATCTCCAAAAAAGTATTAGAGAAAGGCTCCGAAATAAGTTCGGAGAAATAGGAACTGTTTCTCGGGTCATCAAGCAGCGAATCCGAGGGGGAGATTGACTTTTCCCCCATGGATAAAGCTGCTAGGGAGGCCCGTCGCAAAGAGAAGCGAAAGGAAAACAAGAGGAAGGACATAACTCTTAAGAGGCGAGAAGAGAGGTCAAAAATGAGGGAACTGCGGAAAGGCCAGGGTCCATCGGCCCAGGCAAGCCAGGCAGAACACTCCTCCCAGGAAGCGGCTAATAAGGGTCCTAGGGAAGCATGTCCAGGCGACTCTCCAAAGAGTTGCCAGGGCCAGCAACAAGGGGCCCGGAGGCGAGTAAAAAGGGCTGCTGCATGCAAACCCATAGAGCTCATCACTCACTCCATGGGACGAGTCAAAGTAATGGAAGGCCAACCAGGTCCTTCAAGTACCGGAGCAACCATCAAGAGACCAAGGAGTGATGACACTCCCACCTAATAGGGAGAACCGGGTTGTAATCAAATCTGTCCGACCAGATAGCCAGGTTCTCCCAAAAACAGCTGAGGTGATTAGAGCTAACATAGTTGCCGAGATGTTCAGTACCATGGCAGGCCCTGAAGGGGATCCTCAAGGGCCAGAACTCCGGTTCAGAAATTCAGAGCTGGTGGAACCAGGCTGGTTCTTAGTCACTGCCCAGGACGACACCTTAGCAAGATGGCTGTTGGAGAGCTAAACCCCTCTCAGTGCCGAGGGAGTCACCTTTGCCCCAACAAGAGCATCGGATGCACCATGGCCAGAAAAGGTAGATTTTTGGCTCAGAAGCCAAGAGAAGATTAATATGAAAAAGCTGAGGCAGATGCTTTCGATGCAGAACCGCTCACTAAGAGTGGAGCAATGGAGGTATGTCCAGACGACAGGAAGACCAGGAGGGTGGTTCTTGACCTTCATGGTCAACCGTCCGAACTTTGGGTGGCAACTCTACTACCAGTTGATAACTCTCGCAGTGCGAAAGGTGCCGACATGGAGTAGAGTAGTACGCCAAGACTCTTCTGAGGCCGGCGTGTCAAAGCAGGCTAAGAAGGACGACTGAAAGGACCACAGATTCCGCACCGTTAACTTCCCATAACGGATTTACTGCGGGTAAGTTAGATCCATCTTCAGCACAGTAGGGGCACTACGGCAGAGCTGATGAGAGCCCTAACTGGCTGGAAAGAAATAGTCCTCATTCAAGAACAGTAGGTATACGTATTTACAGGAATAACGTCGATGGCCAACTACGATGTAGTGGTTGGCAAGTGAATTATCGACCCAGGACCTGTATCATGGTGTCCAGGGATCTTAGCATGTTACCACTACCGCAGCTAGAAACCAATTCCCTTACTGCAGTGGTTCTGGAGCATCAGGTAGGTGGTAGAAACCATAAGGTAGTAGTATGAAGAGCGTACTTTCCCTCGGATGACGCGCTTATACCTGCGAAGGAATTCGAACACTTACACCAGTATTCATAGTCGTTCGCCAGCGAAACGCCGGAGTTTTGCCACGCCCTTTACGAGAATTAACATTGCATAGTCGCTCGCGCATGCAGCATGCAGATAAAGGTCTTAAAGTAATAATCGGATGTGACGCCAATGCACATCATTCGGTGTGTTAGAGCTCAGACATACACCCTCGGGGCGAAACCCTACTAGAATATTTGGCGTTTACGGATCTTGAAATAATGAACAAAGGTATGAAGCCCACTTTTGTTAATAGCATCCGAAAGGAGGTAATTGACATCACAGTGACCTCTAGGTGTTTTTCGATTAATATCGAAAACTAGAAAGTGACGTCGGTTATCGTGACATTTGATCATCGTTGGATCAGAATGGAAATGAATTCTGAGAATCCTCTGGAAATTCTCTACCGTAATCCCAAGGCAACAGACTGGGAAAGTTATCGTTCCAGTCTCGTTCACCAAGGAGGCCAACCAGAGGGAGTAATATACACAAATGAACAATTAAGCAAATATGTAGAGCATCTGGCGTGTACAATTGTCTCGGCTTGTTCTCTCAGGGTACGTAGGGTACCGTGGTGGAACGGCATTCTAACCGATCTGCGCAAGGAATCCAGGCGAACGTTTAATCGTGCTATCAAAAATGGGACACAAGCTTCCTGGGACACTTTCAAATGAGTTAAGGTGCAGCAAAATATCCAGTTGGCAGAAATACTGCGGTTAAGCTCCGTATCAGACTGATAAAAATCTTAGTCAAGCGGTAGGAGTGTTAAAAAAGGCCGACGGGATGTAAACAACATCCAGAGAGGAGTCATTACAACAACTCCTGGAAGTCCACTTTCCAGGAGACGGCGTCATCCAATTAGCACCCATAGCAGAACAGGAACAAGTTCCTATAGAAAACTGACAGGGGGGTTATAACTGAAGGTGCAGTCACATGTAACAATTTTGCTATGAAGTACTTACAAGTAGGTATATCGAAACATAATATCAGCAGTTCAACAAAAAAGGGTAAAGCAATGATTAATAACAAGCTTATATATTTGAGGATTAAGCCCTGCTAAACTTGAAACCAATTTCAATTATATTTCCGCTTTTTTCAAATGAAGGTGGCCTTGGCAATACACAAAAACATTTTGCATTCAGGTAAAGCTACTGCCTTTTCTGGTTTAAACACAACAAAATATAATTTAAAAAGTTTTACAGAATGTAATGTGATTTGCAAAATGTTGGTAAGATTTGAGCACTTTTAGCCCAAGAAGTAAGAAACCGTTTTATCCGAAAATGATTCATCATGCTACTTATAATAAATAAAGTTAATTTCTTAAGATAACATCAATTGAAGAAGAATATGACAAATTTAATTTTTTATACAAACTACAATAACATTAAACAATTTATTCAATGCGACTGCCACCATTTTAAATTTAAAGGCTAATAATCTGAAAAGTCCACACGACTAGCTTCAGTGGGACATGGGCGACGTTTTACTCTAAAAGCATAGGTGTTCACATATAACGTTCTATTCGGTAAAAACATACAGGTGCTTTTTATTGTTTGTTAGGTGCCACTGACTTGATTACTCTCGCCTAAAGACGTTTACGACGCTCCCAAATCAGAAGCCGTCCACGACGTCGCCAAAATTCCAGAGTCCTTTTCGCTATATGAACTCCCCTTACCTTCATCTGATTGGTGCTTACACCACCTGGAAACGCATCTGCATATTTGCTTTACAATGAACGATTCTGGATTATATGTAGAGGGTGAGTTAAATACCTCACACGCACTTATGCCGCATTAAGTGGGCTCATTGTGCTACCTCCCAGCAGCTCTCCAAGTTGGGTTTCACTCAAGCCATTCAATTCTTTGAATGTACTTAAGGACAACCGCAACCGGAGTGTTGCTGATTCTGATCATATCGGGCCAGAAGTCCCCCAATATGGATCCTCTGACTTTTGCGAGAGCTGAGCAGTGGCATAGAACGTGTTCTGCTGTCTCGTCATCCTTGTTGCATTCGCGACAGTTTGGACTGTGCACCAGCCCCATCCTGTGCTTATGTTGATTTAGACTGTAGTGTCCAGTTAGGATACCCACGACTAGTAGAAGGTTCGTTTGGGGACAGTTGCAAGTAATATTTGGTTGTAATAGCAGCCCTTGCTTGACGACAGCTTTGCATATTAACCCATCTTCGTGTAAAGCTGTTTAAGGTTGTCTGATATAGCATAGAGCTTAATGTTGTCAGAGATATCGGGATTATGGATTCTGGCCCCCAAAGAAGTTGTTCGGAAGTCAGTCTCATCGGCCTCCTCATTGACGTGGCTGCCGTCATGTCCTTTCACCCACATAAGGAAAACGACATTATTTTTTTAGATATTCCCGAGAGTTTCACGGCACTGCAATACCACACCTGACGTAATTTTGCAACTGCCCATAGTAAAGCGGCTATACTGTCACTGAAGATACTTATATTGAGATGGACACTTGTTTGTTTATTGATTCGCTTTCGGGGTTGTTTATAAAATTAATTTAGACTGATTAAAATACGCTGTCTTGTATTTTCATTTACTTGATCCAAAATAAATGGTAGTATGCCCTTTTAATGTTTTACTTATCTGCAATTTATGATCGAAACACTAGCTCAGTTGAACAATTGACTCTATTCCCAAGAGTGAATTCCTAATAGATTGTAATTTTTTACTTGATCGGGTGCGTCACTGTTCACCTGAATTAGTTTCAATACACCGTAGTTATTGTATGCAATATGTCAAAACCTACAATATGATTCGTATCGTGCAGTCAGCGTTGTTGACTTTAAAATAATCAAAATTGTGAACATTCGCAGAGGTATTTATTCAAATCGTAGCGCTTTGGCGGTTGTTATTATCATTTGTTTCAGGCATTAATTTGTTACATGACGTCAGAAAGGACGCCGACTAAATCTCGCAATTGTTTTACCTTCGACTAACCTCAAATTTGGGCAAATGCTTATAATTTGAATTGCGCCTTCGCTGGATGCTAGGATATGCTTGAATTTTGATAAGCAAGGTCTGGTCTCGTATGCACACAAATTTCCCGACCATAACACCGATACTTTTAGGTTAAAACAGTACTTTAAAATTTGGTGTGTACTTCGCAATGTTCGGAAAGGGGCCCCAGCTTGTATCTTCCTCTGGAACGGTTTCCTCCGGTGTTTTTTCTGTTGGTCGGTTTCCTGCCTAATGCGTCGCAGTTGAAATACCTGGCTTTGGACCCTATTTCTGGCCGGAATTCAATATCGGAATCCTAATGTGATCGGCTGACAATGCTCGTCGGAGGTGATCTCGGTGGAAATTTCATTTTATGTTGCGGAAAATCCCACAAACGTTTCCACATAAACTTCAACAGTTGGTCAACACAATGATACACTTTTTAGCTCAAAATATTTTAATTTATTATATAAAACTTTAGTTGAAGTGGAGCACAAAACTACATGTCAAGCTTAATTTAATTATTCATCTGTTCTCTAATATTTCCGTTATTAAAAACAAAATCTAATCTATTACTATGGTTACCAAGGCACCGAAAATTGGTTTTGATCAAATTAAATACATTATGGAAATGAATTTGATTACAAATTATATTTACAAATTTCTTATAACTAAAATATTGTGCATTTCTTAATTTTAAAAGGTCTTTTTGCGCCACAAACACGTTCTATTAGTTACTCTGCTCTATTTCACTCGCGTTAATTGCACTGATTATTTTATAGAGTTCATTTCTTAATAATTGTTTTTCCATCTCCTTCTGTCTGCTTTTCACTTGCTTTTTCATGTCCATTTGTCTGCTTTTCACTTGCTTTTTCATGTCTTGCTGCCTGACTTCTTATTTGCTCTTTGCAACGTATTATTATTTTATTCTGGCTTCCTATACCTTTTTTAGATTGCTCACAATGTCCATGCTTAACTATATTGAAATCTACGCTTCATTGACATGCACTTTGCAATCCGTTTTGTGACTATTCATTTCTTTCGGCTCGGCCATTCATTCTGCACAAACCTAATGTTTAATTAATTTGAACGTCAACTTCAACCCTGTGAAAAACAAGCTTTGCCCTTTGCTTTCTTTACTCAATTTAATTATTAATACTGGCATCTCTTTTCCAATGCATTTACTGATTGAAATTTAAGCTTAATATTGCAGTTACATAAAACACCCCAACTCTGTGCTTATTGACTTCTTTCTTAAGTTATACTGCAAGCAGAATCGGGTCGTGGGCCTAAGACCATCACAATATATTGATTCTCGATTCTTATTTCAAGAATTGCTTCTACACCATGCATTATTCCAATTACCTTCGCTTGGAAGACAGTGGCAATTTTACCTAGTGGTAAGCTTTGGCGGAGGTTAAAATCGTCAGAGAAAACTCTAGCACCCGTTCCATGCTTTCTTTTAGATCCGTCAGTAAAGATGGATATATCTATATGCTAGGAAAACCCAGCATTTTCGTAAACATTAAATTGTCTATTGCTGACATGTTGTAGAGGGAGGTAGTCTACCATAGCGTCCAGAAGAGTGATCTTGTAGGCGGCCTCATTCAGAATGCGGGTATGCCTGCCTCCTGTGTGCCGTAGTTCCTTATAGCGCAGCCTCAAGGCAGCTCTCTTACGGCTATTTCACAAAAAGATCAAGTGGTGGAAGACATAAGATCACCTCTAAAGCGGCAGCGTGGGGGTTGAGCGTATAGCACCCATAGAACTAAGACAGGCAAGACGTTGTACATGTCCCAGTTTACTATCTGTCGTAGTCTGTTTGACCCTGGGCACCAGACAAGTGCTCCATAACATATAAGATGGGCCTAACCACAGCAGTATACAGCCACAAGGTAATTTATGGGGGGGAGAGCCCTCAAGATTTAACCAGAGCGCGTTTAGTTTTAACTTTCAAATGTTTCTCCCAATTCAGTTGTTTGCCAGAAATAACTCCCAAGTATTTAACATT
The DNA here is from genome assembly GCA_940337035.1 of Agriotes lineatus. Taxonomy (NCBI): domain Eukaryota; kingdom Metazoa; phylum Arthropoda; class Insecta; order Coleoptera; family Elateridae; genus Agriotes; species Agriotes lineatus. Next base: position 94,275,583 of record OW679196.1, on the reverse strand, counting down.
GTCTGAAAAGCTGAGAGAAGTGTTAAATAGGAAAGGTCTACGTAAAGGTCCAACCTGCCTTTTCTTTGTGAAAAGTACCATTTGTGTCTTTGAAGGGTTGACAGAGAGTGATTGTTCATTACACCATGTTGCTGTTATTCGAAGAGCCGTCATTCAAGTCACTGGGGACGTATGCCGTACAAAAATTACATCCTCTTTCCCTTTGTTTATACTAGAGCTCATTTGTATCGCCGTAATATCACGCATAAAGAGGAGTGGCAAATCAAAAGCTTGTAAATGCTTGGGATAGTAAATGCACGTCCTTTGTTTCTCATGGATAGTATCTGTAAAAACAGTGCCATTACCGTTAATTAATCCACAAATCTTAGATTTTACAATTCAAGGCTCTTGTATTAATGCGACAGTGCCCTGCTGGCTGTCGAGCTGTCTGCGCAGAGTAACAGTAGTATTTCAACAGTGTTGCAGGTTAATGCCATGAGGTCGATAATCAATTATTCAGCCTCGGTGTACGACCTGGACCCTATAAGCATAACGGGTATCCATGGGAGTGTATCCTCTTCGGATAGCTGCTGTGGTAGCGGTGGCTTTCCTACTAGTGATGGAGGGGTGTCCGAGGACGCACCTTGGTCTGAAACAGAAGAGGGTTTAGGGGTATCCTAAAGTTCCTAAATAGGTATCCGTAGACGCACTCTGCCCTGAAAGTTTGGAGTCTGGATGTGCATCCACCATCTGCCAGGCCTGTGAATGTTTAATTTTAGAGTTGTAAACTATAGTGCAGTTTACTACCTCTGCTTTTGACTGCTGCTTCAACCTCCTGACTTAGGCCAAAAATTAGAAGTCTGCCAACTGGCTCCTCCTTTTCGGCTGTATGGAAGAGAGGCCAGTCCCCAACATCTATCCCAGGATTCTGCACTACCAGTCGACGAGTAACAGTCTCCACAGGTTCAGGTTTTTCTGGAATCTACAGAGCTGCTTTCGCTAGCCTGGGCAACCGATCCACCTGGACGACACTGAGGCGACACCTCCCATAAAATGGGCAGGTTTGAAACTGATTCTGTTAGCCACTTCAGACACTGGTCATCCTCGCAGGTGATTCGGAGAATCTCCTCGGAGTACTGCCAGCCCTTGAAGGTGAGTGCAGTTTGGCCTTCCTCTAGGGCGAATATGTGGTTGTCCAGCGTCACTAGCATCTGGGTTTTTATTAGGTCTGCTTGGACATGTGTTATCTTGCCGAAGGGTGTCCTTAGACCGACGACGGCCATGAGGCGGTGCCTGGTAAGGGCCTCTTTGTAACTGTCTGCTCTCTCGGTGACATTTTGGTTTGTTCTAACCTTCTTCTTTGGATTAGAGGTGGAGGTGCATCTGATCTAATCCTCGTACTTGTGGAAGGTGTAGGACCACCGAAACCTGCCACCTTGGGCGTAGCTCTAGGAGCCAGTCCCTTGCTAGTGGTTAAGAGGACCTTACGAACCTTTCCACTTCCGTTGTCAGTTCTGTCAGAACCTGCCGCTTTAGGGTTAGCTTTAGAAACCAACCTTGGGTGGGGGTAGAGGTAGTAGCGCCAGAGGTCTTTGCAGCTAGATGGGCCTTCCTCCGGCTTTTCTCTTCGGAGCCAGAAATGCTCTTTCTCTTCTAAAGTTTGCTCCTCCTTGTTCATTCGGTTTTGTTGTAGCTGTCGCTGCTGAGCGGGTTGAGGGGTATCCGAGGTTGTGCCTTGTTCGGTTTGTTGCTTTCATTCCATGTTGAAGCATAAAGATTCATCTCCCTAGCTCCCCACCCACCACGGAGCACGACAAGGGGATGTTGAACTTCGACGCCAAGGATACTAAGGAGATAGGCGCCCTGAGAGAAACCCTAGATCAGAAACCAAGATTCCCGAAAACCCTAGTGACCCACTGCAGGCCCCTTCACCCCCAACGTGCTCACGCTATCGGCGGTTTGATCCGACAGCGTAGCCGATTGATCGAGGTGGGTTAGTCCTTACCTCCCATCAATGTGAAATCAAGGCCAAAGAGATGTGTTGCCACACTTCAGGAAACTAGTACCCGTCCCAGAAGTAGCTCAATCCCCAGGATCCTATCATCAAACCAACACGGGTTGCTTCGCACGGCACAAACACAAGGGCAACCTAAACCATGTGAAATCCATTGAGCGGTCATAACTAAATGTAGAGGGGGATATTTATCTTTAACTTTCTGGTCAAGATCCACTGGGTTTCGTTTCAACAGGGCTACCAAGTGAAGGATGCAATTTCAGACCGCACACTACCCATCATGGAGGGTGACTTTCAGCAGCCTTGAGCCTCTCCCGTTTCATTTAAGTTAAGGTCAAATGTGTACATGCATATTTCCACGTTAATATATTTAATTTTAAATTAGTTGTGCTTTTTCTTTATTATATTTATGACGATTGCATGCGAATTTGTATTTTGTGATGCGTTTCTTTTGTAAAGGACGTTTAGAGAGCTGTAAAAGAATTCAAGTAAAGGTAAATTCACCGAGGCTGTACGCGGACCGTGGCCCGAGCAGTGCCAAGGTTAGATTTGAGAGGTTGGTTCACTATTTCTACTTTTTCAATGAGCCTACTTGCATTTTCCCGATTAGAAAAATGGTGGCGTCTGAGGCATTTAACACTGTTGTCGTTTAATAGGCGGTTGTCCTGATTAATTTCGTAATAAACCACCCCATCTCCCTGAGTGTAGTTGGCAACTTTTGTTACAGTCCATCGTAGCATAGTTGGGGCATCGGTGTGTATTTTTCAAGATTTGTGTCGTTTTCATCGTAACTAACCAGTTTAGTATTTTGAATGTTAAATTCATATCGTAAAATTGAGTTATTTCTGTAACAAACTGTCGTAAAGGTCGTTTTAGCACGTAACAAATTGGCGCCCGTGACATGTGGCCTTGCTTTTGTCGTAATACCAGTTTCGACTGTAACAACGCAAGTTCTTAGCATTATAAAGTGAAGAAATGATACTTTTCCTGAAATCGTCAAAACAGCGGACCGTGTCAAGCCTCAGTTTGATCTTGAAAGTGTTACTTTGCGTTACCTAGGTGACCGGTCACCTTCACCATGCACCTTGATGCAATAGGATTTTATTTTTAAATATGTCAGAGAAAAACTTAAATTCTCCACTGCAAGCATCCCGAGTGGTTTGTGCACGAGGCTTTAAGCAAGCGCCGTTGTAACATAACTTGCGAGCGGTGCGCTTGGCGCCCTCTCTTGGCGACGGCTGGAACCGTGGAGCGGTGTAGATCCATGCTGTCGAAACCTGCGCGCGCTAGGTGTTACAAAGAGGGATTTCAGAAAAAATGTAATACATTACACAGCATGAAAGTCGGAGGCTTTGAAGAAGTACTCGGACGCTTCGCGTCCTCGTATTCTTCAACAAGCCTCCTCATCTGCAAAGTATCACTTTCATGCCTTGTAATGTAATATACTATTATCACGCATAAAACTCAAAATGTATGTACTAACACTTACCTTCGGGCACTTCAAGTTTTTCTGGTTAAACTTTTGATTCAAAAGTGGTGTTTTAAGAATGCTGTTGAAACGCGTTATATTTTTATAAATACGAACACACACACACAATACTGCCACGTGTTGATTGGACCACCTGTAGTAATTAGCTCAGGCGGTGGGTTTAATAAGAGAGTGGGGAATGTGTCTACAGTCCATTAGCAAAGCGAGTACCAATCTCTCCATGCTTTACACTAGCATTATCTTTGAAACTCCAGTAAAAGTTTTACAAATTTTAGCTCAAATCAAGGAACAAACAATATGTGTTATAATTTTGTTGCATTTTAAAATTGAAAAGATGTTTACTTTTATAAAATCTATAAAAAAATTACTGTTTTTGTCTAAGAAATTTTATAGAGATGCTGTAAATAGAACACAGGGCCAGGGAATTATTTAAATATAAATATACAAAATAATTTAATTATATTTTTTGTGTAACACAGGTAAAATTTGGTGAAAAATCACAATAGATTTTTTTGCACCACACTTATGTATCACATTTAGTTAAAAATAATTTGACTACAAGTTTAGTGTTAAAAATAGTAGGTTAAACGTTTAAACTTAATGGAATAATCTGAACTATGAATCTGAAACATTTAAATAAAGCAAGAATGAAACATTCGTAGCTTAGACATAAGTCAGAATTTCAAAATAACACGTATCACAAATATGTTCTTACAATAGGTGCTTCAATGGCAACAACTAACTGGTTTCACCAGCATGACTTCAAATTCAACTCTGCCTCCTGGTTGTTCGAATAAATAGATTCTAATAATTTAGCCGTACAAATATTAGATTATATGATGTAACCACTTCTAGAAGTTCTAAATATGTATTAAGACTGCTTCAATATGTTGGAGTGTTGCTGCTTTCCAAGGCATTTTGATGCTACCACAGCATTTAAAATGTAGTTATGCTTTGAACGTTCGCACTACTCTTGTAACATATTGCCGACAGATCGGACATTCAGCCAATCGTTTGCCACAGTCCACGCACGTTGCCATGTGGCCACACTCAAGAATAACACAGTCCAGCGGTGCATCCATGCATATTTTGCACAGGTTATCGACAGCAGATTCTTCAAAGTCTAAAATTAGAAATGAGGATCATGTGGGAGAATTAAAAGATTGAGAAAAGTAAGTAAAACTGAGGTCACACAGCTTTAAATCTAATATGTAATTTAAATGTTTAAAAATTTTAACAGTTGAATAAAAACATTTGGAACCAACGACTTTCCATTTTTATTGTTCTAAGTGTCTGATATTCAAAATTCATCCATATATGAACCAATAATTTCCCTTTTGATATAGAAGAGCTGAAGATATAAATTATCTAACATACTAACCATTATCCATCATTAAACAAGCATGTTCAAAATAAAACTTTAATGCCCCTAGGTATATCTGAGGGGAGTAAAAATAGGGAGAATGTATTCAAATAAAGTTCAATATCACAACTTCAAATGTGAAGTGAAACGAGTATCCTGTCATACGAGTCAATTCAAGGGATGATAGGATCCATTCCGAGTGCTGCTTAGCAGTTCCGAGGCTTTAAACATAATCTGATACAGGAAATGATTGCAGTTTGACCGATAAGCGTTCACTTCACACTGTGTTGTGAAGATTTCACGACCATAAAGAAACAAGCTTCATAAACAAATAAATACGTGTACGCAAAGCCGGGTTTCTATGCATTGAAATCGTGACGACCGAGTTCAATGCAGTTTAATTAATTAAATGTAAACCTATTGCAGATACAGTTATGCTGCTAGGCTTAGACTTCTAAATGCGTGTAGCAACAAGTGATTGCAAGTTGTATTTTAAAACCCATGTGTTTCGAAGTTGTCATGGTTTAATTATATTTTTTTAGTTTTTTGTGTGTATCAATTTGTTTATTTGTGTCACCAAATTCACTTTTCTTGTATATATTGTTTGAAGTCAGTTTCAGCCTGAGAATACTACAAGTGCAGGTCAGCTTCCTCGTTTTTGGCAGATAATAATGTTGCATAGCGATGAACTCGGGTAATTTTAAAAGAGTTTCATGTGTACTGAGCTAGCTAGGTAAACAAATAGGGCATACTGTGAAGTTGTGTAACAAAAATTAAACACAACAATGGCGCTACTGAAAGCTACATTAAACATGACTTACAAAACCAAGTCACAGCAAAAATAGCTGCTCAGTAATTTAATCTTATGGGAAAGCTAATTTAATTAGCCAAACTAATGTCTAGATATCAAGGTTTTTCCTGTTTTAATAAATTGTTCGTGGGCTATTGTTATTCCTGCTATGCCATTTACAGAAGAATTAAAATATTTAAAACTATATCAATTGTTCTACTGGAGGTGAGTAAATTAAGGTTACTTACGGTTAAATTGCACATACTACTTAATTAAAAAATTATAATTTTAAGTGTTTTATTCTCAAAAAATGCTGTAACAACATTCATAAAGAGTAGTTTTCAGTTATATTTATCTATAGTATGATCAAAAATTATTTTCATCTAGTATTGCTACGGAATATTTTCTAATTTATGAATCCAACTGTAAATCACTTAAAAATTAAATGTCAAATTTGACATTTAAGTTGCATTCATAAATTAGGAAATATTCCATAGCCATACTAGATGAAAATAATTTTTGATCATACTTTAGTTACTAAGTTTTTTAATTTTACTGTGCAAAAATGGAAAAACTAGGTAACTAGATAAATACAGTTGGAAACTATTGTGTTGCGCCAAAAGTACACCTAGTAAGTATACAATTTTTTTACTTAGTATGCCACAGGAACAAATAAGTGCATGTAAACTCTTGAAGACTACTCAGAATATACACGGTGTCTAGCATCGATTGCACCATACTGTACCAGCATGTTCTAGAGTCAAAAAGATATCAAAAAGTCCTAATAAACATATGTCCGATGTATGATTTTCGAGGTAATCACAAATTCAGCTTAAGATAAGATTATACATATCTATTAAAAATTACAAAAATGCTTTTGTTAATACCACAAATGTTCAATATGCTCAGTATTAATGTAAATTCTTCTTCTAAATGAGTTTTTCAAAAATCCCTGGATTCTACCTGATATGGCCAGAAGCATTTACAATTCTATTTCTCAAATGATCCAAGTCGCAAATAGGTTTTGAATAAACTAAACTTTTTAAATAACTCCATATAAAAAAATCAAAGGGGTGCAAATCTGGCGATCGAGCAGGCCAAGGTACAGGACCGCCTTGTGCAATACAGTTGTTCCCTAAAACTTCATTTAAATAATTTCTAACATCTCTTAAAAAATGCGCAGGTGCTCGTTAGTTACTAAAAAAGTCTTTGATGGTGACTTTTAATTATTGCATCACTCCACACGTGCTCATTATGGCAATTATGAATTCCATTCCTCGTAAAAATTGCTTTGTCAGAAAATAAACCATTTCCAAGTAAATTATTATATACAAATTATAGGCAATTCTGTTTTGAGTTTCGAGAAACTTCTTTCCACTGAAATTGCTGATATTAATAGTGTCAGATAAATTCTTAAAACAACTGAAATATTTGGAAACGTAACATACAAATTGTCTCATATACATTGTGTTAGATGGCAGACCCAACATTGAATGTGTTTTCTTGAAACGTTCAATGCCGTCAACCACTTTTTAATTTTTTGCTTCAATGCTGTTTTCTGTTTAGGCATGGCGATCAAGAAGTAATGTAATTTAAATAACCAAAAAATGTCTACAAATTGCAGGCAATGCTCAACCTAACACTCAAACAAAAAAAGGCGAAATTCGGGATTGGTCAGATTTGAGGTTAGGTTTTAGATTGTTGGGTCGGCAATGTTGGTATCGTTGACAAATCACGGCAGGGTGCTGGAGTGTTGTGGTCATATAGTGATTCGTGTAAAGATTCGCTCAAAACTGTTCATAAACACATTTTAACTACAACATACCTAAAGCTAATGTTCATGAACTTTGTTTCAAAAATGTTTTGACGCTCGGGCAGGGTATTGCAATAAAAAAGTCATATCGCTCATACAAAAACCACTCTCACGAAAGTGGCAGCATAAAACCGTACTTGCGACTTCTGCCTTGTACATTTAATAAAGTATTTTGTGAGTAAAAGAGCTGTTTTAATGAAGTAGCATCTTAAATTACCACAAACAGATTGAGTAGTTTTATTCTCACAAAGACAAAAACTTCATCTCAGCTCAATACTTTATTACTTCACCGTTGAGTTATATTACTGTAGCCACTGCTGCATGCTCTGAATTAGTGATATGTCGATCCGGTTGGATTGGGTACAAAGGAACGAATCCGAGTTGGATCAAATCCAAGTTTTCAGTTCAGAGTCGTACCGCGAATTGAAAATAAACGGGACATGTCATGAAAACGTCAATTCTCACGGATATTCATTCCTTTGGCATTGCATTATTCAATCCAATTCAATACAATACGTGTTTTATGAAGGTTGAAGAGTAATAGCAAACGATGATGGTGTTTGTTTTAGAGGCTCGACACATGACACAGCTGGAGTTGCATGTTTTTTATGAGTAATAAGTGATTTATGGTTTTTGGCGCCTTTGTAAGTGTCCATTTGATTTCAAGCTTGAAACATAAAAACATACCAACACAATGATACTACGTAATAAAAACGCCCTTTAAAAATCCAGTTTGCATTTCCTGGTTAAGTCACTAATACGGTCTATATCGAGAAGCCGAGAACGCGATAAGGGTAGTGCGTTGTTCGTTCCGCGTTCCAAATGATTGGGGATCTCGGATGTCCGTATTTATGTACCTCAATTTCAATTTTGTTCCGAGGAACAAATCCGATCAACTCGTTCCGAGTCCGCAAAAGTATCGAAGCTCCCATCACTACTTATTTTTTTCTACGGTTCTCTACATTGTTAAAAACCACCAAACTTTTAAAATATTTTAACACAAATGTGGTAGCGATTTGCTCCGTAGCAACTTTTATCTTCACGATTGCTCATAGATTTCTTATGGAGTTAAGATTTGAAGAATGGCGGTCATGGTAAAACTCGAATGTTTTGATTAAGAATCTTGTTACAATCTCGGCTTTGACATGGGACAAAATCGTGCATATAAATGCACTTCTTCCTGTCTAAGAAACCACAAGCCAAGCTGAGGAAACAGCTGAGTTTCCAAAACAAGCTTGTACTGAACTCTGTTACATAACCTTATCTGTAATATATTAGGGATTCCCTGTTTTATTTAATAGTAAGTATTTCCCCTAACATCTTATAGGTGTAAAAGACGGACGACTGCATTTTTTATTCATTTGTCTTTCCAACGATTACGTACGTAGTGAGGTACTATCAGCTAGGCATTACTGGGTAACTGTTAGAACAGCAGCAACAGACCCACAGTGGTCGGTAGTGGAATATCAACGAATTTGTGGCGGAATTTGATAAATCTGCTCTGGCAACACTGTTAAGTATCCTACATATGAGGCAGTGCAGACAGGAAAGCCGTGACAATGGTGCCTCGGTATTAGGCAAGAACCTTACAGGAAATTTTTTAACAAAGGTGCGAATTTAGGTTAGCTGCAATTTAAGATTTGTGTGTACTTTCTACAAAAATGCCTGTGTAATGTAAAAAATGTGTGCATAACCGTAAAAAAGGTTAATTTGTCTATGTGGATGACGGCACTGCAGTAACAGCCGCTCTTCTCTGAACCGCTTTGTACAAATACAACACAAATTATCTTCTCAACCGTCGAATATTGAGTGGTAACACAACAGTAACATGGAAACGTTATTTTGTTTGTAGCCACTACAAGGCACCACTGTCACAGCTTTCCTGTCTGCACTGCCTCGTATCTTACGCAGTAAGTAAGCCAAGATGGCGGATGAGAAAAATAATCAGTTAAGTGAGTGAAGATATTTGTTAATATTGCAAAAAAGAATGTTAGAACAATTCTATTAAAGCAGTTACTTTTGGTACTTAAGCCTCAAATCCTAGCATTTTCACGAACCACGCAAGCAAAATTCGTAATTTAGTGGTAATGTTATCAAAATTGCTTTCTATAAACCTTATTTCCGCGTGGTTCAGTTCAAATATTAACGCTTCGCCGTAGTTAAGATTTCCGATTCAGGTTCATGTTGGCATTAGTTATAAATTCACCCTTTGTTCCCTTCTGTCCGTAAAGCAGTCTCAGGTTACTGAATTGCTACATTCGAGGTCCCCTGCAAGTTTCGCAAGTATTGAACCATATTTCGTGGCATTTTCACAGATCAAAGAATGGCAGTACTCTCCTATATACACTGGCTCTGGCACTGGCTCATACTATTAGCTCATACAACAATTATGTATAAATTAAAATGTTTTTATATAATTCTATGTTGAAAAAACGTTAAGAAAATTAGAACAATAATGTCGTTGGAGCAAATGAATTTATTTAGTTGTCGGTCACAAAGAGAAACAAATGCAAGTATGATAACTCAGAATCAATATACAGCGACTCGTTTACGTGTCATCTTTTGTTTTGCAGAAGCAATAATTAAACAAGTGAATGGTTAAATCGCAAGGTCCGTAAATATAGCAACCTTGGAAATATTGGTTATTCCATGTATTTCCATTAAGCAGAGGGCACAAAAATGGCACCCAATGGCGGAAAACTTGTAGTGTACTAGTAAATTATCGCAATTTTTAACCCAACTTTCTTGCCTTTTTTGATCTACGGAAAAACCAAATAAAGAAAAACCACTCCTTAAATGGTTAGTGTAATTCATAGATGCACGCACGACCTGGCATCTTAAGCCTACCTAACCTCAAATCATTTAGCTGACAAACTGCGACGTTCCTCAATCTAATCGCGACGGCTTTTGCTACAAATTTATTGTCAGTGGGCACGAAAATGGCGACTATTGAGATGACCTATATTTCCAAACTTGCTATATTTAAGGACCTTGATTAAATCGCAAAGTACGCAGCTACACAACTGTTCGTGTATGCTTCAAAATGTACTTGTTTAAAAACCCAAATACTAGACACATTTCTAAAGATAAAAACCTGTGTGAATCCATTTTATGAGAAACTAAAATGTTTTGCGAGAACCTTTTTACCCTCTTCAACATGCAAGTCCTCATAATATTTTATATTAAAAATGTAAAAATACCTCCATCAAGCACAACTGCACGTTCCATACCTTCATTTTTGTACTGATTGCTATCATTCCACAATCTCGTTGCACGATCTAACAGTTCAGTCTTTTCAACGCATCCTTTATAGTCGACCCTGTTTAAAGTCAACAGCTCTTTCAATTGTTTAACAGATAATTCACTTAGTTCCTCGACAGCGGTAAAATCGGATAGTTTGGGATATTTGTGGGGTGAAGCAGTAGCACTTGTTTCTTTAGGAGCTTCTTGTGGAGTCTAGAGTAAAATAGTTATTCCAATAACAATAACAAACTCCACCAAAGCATAAGGAACAGAAAGGCATAGTTCAGGACACAAATTACTCACCGATGTGTCATGGGACGAAGAACTAGTTGGCTGTGGAGTCTGTTCGTAAATGTTTTGCGGCTCGCTAGTAGCTTGTGTGTAGACGTAAGCGTAATTCTGCTGCCCCTGCCCATCAGGAAACTGTGCACTAACGTAACTTTGATTCTGGGCAAAGCCTGATACTCGAGGTGCCGAAGTAGTCTCCGGCCCAACTCTACGACCTAAATTGTGAATTGCGTTTTCTGCGTAACCTGTAAGGCAATCTGTATTTACATGTTTTATTCAACATAACTAAACTAACTCCGCATATTTGTAAGATTTGAGCCAAGATTTGAACGTATACTATTGATTTGTTCCTGCGACTGAGAAGCAAGGTTCGGTACTGAGCCACTAAAAACAGAGGTCAGTCGGCTGCAGTTTCTCCTGTTGCGCACGGGGATAGGGCGCCTATAAAATAAGTCTACCAATTCTGCTTTTTCTAAAATATGAACACTGTTACGCTTCTACTCTTACAGCCATTTCTGCTATTGTTACCTACTAAACCATGGGTCGAAACATGGTTTTTATTTAAATAATCCCGAAGGTCCTTTGAGCGTAGCTCCATTAGTTTTTCTCGGTCCGGGGGCCTTTTGTTTAATATTAAACATTTTTCACAAAACAATGCCCTAAAACTTATGAAATGTAGATGGTGAAGATTCAAACGATATTTATCCTACCCGTGCATCTTTCGTAGACATTTTGAACAGTGATGCTGTTCACAGTCAATGCATCGAATTTTCCACGTTAATAAAGTGAAATCGGCTTTACACTTTACACAAGGCATTGCACTATTGAAATTGTTGCACTCTTGCAGTACATTAGAGGTTTATGAACACTAATGTTTAATACTTCACACTATTACAATGAAAAGCATATTAAAAATAAATTGTATGTTTAAACACGACCACAAATGAAAAACAATTATATTTGTTCAACATTGTCTTAGACTCTGTACCATTTCCGTTGATTAAACATTGTTGATAACAATCTAATTAAACACAACACTGCACAATTCAATTTATCATTGATAATGAGTCATTGATTTTTAGGTTAGTTCTATTATTTATTTTCTATACTTTTACGAGAATTTATCAAGGAAAACCTGCGACCGTTAAATAAACATTTACAAAACTAATGTCACAAATTTTTCGGTTTCCATGAACTGCATGTTTAGCACAAAACAATAACTAATGTTTAGATACCAACACTCGTAACAGTTGACCATTGTATCTTTTTCTTTTTATCAATTTCTCAACAATAATTGTCAAAATGATAACACAAACTTTCGGTAGGTGGCGCTGCCGTATATATTCGAGCGTGTTCAGTAATTCAAAAGTGGATATACGATTTGAAGCATTCCCACTTCCACATAAATAGAGTATTGGTTCATAACATATTTCTAGAAAGAATAATTGCAAGCATTTTACATTTGGATAGTATTTTATGCAACAAGTTTATAAAGCATATCTTTTTTACAACTGGGAAATTTACACACACGAGTGTTGTAACCCACAAGTAATAAAAAGACGCTTTATAAACAAGTTTCATACATATTATTTTGTAACACCTATTTGCTAATTAATAAAATTCTCTACATTTTAATGTATTTCAAACTTCGAATAGTTGTCCACGCGTGGTTGTCATGTGAACCCATTAAACAAACTGAAGTATATTATTGCTGGCACTTTCAGTCGATGTCAAATGCAAGGTTAGCAAGTTAGATTTTTCGTCAGTCTGACATGAACTGACGCAAAACCTAACCTCGAATTTTACATAGACAGAGTCCCCAACAACAGTGATTTTTTATTTTATAGTTATATTTTTTTCTACGATCGTGTCAAAATGACAACTCGTTGCAAATTTCTAGTGTCAAAAGTGACGTTTGTAGCATTCTTAATATTAGCGCCCGAATTTGTCTTTTTCGCACGTTGCCATTGGTGGCGTGTTTTAATGCTATATTAAAACACACTTTGTCATAAATTTGCGTGTCAACATAACCTAGAAAACGTGTTACCGAACTAAATTTTTATATTTCTGTTACGATCGTAGAAAAAAAGCGTATGATACACGTGTATAAGTGCCATTAAAGCACTAGCGACGTTAAAACCACTCCGTTTTGCGTCGTGCACTTAAACTCGTCGCACGTGCTTTAAAGGCGTAATTATACACTAGTATCATACTAATATACTATTATTTCACACTTTCCAATAATGACATATTTTATTAGACTTTAAAAAGTATCAAATAACAATTAATACTTATCAATGAGATGTTTTTCTTGTTTGGAGATGTTTTGTCTGATTGTGTAAGGTCGTTCTAATATAATGTTGTTCCCAATCCTATATTGTATTACACACCTTACACACTCAGACAAAATATATCAAAACATGTCTACACATGCACCAACAAACCAATAGTTTGCGGAGGTATGTGGTTGATGTTTTTGCAATTTAACTTTATAGTATTGATGAGTTAAACATATTTCTTGGACATATTAACAGTAAAGAAACCTTCATCAAATTCACATTAGAAACAGAGCAACACAATCAGTTACTTTTTCTTGATACACTAATCACACGCACAATAAATACTTTTGAAACATCAGTATAACGCAAGATCAAGAAAACCAACACCAAAAGGTACTTACATTTTACTCAAATTATCACAAAAACATAAAGGCAAGTGTTGTAAAAGTCTTTACGATAGAGGCAAAGTTGTTTGCTCTACTACTAAAATCTCCAAAAAAGAAAAAGAATTTATTATTAATGTTTTAAAAGATAACGGTTATCTCGAGGCTCTTGTTCGGAACATTTTATGCAACAAGTTTATAAAGCATATCTTTTTTACAACTGGGAAATTTACACACACGCGAAACGAGTGTTGTAACCCACAAGTAATAAAAAGACGCTTTATAAACGAGTTTCATACATATTATGTTGTAACACCTATTTGATAATTAATAAAATTCTCTACATTTGTATGTATTTTAAACTTCCAATGGTTGTCCACGCATGGTTGTCATGTGAACCTTGTAAACAAACTGAAGTAAAGTACGTTTTTTCCTATAAAAATTTTCAAGGTCAAGATAAAATTGGCAAAACTGCTTATTTAAAATTACTATCTGTACAGGCCCGGCGAACTGCCTACGGGACATCGGAGCTACTCCGTGTATAGGCTGTTCCAAAAGAAACCTACAGGGCCCGATTCCAAGCGAGCGAGACGCCCCGTTAAAAGAGTTGTATTAATTTTACAAACATCGTTACATTTTATATTTATTTCCTGTCTTGAATATAATTTAATTTGAGATGTATTTAGCTAAATTATTATTCGATGCTAAAGCTTATTCTGTGTTTCTTTCCTGAGTTACTAGTTGAGTTTATTATTGATACCTGAGCTGCTTGGGAAGCCAGTTTCAGTCTGGTGATTGTAGCAAATAGATTAAACAATTAAATTAAATTAAACTAACCCGCCAGGCTACAAAACCATTACATAGTAGTACATTATTCACAAAGAAAGAGTAAAACGTGATTTTTTGGAGGTGTAAATACACTTAGGGAAAATGGCGTTCACTCCTGTCTTATATACAGTGTGTCCCCGGATAGGCGAAACGACTCTTGTAAAATGTAAAAAATTCTTGATTTAAATTTTAATTTTTTGGGGTTCAGCTCTGCTTGGTTAAAGGCGAATTTCTAACATAATTTCAGTTTTGAAAAATCAAGTATGCTTTGGAAATTTTCCAAAAACCTATTTTTCTGTAGAGTAAAGTGCCTTTTATGTAGAAAATACGACAAAAAATTATTAAAAAAAGTTGTTTAGAATCAATATCTATCCCCCCATTCCAAATTTCAAAATCCTCGGTCAACTTTGATCTCTCACATTTCTTTTTGTTTAGGTTCCATATCAAAGAATTTTACTTTTAACAAAAACTGCAATGGAAAAACAAATATTTTTAACAAAGTTTTTTATTTCATAATAAAAAAACTTTGTTAAAAATAAAATTCTTTGAGTTGAGAAATAAACATAAAAGAAAATGTGAGAGATCAACGTTGGCCGAGGATTTTAAAATTTGTTATAGGGGCCTAATTGTTGATTCTAAACAACTTTTCTTACTAACTTTTTGTAGTATTTGCTACATAAAAGACACTTCACTCTACAAAAAAATATATTTTTGTACTTTTCAATTCACCTGTCATCTGTCAAAAAGTGACCAATGAAAATCCAGAATTCTGACGTTTTTTGAGCAATCAAAAAAATATCAGTGGATATATCTTCCTAGAAGGTATTCAAGTGACTATTTTAAACAAATGTGATTTTTATTAGAAAAAGTCAATATTAGTGTTCTGTTACTATAGAAATTGCGTAGTTTGTTGCTAGATTTACTGAAAACTAATTTGAAAAAGTAGTTTGGTTCATTAAATAGTCCCTCGAATACCATTCTTAGTCAAAGTTAAGTAGATTATTTTTGCGGTGGTATCACTACTCATGTCCATTGCGCTTGGGATTAGGACTCGTGCTAGCGCACTCGTCCTAATCGTACCAAAGCGCAATGGATATTCGTGACACCACCGCAAAAATAGTCGACATAACTTTGACTACTCATGGTATTATAAGTGAAAACTTCCAAGGCATAGGTACTTGATTTTTCAAAACTGAAATTATGTTAAAAAATCGCCTTTAACCAAGCAGGGCTGAACCCCAAAAAAAATGAAAATTTAAACCAAACATTTTTTACATCTTACAAGAGTCGTTTCACCTATCCGGGTTTGCGGAAAGTCCGTTCTCCACATATCGTTCCGGGGATATTTCGTCTCCCCACATCTCGTACCCGGAAACTTCGTTCCCGAGCGAGCTCAATTTGTTTCCTAGATTACACGGTGTTGAAAAACGAGTACAGCGATCGGAATGCAGTTGGAAAAATGAAAGATATTTTAATTAATTTATTTATTATAATAAACTGATAAGAACTATATACAGTATGGCCCCGGATTGAATTTACAAGAGGGAACTAAATTTTATTTTTAGTTTTACCAAAGAGCATATGCTCTTTGGTTTTACATAAAAATGTTATAGGAATTATAATTCCTGCTTGGTTGGTAGAGAATTTTAAGAAAAGTTTCAGTTTTTCAAAAACAAGTCGGCCTTGACAGTTAAGCAAAAATTATTTTCTTTTCAGGTAAACTACCCTTTTTGTTCATGATACGGCAAAATATTATTAAGAAAAGTTATTTAGAATGAGAAATTATGGCTCCATAAAAAATATCAGGAAGATACGTACTTAGATTAAACCGTCATTTTTAATAAATACACTTTATTTCCTTATCATAAATAAATTAATTAACATATCTTTCATTTTCTAACTGTATTTCGATCGTTGCACTCGTATTTCAACGCCATGTAATCTAAGAGACAAATTGAGCTCGCTCGGGAACGAAGTTTCCGGGTACGAGATGTGGGGAGGCGAAATATCCCGGGAACGAAATGTGGGGTACGAAATGTGGGAAACGAAATGTGGGGAACGAACTTTCCGTATCCCTCACACTGTATATTACGTTTTCCACGACCTGGACTAGAAACACAAAAAACAAGTATTTCCATAAAGCATTTGAGTCATTGGAATTATACTGCAATATTTAGTAACCTTTGAATTGTCTTTATGAATACTATGAAAACATAAATTTCTTATATTGTATACTTATGTAGGGGACCGAACAGTTCAAAGATTCACAGCAAATGAGACCGCCCCACCACAAGGTTGGGCAGAAAGACCCGCCTTCCGGTTCGCTTCCCGACATGACTTCATCATTAAACAAGGGGGGTATGTGTAGCGGTCCGAAGAGTTCAGGGATTTACATCAAATGAGATTGCTCCACCACTGCGGCTGTTCGCTCATAGCCTGCGCGGAATCGAGAATTCCCTTGCTCCAGCTTTAGCGTCATTGGTTAAATCCCCGCTTGGCCTCTACTCGAACAGTATAAAAGAACAATCTGCCAGACCAAATATTCAAACCAGCGAAAAAGTCCAGCCATCGCACCGAGCAGACGTCTCCAGCCTGCGCAGCCACAGCTCTAGTTCCAGCGTCTATTCAAAGTCCAAGAGCACGTGTCGAGTCCAGGCTTTTGGGCTCTGGTTTCACGTGCTTCGCAGAGGCGGAAAATGCAGCAGGGAAAGTGTTTCAACACAACTCCCTTAAAAAAATAATAATCGAACATTACGTTTATATCAAAGGAATAATCTCAACTTGCCAACCAGCGCTATGACGGCAATCGACTTCACAGCATCGACGATTTTGCAATGCAATCGTTGTACGATTTCCTCCACCTCCGGCCTTCCTAGGAATGCTCAAGCGGGATCGACCTCTACGAGGCCTACTCGAACCTGTTGCAGGAGGACTCAGAAGAATTCAAACTTCAGTTCGGCACCTTTTGTAAGAACTTCAGAGGCGCCTGCGACAAACCATCCAAGCGCAGCTCCACCATGGAACACAGCCCCACAGCTAAGCCAACTGCCTTCCGGCAGCCTGCAGGAGGATCGCATGGACACCGACTTTACCGAGGCTAGTCGGAAGCGAAAAGTCAATCAAGCCACCCATGCCTGCCCAGAAGACCCTCCCTGACGCGACCGGGTATTCATTCCAAGCCCATCGAAGAAGACGCAGAGGTGCCTCAGCTCGAGACACACAAGCGAATCCCCCCGGTTGTTCTGTCCACGAACGAAAACTTGTAACACCTGGACCCTTCTTTTTAAGGGATTAATTATTAATTTACCTCGGATAAGCTCATTCGTCGGAAACAGAGTTCAAACACGCTTTTCAGCCACCATACGAAGTTAACAAATACTCAAACAGAATTTACTATATACACTTTTATTTGTTTTAACTATGTACAAAATGATAGAGCATAATTTAACGAAAATAAAAGATTTCCAATCAGTTTGACAAATGATCAATTACAATAACGGCACGAGTTGCCCCTTTGCAAGCCGCAACCAAATTCGCATGCGGAGGAAGTTTACATCGACGGCTGGAGTAGCCTTCTTCGGGCGGTTCGGATTTCTTCGCTATTCTGGCACATACGTGGACCCGCGCAGTAGCGGCGCCGCAGGAGTTAGCTGTCAAAGTTCTCGCCTCGTGTTTCTGTAATCAATTCCCAAATTAAATCTATCAATACACTTTTTCCACCCTTTCCGGGTGACGAGAATAGGTTGAATTTGATCCCCGGGAAGAGTGCCGTGCAGCGGCGTGATCACGGGATGATTTAACAAAGCCCCGTGGTTCTCGTAAATATGTTTGTGGAAGCCTGCACGTTCCTAATATCTTTGAGACCGACGGCTGGCGCAATTTTCAACAGATAACAGGTAACTTTACATTTACTTTGCAAGAGTGATATGTTTCTATTCGGCCGGCTGAATGCCTAATTTTGCAATGTAACGGTAGCCAACGGTTATGAATTTACAGGAGTCTCTGCGAGCTCGCAAGTTGATATTTGCGGCCGGCGTAAAAATTCTAGTCGAGCGGTGCAGGCACTCGATTTCAAAGCGGCTCAAAAATGTATCGGGCTTTACTTAATTAGGGCCATTTATTTCGACTGGGGAGAATTGATGACATCTAGATATTTATTTTGATAAAGCGACTAGGTCAACCCACGTAATACAGAGGACATTCAGGCGGATTTTCACCACTGAGTCGAATTCTGTTTAGTGGTGACTGCGAGATGTTTCTCAAAATAATTCACTAGGTCAAATCTACTCTCGGGGAAGTTAACTAATTAATTAGTTGTTGACATCCAGGCGGATTCTCACCACTGGGTCGAAACAACTTATTATCTAGCTTGCTAAGTTCGGTCGGGGTCTCCTGAAGGGAGCTGGTGCTAGCAGGAAAATCTCTCTGTCGAATGCCCTCCACAAAAGCTTATATATGCTGCGCCAAAGCTTATGAAGAGGGGATTCGGCGCGCGTCTAACCTTTGTTTCGATGCCCGGGCGGGTTTATCTGCTCGGTACAGGTGGAGGGTCTTGATAACGCTACGTGAGGATGACGACTAAATTTGATCATATTATTTAATATGTATTTTACCAAATTTAAACGGAAGCTGGCGTTACACATGATGGTTCCTCCGGGAAAAAGAAAGCGCTTGGTGGACATCTCTTCCGAGTAGGTCGCTTCTACATCGTAGGGAGGCACTTGGAGCGTCTTCAGGATAGACTTGGGGATTGCGGTATCAATTCCCCCGGTCCCCCAGGTGCCTGAAGGATGCAGAACTACTTCTTTAGGGTTAGTTAACGCCGTAATTTAAGGCTTCTCGTGGATTAAGCCCAGCTGAATGGCGTTCTTCCTGGACATTCGCAGAAAACCTCCTCCTGGTAGTTTGAGTCGCATTGTACGTTGTCGCCGGCGTCGTCTGGGAGCTCTGGCTGGGTTCGCCGTCTCGGGGGGCAACAACAGTCCTGGGAGCATGGCTGGCGACAATTCTGGCTCCGGCAATTTCATTTGTTGCAACTCGTTGAGCACTTCGCCGAGAAGGTCGTCCTTCTCTAGTGGAATCACGGCCTCGGTGACAGAGATGTCGGAGGGCTTCTCCGGGCGGAGCTCTGGCGGGGTTTCGGTTGGTACGATTAAGGCCTTCCTGACTGGCGACGCCGTGGAGGGCGTCTTCGGAGTACGAGGCCCACTGGGGGCGCCTGGATCAGCGGGTGGATCTTGCGTCTCCAGCTTCTTTGGAGTGGTGGCTAGGTCTTCTGAGGGCTCGCCGAACAGCCGTCTGAACTTCAGCGCCAACTCTTGGAGTTCTGCCTCCAGGTCAGGGCCGAGCTTAGAGAGCGGGATTCTCACCTGGAGCCTTTCTACAGGATTTCGCTTGCCGGGCCCTTTTCTCTCTGGTGTAGCTGGTAGAGGTGAGAGCATAGCCGGGACGGGACTCCACCTGGGTAACGGAGACCATTGTTCCTTGGATGTCATCTCCTGCGAGTCGTAGGCACGAGGATTCCAGGAGCAAATCTTCTTCTTGCCTTTTCGAGGTTTGGAAAGCTTGAAGGGCCATGGGCGTACATCAGTTTTATTCTTCACTGGCGGCATATTTAATTCGCTCAGGAACAACTTGAACATTAATGCCAGGGCTAGGGGCTGACCTTTATATACGTGTTGTCTCGATTATTACCCCTTCCGGTTCTTTGTAGGTGGAGGGACAGTTATCTATAACCGCACGATTGCAGGTGTTTACTAAAAATTTTCCAGAAATGTTTTCACTACAGATGCGGGGTAAATTTTGGACAAAAACACTTCTGGCAGACGGACTGGAAAATTACTGGAAGGCTTTCTTAATATCCTTTACGTGGACTCTGCCGACTTCCCTTCCGGTTTGGGGATCGCTGAGTTCCACTATTACAGGGGAGATTACTTTTTTGATGACGTAGGGTCCGGCGTATTTGGGCGTCAATTTCGCCGAAATCCCTTGAGCGGCGTCTGAGAGGATTCTATCTCGCTTAAACACCTGGTGGCCTACCTGGGGTCGATACTCACGTCTTCTTAAATTGTAGTGGTGGCTTTGTCGCGCAAAGGCCTTGGCCAGGTTGTCTCGCACTATCGCCATTACATCTTCTAGTTTTTGGAGTTGCTCCCGGTATAATTCAGGAGTAGGAGCTTCTTCATCGGGGTTGAAGTCGGGCTCCGTCTCTCCGCGTAGCGTGCGTGGCGGCAACATTTCTCGTCCCAGGTTCAGGAGGGCCGGGGTGAATCCTGTTGATTCGTGTTTAGCAGTGTTGAGGGCGAACATTATTTCCGGCAGCCACGCGTCCCACTGCTTCTGATTCCCTCGGGCTAACTGCGCGATGATGGTTCCCACTACTTTGTTAGCTCTTTCCACCGGGTTGGCCTGGGGCGTATACGGCGGTGTCAGCCGATGCTGGATGCCGTATTCTTTGGCCAATGCTTTAAATAATTTGCTAACGTACTGGGGTCCATTATCTGAAACTATTACTCGGGGTGTGCCAAATCTATAAATGATTCTTTCTTTCAGAGCTTGGCTCACGGCTTTGGCGGTAGCAGTACGAAGGGGATGGATCTCGATCCATTTGGTGAAGCGGTCCTGAAAAACTAAAAGCCACGCATTCCCTTTTGAAGACCTGGTGAGGGGGCCGATCAAATCTGTGCTGATGGCTTCCCATGGACCTCGAACTCGAGACCAAAACATCTTGCCAGCTGGTTGCTGTTGGGGAAGCTTATATTGTTGGCAAGTTGCACACGTGCGTACGTATCGGTGAATGTCTTGTTGCATCCTAGGCCAATAGTACAATCTTTGTATTCTAGCTGTCGTCTTGGTCACCCCCAGGTGTCCAGCGGTGGGATCATCGTGGGATTCCTGCAGGACTCTATGTCGTTAGGGTCTGGGGACGCACAGCTTCCATTCGGGTTGGAAGCCTTCAGCTAGGTCTTCACTTACATTCGGGAAACTCCGATAAAGGTTTCCTCTCTCGAGTTTCCAAGTGCTAAACTTGACAGGGTCTCTTCGCACTAGTCGAATCATCTTCCGCGTCCAGGAACATGGGGCGGCGGGTTCCGGGGCGGCCATGGGGGCGAGGTGGTCTTCTGGACCTCCTGGGGCTCGGGACAAAGCATCTGCCACGTGGTTCAAGGCTCCAGCCCGATACTCGACTTCGAAGTCGTATTGCTGGAGCTCCAGGGCCCACCTGGCTAGACGGGCTGAGGGATTGGGCAGGTTCCGTAGCCATCTCAGGCTACGATGATCGGTCACCACTTTGAAGTGGTAACCTTCGAGGTATCCCTTGAATTTCTTTATCGCGAATAGGGCGGCCAGACATTCTAACTCAGTCGCGGAATACTTTGTTTCGGCTTCGGTTAACGATCTGCTGGCGTACGCGATGACTGTCTCTTGCTTCTCCAGCACCTGGGTAAGGACAGCTCCCAATCCCGTGGTGCTGGCGTCAGTCTGGAGGACGAAGGGAACGGAGAAATCGGGGCAAGCAAGAATCGGGGCTGAAGTTAGGGCTCTCTTCAGCCCGTCCAGGGCTTCTTGTTGTTTCTCGGTCCAAACAAATTTGGTACCTTTTCGGAGGAGCTCGTTCAGGGGGGATGCGATTTGGGCGAAGCCAGGAATGAACTTGCGGTACCAGGAGGCCATCCCTAAGAAGCGCCTTACGGCCTTTGGCGTTTGGGGAGCGTCCATCTTCGTGATCGCTTCCACTTTCTCAGGATCGGTCTGTATTCCGTGTTGATTTACAACATGTCCCAGATATTTTAATTCTGGCTGGCAGAAATGACATTTCTCCGGCTGGAGTTGAAGGCCGGCGAAGCGGAGTCTCTGAAAAACCACCTGGAGATGCCGTAAATGGTCCTGGAACGACCTGCTGACGACGATGATGTCGTCCAAATAGCAAAAGGCGTGGGGCTCGAGTTCTGGACCTATGACCTTGTCCAGGAACCGTTGGAACGTGGCTGGTGACGACTGAAGGCCGAACGGCAAAACTTTAAATTGGTATAATCCCCTCCCGGGAACGGTGAAGGCGGATATGGGGCGGCTTTCCATGGCAAGCGGGATTTGCCAATAGCCGTGCTTTAAATCGAGAGTACTTATATACCTGGCCCCACGAAGCTTATTTAGGATACCATCGATGAAGGGTAGCGGATAGGCGTCGGCGCAGGTGGCCTCGTTCACCTTCCTGTAGTCGATGCAGAATCGGTACTGTCCGGAAGGTTTCTTCACTAGGACCACCGGAGAGCTGAAAGAACTGCTGGAGGGTTCGATGATCCCGTCTGCAAGCATCTTATCTACCTCCTCGTTGATGATGGCTTGCATCGCTGGGTTTCGTGGGTAGTACCTCTGCTTGATGGGCCCTCGGCCTTCCTTAAGGGTGATCTGGTGTTCCACTAGGGTAGTGGGTCCGCTGGCTGTGGGGAATTTGTCTAATTCTTCCTTCAGGAATTCGTCTAGTTTTTCAGCCTGGGTGGCTGACAAGGATTTAAGGGTGGCGACGCCTTCTGAGTCTCTCCTAGCATTCAGGGCGACTTCTGTTGATCCGAGCGTCATAACCTGGGAGGCGGGGCGTATGACGGCTTCGTACTTGGTCAGGAAGTCGAGTCCTAAAATTATGTCGCTGGAGAGGGTATCCACTACGTGGGCCTGCAGCGTATAGGGGTTCTCTTGGATAAAAATAGTGATTTCATATCGACCCTTGGTGGTGATCATTTGGCCATCTGCCAGCTGGACACGGTCTGGGTGATGTGACTTGTTGACTACCCCTTGTTGTCTCAGGAACCTCTGGAGAGTTCTTCCCATATAGGACTTAGCGGCGCCTGTATCGATTAGGGCGTTGAACGTTCTTCCCTTGAGGGCTATTGGGAGGAACAGTCGGGCATCTATGGTGGATACTCGCGTTGACGGGTTCGGTTCTTGTTTGCAGAAGTTCTGGACCCGTTGGAGCCACCTGGACCACTCAGGGGGTCGGTGTCGGCGGGAGGAGGCCCTGGCCTTCGGGTGTCGAGGATGCCTCACAGGTCTCGACGGCCGGACGCGTTTCCCGGCCGCTTGCATGGGCAATCCCTCGTTAGGGTACCTGGTTTACCGCACCAGGAGCAGAAAAGCTTGGAAGGTCTCTGGCACTGGAACCTTTGGTGGCCTCGCTGTCCACATTTCCAGCAATTCTCCGTGCGATTATAGGCTGTACTGGTTGAGGGGGTGGGGGACTTAGGGGTTGATGGTGCACGTTGATTATCCTCTGGGGTTTGTAAGGATGACACGGTAGGTGTCTTGAATCCCTGGGTGAACGTGACCTTGGGTTTCCCTGGCTTGTACGCCGTTTCGGCCATGTAGGCCTGACTTGCTGTGGGGGGTGGTTGGAACGCCGCTTGCTCCAGCTGGAGGGCTTCGAATTCTTCCGCCATCTGCACCAGCTCGTCCAGCCTTTGGAAGTCCTTCCTTCGTACATATAATTTATATTCAGGGCGGAGATTTTCGTAAATGCGTTCCAACTGCTCGTGTTCCCTGGTGACTCCGAACCGACGTAACAGCGTCTGGAGGGCTGTGACGAAGTCGGCCACGGATTCCTTCTGGCCCTGTGTCCGGTTCCTAATTTCTTCGGTCATCCGGAATTGGAAACGTGGGGGTAAATACTGGTTGTGAAAAGCAACTACGAAATTATCCCAATTTCTCCATTTTTGCTTATTATTTCTAACCCACAATAATGCCTTTCCTTTGAACAACTCGGGCAAGGCGGTGAGGACTTCCTGCTCCCGGAACTGATAACAGGTTGAGAGTTCCTCAATCCTCTCCAGAAAAGAAATGGGGTCGGTGGTGCCGTCGAACTTCAGGCCCCATTTTCTAATGCTGTTGCAAATTTGGGCAATATTCATTCTGGGTGGATCCGGATTTTGTCTCCGTTCTTCCTGGTGGTCATTTTCGCCTTCTGCGACGTGAGGCTCCTCCTGCGTGTCATCCTGGGTGTCTTCGTCATCGTCTTCGTCTGCTGTCGCGGCTCCTTTCAGGCGATTCGACACTCTTTGTCTTAATTGTTGTACAGTGCCTTCTGTTTCCAGGCCTAAACCTGCTGCCAGCCCTCGGAGGTCTTCTACTCGGAGGGTGTAAATCCAGGTTACTTTAATCTTCGGGGGAGCCGGTGTGCCATTGCCATTTCCGTCGTCCATGGCTCTTGGAGATTAGGTTTGGTACGAAGAATTCTGAAATATTAAACTACACAGTTTTAATCGGATATTTTCTAGCTTTTGCCTCGGGCGCCAATCTAGCGGACAAGGATGGGTATTTGTTACTTATGTATGTGTGTCTGAATTCACGTTTCTGCTCCGGGCGCCATTGTAACACCTGGACCCTTCTTTTTAAGGGATTAATTATTAATTTACCTCGGATAAGCTCATTCGTCGGAAACAGAGTTCAAACACGCTTTTCAGCCACCATACGAAGTTAACAAATACTCAAACAGAATTTACTATATACACTTTTATTTGTTTTAACTATGTACAAAATGATAGAGCATAATTTAACGAAAATAAAAGATTTCCAATCAGTTTGACAAATGATCAATTACAATAACGGCACGAGTTGCCCCTTTGCAAGCCGCAACCAAATTCGCATGCGGAGGAAGTTTACATCGACGGCTGGAGTAGCCTTCTTCGGGCGGTTCGGATTTCTTCGCTATTCTGGCACATACGTGGACCCGCGCAGTAGCGGCGCCGCAGGAGTTAGCTGTCAAAGTTCTCGCCTCGTGTTTCTGTAATCAATCCCCAAATTAAATCTATCAATACACTTTTTCCACCCTTTCCGGGTGACGAGAATAGGTTGAATTTGATCCCCGGGAAGAGTGCCGTGCAGCGGCGTGATCACGGGATGATTTAACAAAGCCCCGTGGTTCTCGTAAATATGTTTGTGGAAGCCTGCACGTTCCTAATATCTTTGAGACCGACGGCTGGCGCAATTTTCAACAGATAACAGGTAACTTTACATTTACTTTGCAAGAGTGATATGTTTCTATTCGGCCGGCTGAATGCCTAATTTTGCAATGTAACGGTAGCCAACGGTTATGAATTTACAGGAGTCTCTGCGAGCTCGCAAGTTGATATTTGCGGCCGGCGTAAAAATTCTAGTCGAGCGGTGCAGGCACTCGATTTCAAAGCGGCTCAAAAATGTATCGGGCTTTACTTAATTAGGGCCATTTATTTCGACTGGGGAGAATTGATGACATCTAGATATTTATTTTGATAAAGCGACTAGGTCAACCCACGTAAGACAGAGGACATTCAGGCGAATTTTCACCACTGAGTCGAATTCTGTTTAGTGGTGACTGCGAGATGTTTCTCAAAATAATTCACTAGGTCAAATCTACTCTCGGGGAAGTTAACTAATTAATTAGTTGTTGACATCCAGGCGGATTCTCACCACTGGGTCGAAACAACTTATTATCTAGCTTGCTAAGTTCGGTCGGGGTCTCCTGAAGGGAGCTGGTGCTAGCAGGAAAATCTCTCTGTCGAATGCCCTCCACAAAAGCTTATATATGCTGCGCCAAAGCTTATGAAGAGGGGATTCGGCGCGCGTCTAACCTTTGTTTCGATGCCCGGGCGGGTTTATCTGCTCGGTACAGGTGGAGGGTCTTGATAACGCTACGTGAGGATGACGACTAAATTTGATCATATTATTTAATATGTATTTTACCAAATTTAAACGGAAGCTGGCGTTACAAACTGGACCAAAATATTTGCCGCCTTCGCAGCGAAAAATATCGTCTTCCTGAAGGCAAAAAGCACCCAAGACGGCATCAGCGTCCACAACGCAACCACTGAGGTTTATCGCAACGTGACGAAGCACCTAACCAAAGAAAGGGTGTCCTTCCACACATATCAGCTAACGGAGGACAAGCCCCTAAAGGTCGTCATAAGGGCATCCCCGAACTTATCACGGAGGCCGATATTCCGGACGACCTCAAGGAACGTGAATTCTCCGTCAAATCGGTGCACCGTATGCAAGGACAAAAAGCCGATACCGCTAGTGCTAATGCAGTTAGTGAAATCAGTGTCGGCAAAGACTATATTTGACCTAAAGAAAGTGCTCCACCTCCGTGTAAAAATCGAATCACTTAGACGCAAGACCGCGGTCGGACAGTGCCACAGGTCTCAGAAGTTCGGGCCCTTACAGCGATGCTTTCAATTTATTTATTTGCCAACACATATTTACAAATGTTGGCTGGTGCCCCGCCTTTCGACATTACACCAACCCGTTTTGCGTCCTGTACCTATTTCTATGCCGTGGACAGCTTGCGTTTACTAACTTACTTAAACTAAACTAAAGCTAACCTAACCTAGACTAAACTAAATCACTAAACACTTAGCCCTTACAATACTTAATCTAAATATCCTACGCACTAAACAACACCATCCTGGCCGCAGTCAGTCAGCACTAACCCGTGTCCACTGATTCGTGTGCCTCACTCGCGATCCGGTTTGAGGCGCTGAATTCTGGAGGCGAACTCTCGAAGAGCCAGCCACCACTCCCTTTCCCCGGATAGCTCTCTCGCTTCCTCCATGGTGGTTGGCCAGGCTAGGCCCAGCGAGGCCAGTCGCGCGTCGGCGGCTCCGCGGTGCTGTCGTTCGAGGGGGCAACGTAGGATGACGTGTTCGGGGGTGTCGTCTTCTTCTCCGCAGGCGCAGGCTGGGTCGTCTCGTTTGCCGATCCGGTGGAGGTAGGACCCGAAGCCCCCGTGTCCAGTGACAAGCTGTACAGTGAGGTGGTCCAGGCTGCCTATGACGTCGCTCCGGGTGGCAATTGTTGGAATCAGGCGCTCTACCGGCCTACCGGTGGTGGCCGTGCGCCAGCGTGCCTCCCACTGCTCCGCCTTGAGCAAAGCAAGTCGCCTTTTGCAGAACGACCGGCTCACGACATCGAATATTGGTGCCTCTTTTGCTGCTGCCGCCTCTTTGGCCAGCTCGTCGGCGCGCTCATTCCCGTCGATCCCGACATGGGCCTTGATCCAATGTAGTCTGACGGACGCTACTCCTGACAGCTCCCGGAGCAGGGAATGAACTTCCACTTGGAGTTCGGTGGGCTTCCTCATGTGTTGCAAGGCCGTAAGTACCGACCTGCTATCCGTCAGGACCGAGATCGCTGGGAACGCGTAGAGGTTGGCCCGGATGTATTGTAGCGCGGCTCGCAGTCCGACCAGCTCGCACTGGAAGACGGTGCTCCAATCGGCGAGCTTCACCTTCCTACTGTCAATCTCGTAGTCCCCGCGCATAATCACGAAGGCAGCTCCTGCTGCACCGTCGTCTTGTCTAGAGCCATCAGTGTAGCACCGAATGACGTGCGCGTCGTTTTCGGTCAGGGAGAAGATCGGAGTGAACGTCTCGGCAGGGTGCTCGACCGTGGTCATGTCCACGGTGCCTTCGATCTTTCTGCCCTCAATGCCTAGTAGGCGGAGCTGTGCTGGGTCCCTCTGAATTATGGCCGCCCTCCGTTGTTGCAGCTCCTGGAGCGACAGGTCGATGGGCGGAGTGTTGCTGAGCACCAGGACTGCTTCGGTTGACACCGTGGCGTATGCTGCAGCGGCCTTGACAATCAGTATTCTTTGGGCGCTTAGCAACTGCTTGCGTTGTTTCACCCTGCAGCCTTCAGCCCAGATCGGCGCCGCATAGAGGATGGCGGGCTGGACGGCGCCCTCGTATACCCTCGTCAAGGCCTCGCCTCGGAATCCCCAGGTCAGCCTCGCTGCCGCGCCTATCTTGTGAGAGATCTCCTTGCCTTTTTGGCTGGCCATTTTGATATGGGGGTGCCAGGATAGCCTATTGTCTATCAGGACCCCCAAGTAGCGGATGGTGTCGCTGCAGTAGATACGCTGGTTGTTCAGCATGACCTTACAGCGATGCTGCAGTGCAGCACCCAAGTGCGAAAGTGACCATCACTCGAGTGTCTGCACCAAACCAAATAACACGCCAGTCACCTGCGTTAACTGCCACGCAGTCCACCCAGCGAGCTATAAGGGTTGTAGTGCGTACCCTATACCTTTGGCACCTAGCACACCCGCCCGCAGCTACGATAGTGCTGTGAACAATGAGGCGATTAGTGCAGCAAACACTGTTTCGAATAGTGCAGAGGTCAGTGTAAATACAACACCCGCCCCCGGCCAGTACAAACTCAACGCCACATCCAGCGAGTCCAGCTCCAAGCCCCAAGACCTGGTCAGCCTAATTGCGCTGTTCTCCATCTTGGACTTCACCAAGCTGGCAGCAGTAGCGCAAAAGGTCCTCTCCGCCATCAGCAGCGCCACCCCCAAGAGTTCGTCCACTGCGACAATCTTGACGCCCTCCTAGTGAACGAGACGAACCTCCGTGCCGGCAACAATCCCAAGCTACCAAACTACCAGCTGTACAGAAACGACCGACCCAACATCAACCTCCCAATCACGCCAAACTCAAAACTAGCCCTCTACGCTGACGACACAGCAGTCCTGGTCAGCTTCATAAGCCCACAGTTTGCAATTCGCTATGTGCAAGCAGCAGTAGACGCCCTCGAAACCTGGTTCAAAATATGGAGGATCGAGGTGAACGCGGAGAAGATGCCGTCCAGAAGAAGACGTGGTGATGTTTAATCAAGCGATACAATGGAGATCCCAAGCAAAATACCTCGAAGTCATCCTCGACTCCAAAATGACGTGCGGCCCGCACATCACCTACTATTCCAATTGCGTCAAGGCAGTCACGGCCAGTTTGTACAGTCTCACAAATAGTAGTACAAAACTAAGCTTGGAGAACACGCTAAAGATCTACAAACCCATCGTGACGCCGGTGATGACACGCCGCAACCGTTTGGGGCTACGTAGTCCCACGTCGAGAAACTCCAGACCATCCAAAACAAGAGACTGAGGAGCACAGTCGATGCTCCGTGTTCATGAGAAACCAGTTGATCCCCGAAGATCTTCACCAGGTCCTGATTAAAAATTCTATGAACAACTTCAGGCGAACCCCAACCCACTAATCCGGCCATTCACCAAATATTCAGTCGCAGTCGGTGTTTTTGCAGTCTGGCTAGACTCAGCAATCTTAATCGGTGTTACTATAGCCTGACTAGATTGGCCAACCCCAGCCGGTGTTTTGATAACCTAGCCGGCGTACATACATTTATGTACGCTGGCCTAGCCTTGCGTCCACACAGTCTAGGTACGCCGGATACCACTCCATGCCGTGTAAAGCACGACCGTCTGGCCGTCCCAAAGAGATGCGCCGTACGTCGAGCTCATCGACGTCGGGAGGAAGCCACGCGTCTCCCACAGACAAAGGACTATAACTCATTATTGCATGAATCATGTAGTATAAATGTAAATAATCAATATATTCTAACTAACTCTTTCGTGAATACGCACATCGACTACTCTTATATACACAGTGAAAAAAATGGTATACAATTAAAATACTAGTATTTTCAATAATAGTCGATTCAAATATTTCTTCAAAAAATGAAATTACACATCGGAGAATAAAATGATACCTTATTTGTTATAATAAAACGTTTCAATTTAATTTTATTTCACTTTAATAAACGCCATGCGAAAACGTCGTTTTAACGTGAAATAATAAAATTAGAAAACCAATTACTTTTGTTTCATTTCTTTTGTTGTTTGGTCAACGTCAGTTTGCATCTGTCATTTTAGTTTTCATTGTTGATGAATCGAGGCCTTGAAGATGGTACGCATAATTGAATGTTGAAATCAGCTGCCTCAGAGGTAAATAACCTCTGCGATTAGGTACTGGCGAAGACGATTGGAAATTATTGTTGATAAAAATGGTTGACATATTGAACCATAGTTTTTAATAAAATATTTTATAACTATTTAGATCATTTTTGTTATTGTTGTATTTCCAAAAGTTCCATATAATACATTTTTCTAAACCTAGCATTTTTGTGTTATTATTTAACCATGTACCACTTTGAATTAATACTCTCTTTGAAGTAAAAGTGCTTCATTTCCCTCTAGAAAGATTGAACTTTTCGATGGTATAATAATCAATTAATAGTTATTAAGGTACCAAGGGCATTATGAGTAAAATAAGAGCCCAAGATTGTTAGTGTACTAACCGAGGGCTTTGGCCCGAGGTGTGTACAACAATCGCGGGCTCTTAGCTCATAATGCCCGTGGTGCCTTCAAGGTTTTATGTCCTACCAATTTTCTTACCTAATTCATATTCATATTCAATTCATATAATTACTATGATATAGTATTTAAGATTAATCTAGTTAGCTGATCTAAGTTAGATTTGTGACATTAGCTGAGCTGTCATTAATTTTCATTGTGACAGTGGTGCATAATAACGTTGTATCCATGGAAACAAATATTGTTAATTTTTCATAATAACCCTAGTGTTCTTATGAAGAAAATAATTGCCCTGGAGCGTTATTTTGTATCTAAGATACCTTAAAATAGAGTCATTAATTTCAATTAATGTACTGCTGGTAGGACATAAAAATATTAATGACCTACGAATATATGAGGCTGTAAAACCTGTACAGTTTTTTCTGGCCCACTGTGTATATATATGAATACTTGCTTTCTGGAAAGAACATTTCTGCTACAATTTTTCTAACTAACGTAGAAACTGATTTTTACTCGCGGTTGTGAAAAAATATGTATTTTCTTCAGCTGGTGTGTATCATTATTTACCTTGTAAATTCACGTGTAATAAATGCTCGGTGAAAGTGAAATGGGCGGCGTTATCATTTAAAATCATGCCACCACTAAACTTGCATTTAGGGCTCATGTTTGATCTTTTCGTCTAGAGCCCGCAAATATTTAAAATCGGCCCTGAAGATCCTCTATTTCTGAATCCTTAATTTTTGTCGATTCTGAGAGGCAAAATGAAATAAAACGTATGTGCGACGTGTGCCTAATCACGATTATAGCTCACGGAAATTTAAAGCTCTCCGCTTTGCGTCGCGCTTACATTCCCTCGTGCTATAATCTATTGATTAGGCCCTTAACACATAAATAACTATTATACGACTTTCTGTTAAATAATTCAACGCAAAATTAAAACACCCATATATTTCTTGCATATTCTGTAAATCCATATTGTATTATTGTGAAGTTGTCGCTTGTACAAATTGAATCTAAACATATGTTGGAATTTTAACGCCGCCATCTTATGTCGCAATCGACGCTTGACCTCCATCGCATGAAGACTTGCTGATATGTGCAACGGCCCGACAAAACACGAATCTGTGAGCAGGTAACCACTGCGCATAGATACCTAAACTCCCACAGGAAAAGATTCAAATGATAGGAGCTCGAACGGGTATAAGAAGACAATACTCGGCCAGTAAAATGCACTTGAGTCGGGCTCTATCAGGGAGCAGCGCTAAGCCAAGGAGAGCCTAAGTTCCGAGCCATCTGCAGTGAAAACTATTTCATCCCGAAACCGCCGCCAATCCTGCCACTTGTGAGTCCCGCTCCACCCAGAAACCCCTCTGGGCTTAGACCCTGCAGCCAGAGCAAACTTTCTATTTGAGCTCTTCATGACCGTAACCGCCGCCAGTTCCGTTTCATTCCGAGAACCGAGCCAACCGACCAGTCCATCAGTTTAGAGAGCCACCAAAAGGAGCCCTTCGGAGTTCTAACATCCTCCTGAACGCCTAACCTTGAATCGTCCCTCAGGTTCGCCGATTGTCGGTACTGGAAACTATTCTAAGCCCTGCACCCAGAACTACCCCTTTGGTTCGCTGATTATCGCTACCGGAAATTACCTCTACAATTCCGCCGACCCCGAATTTCCCGTTCGAGTCGCCATTTCTCGGTAATAAACGTCACCTTCTCCTGAAACCAGCCGACTCAGGGCTAAGTAATTACGCCGACAAAAGCGCTAGCGAGGTCCTCCAGAATTAACCTGATCGCGGCGTGATAAGAATCTTTTGAGCACAACCACCACCGTAATCAATCACAGGTACAACGTACGTGGAGCAAAATCCTCCTCCTAGCTATCACATACTGGTCGCTGTTGAGACTAAGATACACTGTCAATAAATCATAATTATCTCCCGTGCGCGCGACGTTTCTAGTCCGTTTGCACGTTCCGGTCGTCACTGGAAACAATGCGCCCAGCAGTTGATGTACCTTTGCAGTTCTTTGCCCTTGTACAAGCCTTACCCACCGCAGGTAATGGTTGCCAGCTAGCTTTGGTTTTTTCTATGTTTTGGCTAAGGATGCCGGTTGTCACCAGGAGCCAAAGTCTCCGAGCGTCAACCTCTCTTTTTCGCTATTTTTCTAACCACTGCCCCCTCGTGTCCTATTTCAAATGACAGATTCCCGCTTTTTCAGACAGGGGCTTTTAAATCCATTCCCGAGGTTGCAATATACCGCATGCCTGTCACGTTTTGCACACCATCGCAATAGTGTAGTGCTATGGCGCACTCCAAAATATATGTACAACTGTTTCCTCTGGTCGGAGCATCCTGCCCGTGCAATACTGCACTGTTGCGCCCACTAGTTGGGGGCAATCTTTCGCCTCGTGCATTACTGCATTATTACGCCCTTAGTCGGAGCAAGACGTGCGTTCGTGCACTATTGCTTCTAGAGCCAACTTTCTCCTGGTACTTGTGCCCGTCTTCTTTTTTTGGGGTTGTGTTCCCTTCACCCTGTGCTCGCATATCCTACCCAAACCTCGCTATATCGTGTCTCCTCGCTGCTTCCCTATATCTTAGGAGAGCCTTTTTGCGTACGCCTTAAACGGTGGATATACCGCCATCCGATGCGTCTCTGTAGAAGAACGCTTCAAACTCCTTTCTATCATGTTTTGTACGTGAGCAATTCTTTATTAGGTGTTGACTAGTGCCTTCACCTACGAATTCACATGCGTCATTTTAGAAAACTCGTAGCTATGCAGTTTTGACCTGGAATCTCCATGTCCCGTAAGCCGCTGGGTGACCCAGTAGCTTAAGCCTACCCATTCCATATAGACCATTTTCGCAATACTGGAGAAGAAACCGTGAGTGATCTTTCTTTTCTGTGACCTGTTGTTAGGAACAGTCGAGGCATCACGCTTTCCAGCTTTCACAACCTACCTAGTAACTTGAGCGCGTAATTCTTATGGGGGGTGTTACTCTATCGTCGCCGATTATTTTTTTGTTTTAGGTTTTCGTTTGAGTAATCATTGTAGAGGGAAAACTCAGGACGTCTTTCCTGTCCCCCTTCATTGCTCAAGAGACTTCCAGGAAATTCTCTTCCAAGTAAGGGGAGTGTTAGGAACAGTCGAGATATCACTCGTCATATAATTTCGAAGCACGCTCTACAAGCGCGCATTTTAAAACTTGTGCTAATCTCGAAAGCTTTCAGCTCCAGCTCGGAACACGTGTTTTGTCTACGGCTCCCTAAAACCCGTAAAATTCATGAATAGAGAGTAAGCTGTACTTGTGGGAATAGGCGAAAACGATCGAATCTACCCCGACCTTTCCGTTAAAATGCAGACTTGCAGAAGCGTGGCTTGATTCAGGATCCTTACGCGAGCTTTCAAGAAGACAAGTGGTTTTTGGCGTGTAGTGTTTACGTCGCCCCGTTGACGTGGGGCGGCATACGGTTGTTTCGTTTGTGTGCGCACCGCATGATTAAATTACAATTTCGTTCCGCCACCTTTGAAACGTGCAGGCCTGCAGATCGTCTGCGACTTCCCCCCTTTTTCGCCGCCAGGTGCTCTCGCATCGATTTCGAGCCACGTGGAGACCCCGCCTCCAGGAGAAGCTCTGCAGGTATAGTGATCTTTGTATTCTTAAAGTGTGCTATTTTTATCGCATAACGTGGAGCGGTGATTTACCGCCACGTGAGGTAAAACTGCGCGCATAAAAACCAGATAGCGCATTCCTGTGCACCATTTGTACCGGTTTAACCTGCTTTAAATCGGTGAAAACGTTAGAATTATTAACCTATTGTTAGTACGCCCTTCAGGCACATTTTTGTACATCATTTGTACCGGTTTAACCCGATGTAGATAGTTGATAGCGATAGTGCTATTAACTTGTCAGAGCGCCCCCTTTAAGCACGTACATTGGCGTGTATTCTTAGAATTATTACGCTGTTAGTAAGTCGGCGGGGAGAACACCTCAGGTATGCTCACCTGCGAACTGGGATTGCCCAGTTTCGCACAGTGTACTCGTAGCAACGCCAGAGCGTCATGTTACAGCGACGCTGCTCGAATTTAACCTAATTAGTCATACTTAACTGACCCATTAACTCTAAATGCTTAGAACACCGTGTAGATTCAACTGTGGTCCATCTTTTTGAGATCAATAGACCTCATTTGTTTGCTGTTATCTGTGCGTTTTCTTCAATTGTTGTTTTTACGTATGTTTTGGTGTGCCTTTGCCATTAGTGGCAGCTTACGTATAGATTTTGTACAGCGGATCCTGGCGAGGCCTGCATGCGATAGATAAGTCCCCGCTCTGTGGCAATCGATATAGGACAGCGTTGAAGCAATTATTCGCCAACCCCTTTGGACTTCGCACTTCTACGAGTGTGTTGTACAACCGAAGTTCGTGACGCCCTCTTTAAAAACCCCGTACCACTTTGCTGGCAACACCCTGTATATATGGCCACGCTTGTCCCTAAAGTTTCGTCATGTTAGAAGGACCCCTCCCATCTCACTGAGCGTTTCAGCCGTGGTTTTAGCCTGTTTATGCGTGATTTACGGCAAGCAGTGCAATTTCCCGAAAGTGGCGAGTGCCACCAGCACCCTTTCGTTACGAGATTTCGTAAAATCAATTTAATATCGTAACACTATTCCAGGCCTATCCATCAGGATCCCCCACGATGTTCCCTGGTAAAATTACAGCTCGTTGAACTATCCTTGGGCTTGCAGTCACTTCTGAGCTACACTTTTACACACGAAGGTCGGCTTTAGGGGCGTAAATTATCCCTAAACGCATATTGTGGTCCCGGGGCAGCCATTAACCTTTTTAGTGCCAGAATTGGTCACCGAGCAGAGTCGGCACAAGCAGTGTCCTAGAGACCCTACACTTGAGAGACTGGCCGGCGCTGCCTGATTGGGTGAGGCGAATGTTGTCCAGCAAATTGCCGCGCCAATGGTGTGGTCGTAAATATAGCGTGAATTTCATATTTAAATTGTATAAGTTTCAAATAAGACTTTCGAAAAAACACAGTATTACAAAATACTGTGTGATCGAAAACTTTTACCCCTCGAGGGCTTGTTAAAAATTGATGTTGGCAGTCGTGATAGTAAGTCACGATTGCATTTTATATCTGCAAATTTAAGATTATATCAATAATGTCGTTTTAAATACAAACATTTTTTTGAATACATAAAAATGTTAATAACAAAAACTACAGCTGTGATTTCCTCCATTTTTTTAGTGTTCAGTATCAAACATTCCATTAAAGTTAAGTGATTCTATCATCATTGTATAGGTTATATTATTAAGTAGCTTTATTTATCACTGCCAACATACATTAAATTTTAAAAATATCCGCAGCTCTCGAGAGGATAAAAGTTTTCGATCATACGACATTTGAAAGATCATAGTTTGGTAGATAAAGTAAGGTTAGGAAATGTACACGATGATTTTCCCACCATATCTGTCATTTTTAATGTAATTTCCAACTATGATAGTACATTACGAACAGTTGGTACAAATACAAACTATCAGTATTTAGTAGGTACCTAGCACTCAAATCCTAAAATCTTGCTCAAATCAACCCAAAACACATTTGTCCATTTTCTGGACACCACTGCCAACATTTTTCA
The DNA here is from genome assembly GCA_940337035.1 of Agriotes lineatus. Lineage (NCBI taxonomy): Eukaryota > Metazoa > Arthropoda > Insecta > Coleoptera > Elateridae > Agriotes > Agriotes lineatus. The sequence continues at coordinate 94,239,326 of OW679196.1, read as the reverse complement.
GGGAATTTAGTTACTTCCACTGAATGGTCAGTCGTTCAAGTGTAGTCTCTACTGTATCCGAGTGTGAAACGCCACAGCTCCCTCCGCTGGTATGCCAGAAGGGTTGCGAACCTACTCTGGAGTTTAGGATCCAGCCATCGCATGTTTAATTACAGCAATCTGTTTTATTTATATGTTAATTGTACATTTTCTTCTATGGTGTAATAATAGCGATAATATATATAGTTTATCAGAGGTGTTCTTGGTCTAATCAATGAGGGCAATTAATGTATTCTGGCGTCTAACCTGCCCACAGGCACATATATGCAAAAAGCCAATTTATAGACCCTGTTTCGTAACAATATACCCTCTTGTATAAACAAACGCTTTAAGAAAATAAACTATTTTGTAAAAATATTATTAACAATAACAAAATGTACAAAGTTTAAGTAAATTTCTACCATTTAATATTTAAAGCAGTATTCATTTTTTCAACAGCATGATATTGGGTGTGTAAAAGAGCAGCGGCTTTGTCACTGTCTTGTCCTGATAACCACGACTCATATAATTCCTTGACCATTTTGCAATCTTCAGGAACATCAACGGGTAAATTATCATACATCAGTTCCAATTTGGACGTCAGTTCTTTTACGGTAATGTCACCTTGAGGTCGCACTTGAGCCCCACCATTAAGACAACCTGTAGGGCACGCCATAACCTCCACATAGTGATATTGCGATTTGCCTCGCTTGAGCTTTTGTACCAGATTTTGGATATTACGGAAACCATTTGCAATTGCAAATCTTAGTAGAATCTTACCATCTCTTTCTAATATTACCTCACGAAAATCTGGATTTCTGCAAAAACCTATATTTTACAAAAGTATAATGAAAAACAAAATAAACACCTTAGGTTTTTGTATTCCAGTTTATCACATTCCATGCCGAATAACTCCTTTGCTGCATGGTGGAAAATATAATCAGCATATCCACCAGACCCAGATCCGATATGCTTTTTAAGAGCCGGAATATTGTCTTGATTCTGTTTTATCAGCCAGGGTTCAGAGAAAGTTGAAGACTCAGCGTTCTGTAATGACATGCCATCGTTCTGCAGCATTTGTTCTAATTCAACTACAAAAGTGATTTGTAAGAATATTAATATTAATATTAAAGACGGCACTGACTTGCGGTTATAACACAATCAACGTCTCTGCTTTGAGTCTGATCGTTAAAAAAATCTTCCCGTGCAGCCTCCAACTTTTTATCATAACAAGGCATTACTGTAACATGGTAAATTGCTCTGCCGGCCATATTTTTATTAACCCAGTCCTTTATTAGGGATCCCATGATTTGTTGAGGGGACTTTGTTGTTGCAATATATGGCAAAATGTAGCTTCCATGCGTTTTTTCCGCATAACAAACCCATCCTATATATAGAGTACTAATTAGCAAAGGAAATTGTTTCGATATATTTTTCGTTTTACCTGGACAACTCGATGCAAGCATCGGCAGTACATTTTTTACACCATCACTTTCTGTAGCTCTGTAACGTTTAATAAACTCTCTTTGACTCTCAAGCAAAGCAAAATTCTCTGCAACTGTCATATCTACTACCATATCAGCACCTAAATTCCGAAAATAACCCGCTAGTCTGGCAGCAGCTTCATTTGGGGACATACCGTATCTAGCTGCTAATGACAATACAGGTTGAACAGAAACTGACACTATAATAACCTTAGTCTCAGATGATCTGCCAGACTAAAAAGAGCTGCGTGAAATTTATACGATATAAAATATTATAGATGTTATCATGGTGTAAAGAATACAAGGTGAAACGTTCCCGGAGAAGGGCAGTCGTTCAGAAAGTAGAGGGGAGATGCGTGTAGTCAGGAAATCCATCATGGCAGCGATCGTATATTGTTGCTGGCACTGTCAAATTCGAGGTTAGCAGGTTAGGTTTTTTGTTAGTCTGACACCAACTGACGCAAAACCTAACCTCGAATTTGCCATCGACAGCGTCTTCAACAATACACTTCAGTACTACCTTTGTGGGCCCATTTCTTATTGGTTGAATTTGAGGGCCCCCTACAATGCATCCATTTGCGGAACGTTACTTTGTATTCTATGCACCATGGATGTTATGTACAATACCTGATGTAAGGTTTTGTTTTCAGAAAAAACTCGAAGTAATTCTTCTTGGCTTTGTTGTGTAACTAAAACACTTTCTGCTGATGTAATGCAGCCCGAGCATGCTAAACAATCAGAGAGCGTTATCTCAACTTTCTGCAATTTCTGAGCATGACCACCCTAAAAACCATCGTGCAATTATAATTAATGTATAAATGTTAAACAAATTTACTTCTTCCATCTGATAGTAGGCTCCATCTTCTTGTATTTTTATTTTTGCACCGGTAGTTGTTGCTGTTTTTTCAATTTTTACAGGTTTTATACATTCCTAAAAGTTTGGTTACGTTACTAAGATCCATTAATTCTGAAACTATGCCTAATTGTACATACTTGTGAAGGCGTAATAAAGTCGTCCAAGTCCGTTAATTGTAAAACGCCACTAAATCCTGACATTTTAACTTTCAAACTTCGCTAGTTAAATTATTAGTAAAAATCACAAAACAGTAACTAATGTAAAAATACTCAAACGTCAGGTTGACAGTTCAACACACTGCACAGAGCTGAAATTATTACAGGGAGGGACTGAGCGAGTTCAAGGATTAAAATTATTACTGCAATATTACTTACACCCCGATATTAGAAAAACATGATTATATTATAAAGCTACTCTATGTACACGTGCAAAATTAAAAGTTGAACTAAAGATTGACTTGCTACTTAACTTATGATAGATGCTCCCCAATGAACTTTTTAGCTCTACATCCTACACTTTTGTTTATCAATTGTGGCGTTACCTTGGCGCCAAGAGCAATAAATTTAAATACTTCAAAAACACCCCTTCACATTTACACAAAATCAGCGAATTAACGAAAGTCAGAGCGTTTAAAAAATGGCGGAGGGCGAGGCTGATAAAAAGGAGCCAGATTCTAAGAAGATTGTGCACACCTACCCCTTAGTAAAGGTGAGTCATCTCTACAACTATTGATTTTCATTATGTACAAGACAAGCCCTCTTTAGAACTCAGATATGCCGGAAGAAATGAAGCAAGAATCCGTGGAATTAGTCGTAACAGCATGTGAAAAACATGCTGCGAACAATGAGGTAGCTCCTAACACAAAGTAATAATTTACATTGAAATCTGGTCTCGTAGGCAGCAGCAAAGATGATCAAGGATCAAATGGACAAGAAATTTGGGCCTCCCTTTCACGTCATAGTTGGTGAAGGATTTGGTTTTGAAATATCCTATGAATGCAAAAGTTTGCTTTATATGTATTTTGCTGGGAATTTAGCAATTTGTGTGTGGAAGTGCTAGTTGTTCGTTATGTTCTTAGAATATAATCTGCAAGTCCAAATTTACACCATGGGAAACTACTGCTTCCTGATATTTTGTAACAAAGGGTATACAAATATAGTTAACTTAGAAATACCAGAAAATAAGCAGTCTTAGTATGCATAAGTTTATTAAGCTAAGCTAAATATATTTTTATATGTATGTATTATCTACTTTTTATTTATATAAATTCAGTCATTTTATACAAAATATAATAATTAAATAGTATAACAAGTTATATTGGCATAAAATACTTAGTTTAATAGGGATGGATTGCAAAATAGTCAGTCGGTTGATCTTCACCTGTGCTGAAACACTAAACAGTTAAAACTAGACTACGTTTTAAATATTTTACACAATTTTTCCGTTTATGAAATGAAACTAACGGGAGTTGTATTGAATATCCCACAATGTAATACAAATTTTAATTGTCATTACAGAAATGGCTAAATTGGGAAATAAAACTAATACATAACAGTACAAAAGATTCCAGAAACATTTTATTATTAGTTTTGCCATTTGGAAAATTATTAAAAAAAATCACTATAGATCAAGTACATTGTAAAAGTTCCTTCTGGAAATTATGAAGTGACATTTAAAGCTTTTCGTTAAATAAGGTTCTTTAGAAAATCTAACTCTTATTGACCTATTATGCGTTATTACAGTTCGAAATATTTAACTAAAATACAGGAAAATGTGCACAAATGGCTAACCAGTTAACTACTATCGTTAACTTACATCACGATTATGTTTTTACGTCGACAATATGGCTATTAAGCATAAGCTAACCAAACTAGAAATTTAATCTACAACAACTGTGTAAAAAAATCTCTTTTTACAGGCAAGCTTACAGTTGGTGATTATAAATCAATCGCATGAGTTGTCTAAACATTATAAAATAATAGTAACATTAGTGTACAAAGTTAAAGATGTTATAAATATTAATACTCTGTAAAGGATTGAAAGAAAGTGTTACATTGGTCAGCAACTATTAACAGACCAAACACAAACAATTAATAAAACTCGTTACTTCACATTTTTGTTATGAATAAAATGATTTTTAACTATAAAACATTGCTAAAATCAACAAGTGGCAATTAAAAGCCTTACCACACACAATCCCATCCAAGCATAGCAACCAATCGTAGAAAAATATAATTTAAAATCAGACAATAAAAAAATTGTTAAAATAAGATAGATTGCCTTGGACGTTTATGGTGTGTGACAAGCTCTTAAAACTCCATATAAAATTCAAAAATACCACATTCTGATTGCACTAAAATTCATAATTACACAAAAGATTGCAAATTGTTAAAACTCCGCTAATAAATAACTGAATGGTGCTAAATACACGCATCCTGGGTTACGTTTCTTTAACTTTTCTAAATTGGACCTATTTGCTAACAATAATCAATCTACGTCTGTGATGTGGCACTCAATGAGCGGAATATTGTGTTACCAACACTTTAGTATCCTTGGCTATCTCGTAGGCGCAAAGTTGGACTTGGTGCAAGTAGTAATCTGTCTGCTGCATGTCCCCAGCCTTGTCACTCCTTTGCAGCCCCGCACATTCTGACTGCAGACGAGAAGCACCATCCAAGAGTCGCCGAATTGTATCACCTCCACTTGACTACAACGGTTAAAATTGCTTGAAAGGTGACTACTTTCTAACAGTTTAGAAAAATGCAAGTTTGTATTGTACCTCTACGCATGGTGTAAAGAATACAAGGTGAAACGTTCCCGGAGATGCGCAGTCCTTCAGAAAGTAGAGGGGAGATGTCAACCAATCCCCCATGAGCCTACACAGGAAATTTATTATGGCCGCGATCATGGTGTAACCATGGACGCGTTCGTATATTTTTGCTGGCACTGTCAGTCGATGTCAAATTCGAGGTTAGGTTTTTCGTCAGTCTGACATCAACGTAAAACCTAACCTCGAATTTGAAATCGACAGCGTCTTCAACAATACACTTCAGTACTACCAATCGTGCCATTTGTGGGCCCATGTCCTATTGGTTGAATATGAGGTCCGCCCACATTCGGCGGAACATTACACCTTGTATTCTTTACACCACGCCTCTACGCTTTCGACAAAGAGTTGAAAAATTATTTAATGTTAACAAAATCTACTCTAAATTCCACTCCGACATATTTACGCAATTTTCCTACTAAAAAACTCATTAATGACACATAAATACCATCGGCACGGCTGCGGTGAGATGTGTGACGGCCATTTTGATTCTGTCTGCACAGTTGACGCAATCCTCACGATTGGTTCCCCGAATGCACTGCCACAGCTGCTGTATCCCTTTTGTAACTTGCTCTGTGCACTGCATGACCGTTTGGTTTTTGGGGCCAGCATACAGGCTCTGCGTGACGCCCCTAGCGTTCTCGCTCTGCTTTATCTGAAACATTGTTAATTAGAAATTAGACTAAGCTTGCTTTATGAACAGTTTATAAGGACCTGGTTTTTCAACGTCTGCCAATTGGGCGTCTTTAATCCTTCCCTTGTTTCATACATACTGGACGGCCGCTGACCTTTCCGGTTTTGCCGTAGGTCAATTTCTGCAATTTTTCTCTCTCCATACTGCCCGTTTGTGATTACCGGATCATGATGTGCCTCAACTCGAGCCTGAATAACATTTCAAACATTATGAATGCGTTTCTAGTACAGAAATTTATGATTTACGGTAAAAAACCAGCAATAGAAATAATTTTTTGCCATATTGTGCACAAGCGACTAGCGAATTACTGTTAAATTTTCTACAGTCAGTCCTCACAAATTTCTTTAAATAGAGTGCAGTTATGAATAAAATCTGACTGGCTAAAAATAATTCTGTTTTGACTGGGTTCGTTAATTACTTGCAAATAAAACAGTATTATGCCCTTTATTGTACTTCATTCATCTGCAAATTAATATTACAGAAGGCTAGCTCGATAGGCAAGAAAACTCATTCCTCAGAGTTGGGTTTCCCGGTACGTTAATATTAAAATTTGTGATACGCCACTGGGCTGTGAATTTAGTTCGATCGCACAGTCGCTACTTTGCTACACTGTCAAAATTCTACACAAATCGGTTTATTTTGTTGCGGTCCGGGTTTGTGATTTAATTTAACAACAGGAGTTTTATGAGCATTCGATAAGGTAACTTTTGAATTCTCATTAATCTATCTTTTGTTTTCAGGCAAAAACGATCCTTAATTGTTAAAAGACGCTAACATGCAATTGTTTTTCCTAACCTCAAATCTGGATTTTATGCTATTACTGGATAATTGCTTTCGATAGATGCTTTAATATGCCTGGATCTCCCTTCAGTAAGACGTATTCTTGTTCTAATTGTAACTTTCCGGTTTCTAACGCCGCTACTATGATTGAAATCTAGTCTTCTGCAGCATTGCGGTAGCTCGTTCGGACGGTGGCTCCTGATGGTATCTGCCTGAAGCTGGAAACCTGCGATGCTGTGGCTGCTGTGGGGGCCTCCTACACGCTGGGCGGATATGCTGCCGTTGAAATCTCGGGCTCAGGAACTCAATTCTGCCCGTGACTGAAGATCGTAATCTTGAGCTGGTCTCGGCCGAAGTCCTCGGAAGGTGGTAACGAAGAAAATTATTTTTTTGTGAGGGAAATCGCTACCCACACTTTCACTGGTGCACTGGTAAATTGGCTACACAATGGTGTACTTTTTATTATTTTAAATAAAATATTTCTATAAGAAAACTGCATTTAAATGAGAGACCAAAAACTGCGTGTCAAGAATGAATTTTTATTCAATTGTTTCTCTCCTATGGTCGTTATTAACAAATGCCTATCTAGATTATAAAAATGGATGTAGACCAAGTTCAATACAATAACTTTCTTAACTAATATTACTTATAACTAAAATGATTTACAAAAGTAGCCCTAGCTGCTTTCCTGGACATAGAGGGAGCATTTGATAATACCTCCTTCGAATCAATAATGACTGCAACCCTAAGACATGGCGTGGACGACATCACAAACAGATGGATAAAAACCATGTTAGAGGGACGCCAGATACAGGCCGATTTGGGAGAAGAATCCCTCAAGGCACGTGCTGTCAGAGGTTGTCCACAAGGGGGTGTACTATCCCCACTACTGTGGAACATGGTAGTGAACGATCTCCTGCAGACACTCAATGACGAAGGGTTCTACACCCAAGGTTATGCAGATGACATAGTCATTCTCATAAGGGGCAAGTATCCAACCATCATTGCAGCTCTCATGCAAAGGGCACTGAACATCACTCAGGCATGGTGCAATAGGGAAAACCTCAAGGTAAACCCTAGCAAAACATCTATAATACCTTTCACTAAGAAAAGAAATGTAGAGGCCTTCAACAACCTTACAATCTTTGGTGAAAGAATTCAGGTTAGCCAGGAAGTTAAATATCTGGGTATTACCCTAGATGCAAAACTAAACTGGAATGCACACCTAGACAAAATAGCAAACAAAGCAAAAATGGCCCTCATGATGGGTAGACGCATGTTTGGTAAAACATGGGGACTGAAACCAATGATGGTTCATTGGTACTACATAACAGTAGTCAGACCCGTGATATCCTATGGCACCTTGGTATGGTGGCCAAAGGTAGAACAAAAAACAGCAATTAAAAAACTATCCAGGATACAGAGACTGGCCTGTTTGTGCATCTGTGGAGTTATGAATAGCACTCCAACAGCATCTATGGAAGCTCTCTTGGGACTAACACCTCTAGACATATATCTAAAAGGGGAAGCCCAGATTGGAGCATACAGAATGAAAACCACCGGAAACTGGAACACCAACCAGGAACGGTGCGGACACAAACGGATACAGGAAGTGGGCGAAGGTAACCCCATCTTAAAAATGGGCTCAGACTACAGCCTTCCAGAGTATTCCTTTGACAAACCTTTCACTGTGAGGTACGATCGCAATGACTGGACCCAAGAAACCTCAACCCACCTGCCAAATGGGCTAGTCTGGTACACAGATGGATCCCGAACAGCAGAGGGCACGGGTGCTGGAATACATGGCGTAAGACCAAAAGAGGACATTAGTGTATCTCTTGGGACCAAAGCCACAGTCTTTCAAGCTGAAATCTTTGCTATAATGCAATGCGTCCAGGAAAATGCAAAACGCGGGTATTCCCAACAACGCATAAGCATACTTTCTGACAGTCAAGCGGCACTGAAAGCGCTTGAATCACCTCGTGTAAGCTCTGTGCTAACAAGAGAATGCTTAAATCACCTGACACTCCTAGCTGAAAAGAACACTGTTCAGCTCATTTGGGTGCCAGGGCACACAGGGATAGAGGGAAACGAAGCGGCAGACGCCCTCGCAAAAGCTGGTGCATCTACCCCATTTATAGGCCCAGAACCTGTATTTGGTATACCCAAACAAAGCATCCGAACAGCGATAGAAAAATGGACCGTTAGACAACACGCTTCTCGCTGGGATGCCACACAGGGACAAACACTGGGGAAGGAAATAATTAGAACGCCTTCTCGCAGACTAACAACCGATGTACTCCATCTAGGACGAACTCAGATCAGACGGCTGGTAGGACTAGTCACAGGACACTGCCACCTGAGAAAACACCTACACAAAATAGGCATATACAGAGGGGACATACTCTGTAGATTATGTCAGGAAGAGGAGGAGACAGCCTCACACATAATCTTCGACTGTCCAGCGTTACTCCGCAAAAGACAGCAACTTTTCGGGGGAACTCCACACGGAGCAGCTCTCACACACGAGCACCTCGTAAAACACCTCCTACAACTCGTTGAAGGTGCAGATCTATTTTAATAGGGTCAGGGGGGGCACAAAAGACCACAGAGTCGAAGTGCAAAACTGGGCTCACTACTAACCCATCTAAATCCCTGCTTTTAATCAATCAATCAATCAATCCGTGTTGGACATTACTAAGAATCGTGTAATACGATTGTAAACTTTTCTGTGCGTGGCAAGAAACACTAGTAGAAGTGGAGGCACCACTAATTGGATTATGTCAAAGGTCAACCGCGAATTAAATTGATTGACATAATTAATTCCGCGGTTTGACCTAATTAATTTCGCGGTTTAACCTTATTAATTTTGATATGTGCTACTGATTAAATTACGCGGCGGCCATTTTTAATTTGCTTCCGGAGTTACGCGGGGCCATTTTAATTTCAATTTTCGCGCGAATATTTGAATTTGAAATTCAATTTTTTGAATTTAAACTTCCCGGGGGTGTGGGCCATCTTGGTTTTCTGCGAGCGCACTTCTCTCGGCTGCCAGTTTTAATTCTAATTTAGCGCCCGTTTTTGAATTTCAATTGTTAAATCTGTCTCTCTTGTGCTCATAGGGTGTTGGTTGTCTCTCTTGCATTCACAGAATGGATGTTTAATTTAATATTAAATAATTAAAATAATCTCTGGCCGACTCGGATTTGAACCCTCTACGTTCGTATCCATATTTGGGCTGCATCGATGTACGCCGCTAGACCACGGAGCGCTACGGACTTTAAGGTGTCTATGGGAATGCTATTTCTCTTGTGTCGTCACGCTTCCATATTTTAAACTAAATATTTCTTGAAAATTATAATTTATAAGAGTGGAATTGCATGTCTATAGTTTTAAAAAGTTTGATAATAATTTAAAAAAATTGGTTTCGTAAGTGGTTTTGATGGAATTTATTATTTTATCATTCGCCCCAACAGGTCGTGGCTTGTCGTACCGAGGCCAGGAGATTTGGCCTGCAACTGTTAATTTTAGTATTAAAGTAGTTATAAAGCTGTTTTTCATATAATTTTTCGACGCAATTTCATACCATTTTGTGCCAGAAATTGCGGTTATACAAACTATGCAATTAAAATTTATTGGTTAGTAATTAAATGTTTATTTTATGTTGGGCAAGACCATAAAAATGCTACCGGTCGTGTATCGTATAAGATTTTTTAGGATACGAGTCCGGTAGATAAAATTTACCGGCCTAGACCAGTAGTAGAACTATGTAAACGCTAGTTACCAATGCTGTATCCTAAAAAATTATTTTTGGTTTGCTTTTTAAGTATTTGTTAATAAATTGGATTTGAATGTAATAATTTTTAAATTATTATTGTGATTATTCGCTCTAAGATATGCACATATTGCCCGTCACTCTCGTTTAATATGAGATAAGTCGTAACATAGTAGATGTACTGGAAAGTGTATCTAGAAAGATCAAATTAAAGCTTATTAGAAAGTTTTTTATTTACATTAAAAAGTTCATTGTGCAATTCAATGTAATTTGATTATTTATTAAATTATTTAGTTAATTTTTATGAAACTATTCTTTTTTATTATTTAATTAGGAAAAAGATTTTTAATTATAGTTTATTAGTAAAGTGATTGAATTTTGAAATATTTATTTATATTTATATAAGAAGAGTTGATTTTTTGTACCCTGTGTATCAGGGTTGATTTAGTATAAGTTATTTATTTAATTTTCTCGAATTAAAAAGGGCTATTTTGATATTAATTTAATTGTTATATACATTTTTTTAATATTTCTATAGTAATGAAATGTTATTCGTTTTTTAATATATCTAGTTTTTTAAGAAAAGAATTAAATTCTATTATTATTTATTAAAAGTTAATTTTTAACTTTTAGGTTTTAATATTAAACATTTAAGGAAATGAGCTTTTAATTGTAGCTTTAAAAACATGAATTTTTTAATAATTTGTATAATTAGAATTGTTAATCTTTAGAATAATTTTATAGTTAATTTTTTTTTTATTATTATTTATGATTGTTTTAGGTTTTATATTGAAATATAATTTTTAATTTTTATTTATTATTGATTATGATTAAATTAGTAAATTTTGATTGTTTAAATATTTCTTTTTGAAAGGTTTATAAAAGGAAGTCGGCAAATTTTGTTTTTCGCCTGTTTATTAAAAACATGTCCTTTTGATTATAATTTAAGGTCTAGTCTGCTCAATGAAAATTTAAATTGCAGCGGTATTTTGACCGTGCAAAGGTAGCTTAATAATTTATTGAAAGCTGGAATGAATGATTGGACGAGAAAACAACTGTCTCTTTAAAAATTTTTGTTTAATTTAACTTTTAAGTAAGAAGGCTTAAATATTTATTAAAGACGAGAAGTTTTATATTTATTTAGTAATAATTTATTTGGAATTTTTTATTTTTTAATTATTTGGTTGGGGTGACTAAAAGATTTATTAAACTCTTTTAATTTTATTATCATTGATTTGTGAATTGGCTATCTAGATTTTTTAAAATTTAAGATAAATTACCTTAGGGATAACAGGGTAATTTCTTTTTACAGTTCTTATCAATAAAGAAGTTTGCGACCTCGATGTTGGATTAAAATTTATTTTTGGTGCAAAAGCTTAAATATTAAGTCTGTTCGACTTTTAAAATTTTACATGATCTGAGTTTAAACCGGTGTGAGCCAGATTGGTTTCTATCTTGATTTATTTACTACATTTTAGTACGTAAGGACCGGATGTTGAATATTATCAGTTACTTTGGCAGATTAGTGCAATTGATTTAGAATCTTTAAATGTAAGTTTTTACAGGTAATATTTGTATGTTTTTGATGTTTTAATAATTTTTTTGAGATTGATTATTTTGGTTGTTTGTGTTTTAGTTGGAGTTGCTTTTTTAACTTTACTTGAACGTAAGTTCTTGGTTATATTCAAATTCGTAAAGGACCCAATAAGGTTGGCTTTATAGGAATTCCTCAACCATTTAGAGATGCAATTAAGTTATTTAGAAAGGAGCAAACTAATCCTATTATATCTAACAAGCAATCCAGTGAGACAAATGTCTCATTTAAAAAAACAAAAAAGACCGTTTATCAAATAGAACGCGTATTAAATAAAAACTGTACCCAGACCTGGAAGGTGTCAAAGTGGTTGCCTAACCGATCGACGTTTTAAGGCGCAGAGGGTCGCAGCTCCGCGTTCTATTGGAAAACCGGTCTTTTTTGTGATTTCTCGAAAACCGGAAGTGTCACGTGGCTGAAATTCTTTTCCTGAGCTGACATGACCATTCCAAACATATAACTTTAATAACTTTTTTCTCTATCTCTTACGGTTTGGCTGCTGAAACAGCGTCCCGGACTGACGGACGGACGGACAGACAAGTCTATTAGATAAAGGATTATTGATCTTATTATTTTTCCCCTGTTTTTAACCTTTTTTTTGCTTTAGTTTTATGGGTTTGTGTACCCTTTTTTTCAGGATTTTTACATTTTAGTTTAGGGATATTGTTTTTTTATGTGTTTCTAGATTAAGAGTTTATACTATTATGATAGCAGGATGGTCTTCTAATTCTAATTATTCTTTATTAGGGGGTCTTCGGTGTGTTGCTCAAACTATTTCTTAAGAGGTAAGTTTAGCATTGATTTTATTGTCTTTTTTAGTATTGATTTCAAGCCTTAGAATTTTTGATTTAATATTTAATCAATATTATGTTTTTTTTTTTTTGTAGGAATTCCTCTTGGAATGGTATGGTTTGTTTCTAGATTAGCAGAAACAAATCGAACTCCTTTTGATTTTGCTGAAGGTGAATCAGAATTAGTTTCTGGGTTTAATACTGAATATAGAAGAGGGGGATTTGCTTTAATTTTCTTGGCCGAGTATGCTAATATTCTTTTTATAAGAATATTTTTTTGTTTGCTTTTTCTTGGGGGGATTTAATTAGCTGATTTTTTTTTTAAGTTGGTTTTTATTTCCTTTTGTTTGTTTGAGCTCGTGGAACTTTACCACGTTTTCGTTATGCTAAATTAATATATTTGGCTTGGAAGAGTTTTCTTCCTGTTGCTTTAATTATTTTTTTTTAATTAAGTTGTTTATTTTTTCCTTTGTTATTTAGTTAATTAAATTTAGTATAAAAGTTAATAGAAGGTTATTTCTTCTTTTTTATATTTTCAAAATATATACTTATAGCAAGTTCATTAACTAATTTTTGAATATAATGTTATCCCATATTTTTGAGGTTGTGTATAGGATTGGAAAGTAGATGAAGTATATAATTGTTAAAATGTGTCCTGTTAAAATGTAAGGATCTTCAACTGGTCGTGCTCCAATTCATGTTATGTTATTCTCGTCCATACGTAGTAGGTGCCCGAACCATGTGAGGCCCCTCTTTACTATTCTATCTACTACGGTTTCATCATTGAAATTTTATTTTACAACTTGAAATTTTTATTTAAGAAAATATTCTATCACTATGAAAAAGATTTTGCGCTTTATCAGGATTTGAACACGTAGTAAATGAATGCACATGATTAAGAGTTCTCCAGCGCTATGTAAAACTACAGTAAAACTAGAAATTTAAAGTTATACAACCCATTATGCAGTAGATAACAACCGAACCGCTGGTATTGATCATTTCAAAAGATTAAAGGCTTAAAGATTTAACTCACCACGCGTCTGCATTACATTTGCAATATTCTCTTATCTGCTGCATTGACTAAAAGGAACGACCGCAGATAGTTATTTCTGTTATTTACAACACATTATTGGGATTTCATTAAACGACTATAAAATTGTCATTAACAAAATAAGTATTTTTGGGTTGATTGCTATTATGACAATGACATATTATTCGAGATACAGTAATTTCTACAAGTACTTGCTAATGATTTGAGTTAGGCAACAGATCCATTTAAATATTTCCACTAATGCGGAATGCTGAATCGTAATGATTACCTATTGCAGGTAATTAATTAATTAAATAAAAGCAAAGATAAACCCTAAACTTTCTTAGTGTTGTTGAAAATCTCTTGGTTTCAACACGCGTAATTTATTGTGAAAACAGCCTGTTTACAGTGTTACTGTTTATGTGATTGTGCTTACTGAGCTAACAAACATTGAAATGAGACGAAATTTTACACATAAGGATATAAAGTATTTCTTCGAACGACTGCAAGGAATTACGCACCCCTGATTAGACTGCAATCTAGCAAATATGGAATTAATCAGTGAAACTAGGATGGGTTTGGAAAGTATTTTTACGTTCAAATGTAAAATGTGTGGTGTTACAGAAAAAGTGCCAACGGAAAATCCAAACGGGGAATCGAACCTGAATATGGTGGCAGTGTCGGGAGCTTTGTCAGTGGGAATCGGATATAGCCAAACGAACGAACTATTATCTGCTATGGACATTCCATGTATGGCAGACACTACCTACCAGAGATATTTTGAAAAAGTTGGCAAAAGCTGCGGGAGACGTAAATTCAGAAGGAGTTCCTATCATTACTGTCATCGCAGGTGGTGCCTGGACAAGCGATCATACAGAACAAATCACAATTCGGGTGTGGTAACAATTATTATTATTAAATTAATTTTGTTCTAATACTGATTTATATGTAATATTTTTTAGGCTTGTGTAATTGGAGCTAAAACCAAAAAAATAATATATATGGGTGTACGAAACAAGTATTGCACAGTTTGCGCCAAAGAGTTTTATTATAATGAACAGCCCAGCAGCAATCTTTGTTATAAAAATTGGTCCAACAGTTCACAGGTATGGAATCTGATATATTATTAGAAGCCTTTAAAAGGTCGATTGATATGCACGGATTAATTTATGGGCATTTAATTGGCGATGGGGATAGTAACGTATACAGTAAAATTATAAGTGCATCTCCTTATGGGCCAGCTTTTCATATACAAAAAGTAGAATGCAAAAATCATTTATTGAGGAACTACGTTTCCAAACTATCAGATTTAAAATCTAATACTGCCTACAACATAGAAGGAAGAAAAACTATCGAAGTCCGAGTTGAAAAATTACGGTTGGCAGTGACTGGAGCAGTCAGTTACTGGTCCAAAAGTCAAGAAGACTTTAAGAAAAAAATTATATTTTTGAAACAAGATCTTTTAAATGGACCACACCATGTGTTTGGTGATCACGAAAAATGTCGGGATTACTTTTGTAGTGTAGAAAAGAGGCAAGCAAAAATGGAATCTGGAGAGGTATATATACGACGAATCTTATTTAATATTTTTGTTGCTTACGTTTTACCTTTATTTATTAAAATCAAATACCATTTTTGAAAAATTGTAATATTTACGAAGAGGTGATGAAAAGAACAAGGAGAATAGCAGACAACTCTTGGAGTCTACTTCACAATATGGACAATAATCTTGCGGAATCTTATAATTCTATCGTGGCAAAATTTATAGGGGGAAAGCGCATTAATTTTTCCTTAAAAGGATCTTATGGAACCCGCTGCACTGGAGCTGCTTTATCGTTTAATACCGACGGAAATTACCATGAAGTACTCCAAAATAGACTTAATAAATTCGGAGCCGGAAAATACACAAAAACTTATTGCCAAAGGATGAAAAGGAAACGATTGTGCAACAGTAACAGAAGAGGTGAGTTACCATTATTTCGGTTCTTGGTTTTGTATTAATTTCGAGTCAGTGCATCATAATTTTTTGGTCTACTCGATTTCTGAGAATTAACAATGGATGGAAGAATTTCAGTATTTTTGTAACTTTGCAGTTTTTAAGAAAAGACGACATGAAGTTGCGGGCCCTGATCTCAACTACGGCATAAGTATTGATGACTATCCAGATATGAACAAAGAGGCGTTTCACATCCAAAAAAATCAATTTTTGGAGCAAATATCTACAACGGACGCAAAACAACTGGAAATAGATACTCGAGAACAAGCTCTTTCAGAATTATGGAAGCGAGAAAGAAAACTTCGTCTTACTGCATCAAATTTTGGAAGAATTTGTTGTATGCGCTCCACAACATCAACTGCTAAAACAGTAGAGGCGTTATTATACTCAAAATTTTTAGGTAATGAGTTTACAGTGTACAGCCAAGAAAATGAGGAAAACGCAGTCGACGCATTTGAGACCGTTTACGGCATCAAAACTAAAATTATAGGGCTTTGCATCGATAGCGCAACGCCATATTTAGCTGCAAGTCCAGATCGTGTTACAGAAATCGGCCATGCAATTCTGGAAATCAAATGTCCAGCGTCTTGTAAGAATTTAACACCACAAGAAGGAGTTTTGGAGAAAAAAATTAAATTTTGTACGTTACAAGGGGACTCTCTAAAATTAAACTCAAAACATAAATATATGTATCAAGTACAAGGGCAACTGCAAATAGCAAATAAGGAAGTTTGTTACTTCGTTGTTTGGACCCCCAAAGAATTCTGCATCGAAGAAATTCGTAGGGATAAGAAATTCTGGGAAACATGGCATTTAAATTAGATGATTTTTATATGAATTCTTTACTTCCAGAACTTATAGATTCACGGCGTCTAAGAAATTTGCCTTTGCAGGATGTATATCTAGATTTAAAATAAAATAGGTGTTATGTAAAAATCTTATAAATATATTATTACATTTGAGTTTTTCTTTTATTTGATTTGATCAGGTACCTACTGTATTATATGTAATTGATTAATAATACACATCTTAAATAACTAAGATTTTGAGCGTTAAACAATCCTGAGAAGATCTGAAAGAGTGTTATGAATAAAAATACGAATTGCTATTTAATTATAAATAAATAATTATACATCGTAAAAGCATGTAAACGTGGTAAAAGTCTAAAAATGTAATATTCTCTTTGCAATTATCGGTTGACTGGTTTCTCAAATTTCTATGCACCCTTATAATAGGATTATTGTAATCTTCCCATGCGGGCCGTAAGCGTTCGGAATATCAACAGCGCCAACTTATGGCGGCGGTAAAACTATGAACTACTGGGCCCGATTTAGGAACATTTTGTAATTACTAACGTGAATATTATTGTCTTTACTTAATGTTGTAAATG
Organism: Agriotes lineatus; assembly: GCA_940337035.1. Classification (NCBI taxonomy): domain Eukaryota; kingdom Metazoa; phylum Arthropoda; class Insecta; order Coleoptera; family Elateridae; genus Agriotes; species Agriotes lineatus. Next base: position 94,222,091 of record OW679196.1, on the reverse strand, counting down.
AACCAGATATGGTCTACAACATTAGTGGCATAGTAGGTCACCATTTCTTTAAAAAATATTAGCGTTACTCGTATGGTTCAATAGCCACGGACTCAATTAGATTATTGCTTCTACTATCTTTAAAACATAATTTAAACCAAATCTTTTATGCAAGCGTGGTAACTCATTCTGTTGTGCTTCTAAGGGCATGTAGTTTTTTGGAATCGGATTCGAAATAAACTTGTAGAATTCGCAGGGAGTATCAGAAGTGTATATTTTATCTATTTTTTTTTAAATAAATTTCTTATTACTATTTTTTTTAATAAAAAGTGCTAGCGATTTTCCTTGTTAAAATACGAATAGTTTAATATATAACAAAGTGTAATTAGTGCATTTATATCAGTTTGGTTTTGTGAAACATTTTCAACAAGACCGCTGGAGGACCCTTAAGAGCGCGACGCTTTAACTTCTGTGCTAATGCGGTTTTATTTTACCAACACGCCTATAATGGATTTTATTTAGACGCTTTCGGATTGAATATATTATACTGTTTATGCTAATTTTCTTATATATATATAATTATATATAATCATAAGCCACTTTACCACGATTGTGGTGTGTGGCGTGTTCAGTTTTCTTTATTTATTAACGTGCTTGCACTTTAGTTTATTCTTAGTTCTTACAGTTTCACTTATTTTTAATACTTTCACTGTTTTTGGTAAACAAACTTTGCCCACTCTTTTTTGTTTCTTGCCTTCTTTTGTGCTTCCTTCCATGTACATCCTCGTCTCTTGAGTATTTCTCCAATCATTTTATCCCAGGTTTTTTTGGGTCTTCCTTTTTTTTACTCTTCTGTATTTTGGCCTCCCAAACTTGTTTCACTGGACGCATGTGCTCCATTCTTTGTAGGTGCCCCCACCAACTAAGCTGTCTTTGTTCAATTTTCTTATTAATTAAAAAAATTAAATTTAATGAAACTGTACATAACAATTGTATCTAAATTTATTTCTTAAAGATAAACACGCACGTAATATGCTCGATCGTGCAGCGCTTAAATTTATTAACGAATAACGCATTTTGTACTTTTGAGCGTTTTCATTAAACAGAAGACGGTCGATGGTCAAGCGTTGGTATGGTCTATAAACATCCTTCAAAAATACGCTGACACATCGGCCTACTCGTTTAAAAAAAACGGATTTACTATAAAAACTTTTTTTCCGTTATAGAAATTGTTCTTATTCTTATTTTAGTATTCAACGGTAGGCAACCAACAATGTCATTATGCGCACGCAGAACTGTGTGTGTGTTCTCGTAGCGTTGTTACGTAGTTGTCTTCATGAAAAACCATGTAGAATTATTTGTATTCTTTTATTAAACCTCTTTTAAACTCCAGTGTGAGTTTATTATGAAAGACCGATCTACATTATTAACAATACTTTTAAATTTTTAGTTGATTTTTTTTAGTTTGCATAGGTATCTAATTGAATACTAGACATAATATTATCACAACCGCATTCACATCCTAATTGTTACGATTTTACATTGTCTAAAAAAAAATATTATTACACCTAAGTAAGGATGTGAACGTAAAAATTTTGTTTAAGTATAATTTGTTTTTGTAACACAACTTACTAAATTTGAGTTTTTTATTTTGTGATATTAAAAATGTTACACATTTTTATTAAAAATGTTACACATTTTTATAATAAAATTTAAATTGTGCCATTTTATAAATAGAACGCAAAAAGTAAAATGCAAAACGCTATAAGGTCACTATATCTAGAGACCCTTACTTAATATACAGGGTCTCTAACTATATCAATAAGGTACCGCCATTCCATTCCTCGCGTGAGAATGTGAGAAAATTGTGAGATAAGGATAACAAATACAAATTTCCCAAGTGCAATAGGGGAGACACTACTTTTTGGGGATTTTCTGTTTGGTGTAATGGCACTTGTGAAGTGAGGAATCTGTTAGGTTATGTGTTTTTATCCCCAGTGGGAGAAAATTGTGCGACAAGGATAGATATAAAAAAAATCACTAATGGCGGTACCTTATTGATATAGTGACCTTAAAACGCTAATATGGTTAGCGCCATCTAGACCAGGATCGCGCGGGACGCTTTTTCGGTCGATAATTCAGTTTGAATTTTTACTTGTTGGTTCCATTGGCCAGCGTTGGCGTGTGTTGTTATTTATTAGTGTTTTAGTGTTTGATAGATCAAATTGTTTTTAGCGAGTAAGTATAAAATGTCTTGATATTTATTAAATGTTGTAAGTAATAGTAATTTACGTAACAAGTATAGAAAGTGGAGCTTTTCAGTACGAGTGAGATGTTTCCGGAAGAGGCCGTTAGGCCGAGTCCGGAATTTCGAGACGAGTATGGAAAAGCCACTTTCATACGAGTTTCGTACAATATTTTTTCGTACACTAGCATACAAAACGGAATACTAAATTTATCCTCGTATATAGCAAATAAGTAGAGTAATATTAATGTAATGTAATATTATATGTGTTGTAACTAAGGAAACGTACGGCAAAGTGCTACTTTACTTTGCCGTACGAATACCGCAAAATACTACTTTGCCGTACGAATACCGCAAAGTGCAACTTTCTGATTAATAAATTGTACGGCAAAGTAGCTCTTTCAATGCTAGTGTACGAAAAAATATAATTCGTCTGCTTTCCCTTCATTTTCAACGGTTGTGTCGAAAATTAAAGTAAATGAAATAACTGAACAGCCACGTGGTACATTGTTATCGTTTTCCAATGTCGTTAAAGAAAAACGTTGCTTTCACGCTTACTAAATAATAGAATAATTATATTTATTATACTATTACTGTCAAGTTGTAACATGTGTTGAACTTAACCTAAAATTAGCTACAGGTTAGGCAATTTTCTGAATTTATGTTTTTGTAAAGGTTTTTTAATATCTCAGCGGAAATATCTACTTAAAGCTGACTCGTACTGTAAGTTATTTCTATTCTTCGTTTGCTAGTTTCATAATCCAGAAAAGTTGTCCAAATCACACAAGACTTGGCTGCAGCTATTTTTTATACTTTGAAGTAAGTGAATAATCTCATTTATCGGAAAAAGGACGTACCTATATTCAATTTATAAAATAAAATAGTTTATTATTCGACTTCGCACTTGTCATCTAGTAATTTCTCACTAGATTTCCCCTCCAAAAAGAACGTACCTACAGCAACTTACACACTAGAATTTTGAAAAATTTACACTAGGGAATGTTTGGATAGAAATGACACTGGGTAGGTATGTGTAATTATCACAGCCACACAAAACATACTCAGCTTATTTCATAAAACTATTTTCAGATTACCAATTTATTAATAGTATATTATTATATGAGCGATTATGACAGCCATTATTCACGAAGATGACATTTGCGCCACAAGCCGAAGGCGCGTGGCGCAAGTCATCTGAGTGAATAATGGCCATAATCGCGAATATAATACGATATTTTATCTACTCCTATGCAATAGGAGCCTTGTGTTCATATTTCCGAATTATGACATTTGTGACAGCTGTTAACTTCAAAAGTCATTTAATAATAAGAATGAATTTTGTGATTGGCTACAACCTATTGAATAATGAAAATAGAATTTTCTGATTGGTTGCAATTTGCAAACTATTGAATAATGAAAATAGAATTTTATGATTGGCTGCAAACCGTGAATTATGAATCATAATTCATGGCCATTGTGCAGTAGGAGTAGATAAACTCAATTTAATAGTAAAGTTAACGGTATTTTGACAGTAATATAAGTAGCTGGGATAGTAAATTAATCTGTCAAAGTTAGTTGCATTCCAAAAAATTACTATGTAAATAGTCTAATTAATTTAGAGTTTCAATCACAGAACTAATAATGACAAGTTTGTAACAACGTTATTTAAAAATAATTTGCCAAATTGCTCTGTTGGTGATTTTATACAAATGACCTCGAACACGACTAAAAAGTTGAATGTTTTTAGGACAATTTGTTTTGCTTAGGATATCAAAGAGTTCTCTGTTTACATTGTCATCATCGATTAAGTTATTATAATAAAAACATCTCTTTATCACAATTGGATTTATGCGGACTAAAAATATTGTTTATTACCGATTCTTCGCTATAAAACTATGATACTTACTATATGGTCTTTGGTTAACTTGGCAATATTTTTGACCATCTCTCTTAATTTCAGATTATCGTTGTTCAATTGTTGAATTTCTTTATTTTTATTTTCAATTTGCTTTATCTGATTATCTTTATCGAGTGATTTCTCTATATTTAAATAAAGTCTTTAGTGTATTCCAAATATAAATAAAGTATTTCTTCTAAAGTAATATAGTATTCTCTAATTTCTTGACCTCTTTTTGTATTAAATCTCATTATTAGAGATTTAAAATTACGAACACACAATAAAATCTATGTTGTTATATTTAAATTATTTGGCGAAACATTTATATTATCTTTTGTTATTAATTTTTTTGTAATATGATAATTCATTTTTAATCTTATAATATATTATTTGGTATTCTATTTTATAGTTTTCTAAAATTTTCTTTAAATCTTAATATCGCGTAAATTCAGTGCTACCCCCCACTGAAATTCCATATTGTACAAAGCATAAAAGCTCATTTGTTATTAATATATTTTTCTTTTTGAATAACGGAAACTATAAATTGGTAAACCACGTACTCAAATTAATTTTATAGTTATTTTCACTTATAAAATCAAATATGTTTAATGGATTAGGATTAATTTTATATTGCTTTAAAAGATGATATTCGTTAATGTAATTTTCATATTTATCTACCAACTCGTCTAAATGAAAATAATATTTCCTAACTTTTTTGCCTTATTGTTATTCAATTGTTAATTGTTAATAATATCCAACGCTTTGAATGAATTGTGAGCGAATACCCATTTTTTAATATCATTTTGTATATATTCATATAAATTTCCTTTTTCATGTTTATAATAATCTATTTCTTCATATGTAATTTCGTTATCTTTTTAAAATGCAACAAAACGTTTTTTATTATATCTAAAAGTATTGTGGTCGGATTTTTCGACTATGTTTTTTCTAATATAAAATCCCAAAAATTCTAACAAGTTATTTGTGATTTCTTTATTTTTCTGCAAAAGAACCCATGTTTCCAAAAAAATACGACTTCGTCTTGTGAGGGGTGTTTAGACTCGAATATTTATTATCTGACAAAGCAAGACTGTATCGATTTTCTTTTAAAATCAACACCTACGTCTTCACTTATAGCTTTTGTTGATTTTTCATAACCCAATATTTCTGCTACATCTTTACCTTTAAACCAAGGTTGATTATCATTATCTAATATGAAAAATACAACATATAATAGTGTTATTAATGTCAATCATTTAATTTATTTTTTATTACTGAGTGATAATATTTGTCTTCCTGTGTTATAGTTGTTTCAAAATAATTACTACGCTTCATATACCGATCCCATGTATACTAAATCTCTCAGTTTCAAATTATGGTTTTTCAATTGCTCCAATTCAATGTTTTTATATTTGCCATGCTTTCTTCTTGGGGGAAATACTTCTGATGTACACTTGTTTTGCTTCTTCTTTCTTGGATGATAAAATTAAAAAATATAATCCCGATTCATATATAAATATTGATGATTTTTTCCATATTGTGTTTGTCTTCTTTATATAATTATTTCTAATAGCTTTATTTATATTATTATGTTCTAAAATAATTACTGTCTTTTTCCCTTGAGCCTAGGTTGATATCTAGCTTTTCATTCATTTTATTGTTACGTTGCAAATTTTCCAGCTTTACAGTGATGCATTTTGGTTGCAGTCCTTTTGCCTGGTCAGTTTAAATTTCAAAATTAAATTTGATATCTCGTGCGCCGAGCTCCGGCTGTCTTCGGGCGTTATCTTCGACCAGAATTGTGGAATTCTCGAAGCGATGGCACTTTAAGTTTTCACGCTAGCAGGTGGTGATCGATTATTATTACAGCCTTTATTTACGGTTGTCAATTTTGGATTTGTGAATCGATGCCGCAATTAAGATCTATATGATTTATACTAAATAGATTTTACCCGTATGGGGATCTTTGGCGTGAAAATACAGCGCGATAACACCAAGCGCTTTTAATAAGGGGCTTCATACGCCCTAATAATCTTCTCTAACCGCAATATTCGAGGAAGTACAGACTGATTAGTTGTGAGAGGAAACAAAAACTTCATACAGCTGTTAAGAACCTTGCAACCACATGGCAAATCAGTTCCTTGTTCCTGTTAAATCTCACTGTTACACCCTTAAGAAGGAAGTTGTTGGAAATCCGTGCACTACAGGGGGATGCAGTTCTTCGTCCCATAACATTCCATCGATGCAGGATTGTTACTAGTGCCATTGGACCGAATGCTGAGATTCTGCGATATTAAGGTCGTGCACTCAATTTATAATATGCTTATTTTTGAATCTCCTAAATCCAATTTTATTTGATGAAGAATAAATTCTTAACGGAAAGTTTTCTACTGCCTTAATTAAAAGCAGGATACTTTGCCTGCAGGTAACTTCACGTATCGAATCGTGTTTGAATTGCTTTGCCGATTCGCCTTCTTCAGCAGAAAGCTTTCTCGTCCCCGTGCAATCTTGTACCTGTTATTGTTGTGTGCCCCGATGTCACTTATTTAAATTAATTGCATATTCTACGGTATTGACGTCACTTGCGGTACGCAGTTTAATGAAACAGAATTTAATTTCCACTAAAGTTGACAATGTGTTTCTTTTATTAGAAAATATACGTACCATTTTATTAGAACTGTGATCGGGCTAGAAAACAAGATCTTGTGTTCTTTAGTTAGAGAGACGTCGTATTGTTTTCATGCTACTGGTAATACACCATACATAAGTTTTATTCCCATTATCACAGTGCGATCGTGCACCTGACGTTCTCTGGCTACCCTGCCCTAGGTGTTATTTAATACTATTTTCCCAAATGTGTTGTTAATGCCAAATATAATTTTGAAACTAGATTGATTTGGAAATTCATAGTTTATGTATTTTGAAATTATAAGTGAACTTAGTCACAGAAGGGCATACATTTCACACAAAAAGAAATAACTAACGAATGGTTGTTTAATTTAAATTCTAGTTTTGCGAGAACACTTGGTTCTTTTTTTTATTAAACCTTCGGCATATCTAGTCGTATTTATACTTATATGGCTTCCTATTTTGGAATATTGCCGGTTTAATAAGTTTCGCTGATACCTTGTGTACTTGAACGTTGGGTTACTTATTATTACATTGTATATAATATTTTGGGCTTATTGTATTTTGATGCTTCTACAATTATAGTTGTACTATTTTCTTGAATTCTAATAGAGCCTTGGTACTTAAGCTTATGTCTATTTGGTTTTTAATGGTTTTACCTTTCTTTTGGTATCACGATTCTTCCGACGCACAAATCTACGTTATTGCCTTTCTAATTTGGGGCATACGAGGAAAAGGTGTCGACGTATTAGGCAGTCAGCAACAAATTAGTGGCGCTCATTTTCGATCTTGGGATTCGAGCGAGGACTGTACACGGCACCTCCACTGACCCTAGCCTGGGTAACCGCCTACGACACTGTATCCTGAAGAATCGGAGGGCAACGCTAACAATTGGTTGCGTTCATCACCTGGCAAGCCCAGCCGTTTATTTTAAGCTGACATTATGTAGACTTTTTATAATACGTAGGTCTCATGTTGCACTAGATCCCTTTTATTACAAGTATTTATTTTTTTCGACAATTAATTAAATAAACATTAAATTGATCACCTCCATATACAACAAATATTTTTTTGAATCTCGAGGCTTCTCACAATTTTACCTAAACAGGGACAGTGTGTTTTAACACGCACTGTTTATGGATAAGTTCTTACGAAAAAAAAAGTAATAAAATTAAATGAATCGCTTACATAACGATGACCAAGAAGCATGGCAAATGTTTCAGAAAAGGTTAAACGATATGAGAAGTAAACCAAATAATGACTTTGAACGATTAGTATATCGGAATATGTTTAATCAGTTTAAAATGTATGAAACCAATATATTAAACTTGGCAAAATTAGGTTTTCTTAAAATACACTTTCCTAATCTTGAAGTCTTTGATGAATAAATTTTCTAATAAATGACAAGTCTTTGCTCTATTTGTTTAGAAGTAAAATGTCCAGATGATTTTTATAACTATAGAAATAAATATGAAAAAACATGTAAACGATGTAAAAAAGCAGTTAATTCTACTCGTTTATTATGTGATTGTGGTCGATATTACACCAGAACTAATTTTAAAAGGCATATAAAAACCGATTTGCATAAAAATGGATTGAATTTATTTATTTGCTAAAAATGATTTGTTAGATTTTTTCCTATAATAAATGGAACGAAGTAATCTTCGTTTATGTGAGCTGTTTAATATTACAAAATTGTTAGACATCGAATATATTAGAGAATATTGTTTTTTGTACGATTAGCTTGATAAGAGGCTTCCACGAATGGGGCCCCCAATTAATCCACTGCGAATTCCGGTTCAATGGGATTGCCGGGAACTGCCACTTAATAACCCTGACTTGGGTTCAGTTAGTTGTTGGAGTGAAACAAGACTTAACAAACACGAGTATATTGAGTAACAACGATTACAAACGTCACTGATGGACCGATGGTTTTTTACAAAAGCTTCAACTGTTGTGACACGCTTGGATTGGCCACGCGAAAATAGCGAATTGCGCGTAACCGTAACACAAAACAACCTGGAAACGTCTTTCCCAGGGAGTTAGAACGACCGCAACCCAGCACAAAGCCTAGCTGAACTTGCTTACTCGAGGCTCTGAATCTAACTAACTCTGAATTTACAACGAGCCGAACTCGCAAATTCATCAAGGAGGGGCAAGCTCAAACACTATTGGCTGAGGCGATCCTGCGTAGCCAATCGGAGCTTCGCACGTTATTTAGGAAAAATGCTTATTCTAAGAAACCTTAATGCTAAGCTCTCTCAATGAGGCAATTGAACGAAATCCATAAACCCATGATTCCCAAATATGCTAAGTCGGCTTAAGTTCTAGTAGAAAATGTACCCATCCGCTTAAAAGCCATTAAGGGAAGCTTACAAATTCCTTTCCAATATTTACAGAGGCAAACAAATACGGCAAGATGCAAATTTGACTTTACCACGACCTTTGAATGAGATAGAACAGTTATGACTTGAATTACATGATTAATTATAATCAAAAAGGTTTTGATGCACGCATCTGTGTGAATCAAACATGCCGCCCCCGAAGTGCCGAATATGGCACGACGTGATTAAATCCCAAAATTAAACTGAAATCTGACACTACCAAATAATCAAATGCATAACAAGAACTAATGACAGATGATAATCCAAGAGCCTTACAGATAACTTACAACTAGCATGAATACAAGCAAAGAAACAACTAAACCTAGCAAAATGTTCAATTGGCGAAAACTACCAACTAAGAGCAAAGTCAATGTTTATTGCCCTTGATCGCAATGATCGTCTTTGGGTAGGATGTACACTTTACGCACCGAGCGTTTCAGGAGATTCCCTCGGGAATCGCGCACTTGCACCACACGCACAACACCATCCGCTCCTGGATATGTGGCCGAGATGATTGCCAGTGGCCAACGGTAGCTTGGAGATGCCTCGTCGTGAACGAGTACCACGTCGCCCACCTGGGGGGCTAGAGACGTGCTGGAGGACTTCCACTTAGGCCGGCGCTGCAGGAGGTGGAGGTAGTCCCGGGACCAACGATCCCAAAACTGCTGGGACAGCCGCTGGACCAGCCCATAGCGGCTGAGACGATTTTCCGGTATGTCCTGGAGTTGGGCTTCCGGAAACGAAGTCAGCTTCCGACCGATCAAGAAGTGGGCAGGAGTAAGGACTTCGGGGAATGAGGCGTCGGTAGGGAGAACACAGAGTGGGCGGGAATTTAGTATCGCCTCCACTTGAGTCAGCATGGTGTAATACTCAACGAAAGTTAACTTTGCATTGCAAGATATTCGCCTTAAATAATATTTCAATAACTTTACCCCCGCTTCCCAAATGCCGCCAAAGTGCGGAGAGCGTGCCGGAATAAAATTCCACTTAATGCTATGTTTCGACAATTCCTCCCTTATGCATTGCTCACTAGAGCCTGACAGGATATTTTTTAATTCCGATAGCTGATTTCTGGCACCGGTGAAACTGGAATAGCGCCAGAAAAGTTCAAATTCTGGGACGCGATGGTGAAGAGTGGCCACTATTGGGCGCGACTCTTGGGCTGCTAGCTCACCCGAATCAATTTTAACGGGCTGGGGTTTTAAGTCCGCCTGTGACAAAAACTCTGGCCCGTGCCACCACAAGCGTGAGTTGAGTAACTCCTGGGGTAACATTCCCCTGCTAATTATATCGGACGGGTTGCAATTTGTACGCACGTGAAACCATTCTTCCCTATTGCTTAGTTCGTGAATCTCGGACACCCGGTTCGCGACGAACGTCTTCCAATTACTCGCATCCTTATTTATCCAGTGCAGAGTTATGGTGGAGTCCGACCAATAGTACACGCGGTCAAATTTAAATGCGGAGGAATCGAGTATAGTTTTAATCAAACGAGCCAACAGTAAGGCTGCGCAAAGCTCCAGACGAGGCAAGGATATTGTTTTTAATGGAGCGACCCTTGACTTAGCACAAAACAAATTGGTGGTGACATTACCGCGCGCGTCAACGCAACGTATATACACGGCGCACCCATAGGCTACAGAACTCGCGTCCGCAAATCCGTGGAGATCTATCGAATTTATGTAATCGCAAATTACCCGTCTCGGAATTGCCAATGAGCCCAAAGCGCGTAATGAAGAATGGAGTTCATCGTATCTGGAGCGCATCTCCATGGGCACCGTTTCGTCCCATGACAACTTCAACTGCCAAAGCCGTTGCACGAGAAGTTTCAAAGTTAGAACGCTTGGACCAAGTAGTCCCAAGAGATCGAATACTTGAGCCATACTAGAGAGTATAGCCCGCTTGGTAACTGATTTGCAACAGCTAGGGTTCACTGTGTAACTTAGCACGTCTCGCCGAGTATCCCAAAAAATGTCGAGAGTTTTCTCCGTGGCGTCTTCCGTCAAAGAAATGGGCTCTACGCTGCCGCGATCTACACCAATGGCGCTAGCTACTTCACTGTCGTTGGATGCCCACTTTCGCAATTCAAACCCGTACCCCGACAAAGCGCTACTAATTTCGAATTGCGTTTTTATGGCTTCCGCCCTATTTTCAAAACCAGTCAGTAGGTCATCTACATAAAAATCCAGGCTAATTCTTAATGAGGCCTCTGGAAGCGATGCTTCGATTTCCTGGGCGATTTGTATCAAGCACCTAGTTGCTAGGTACGAGGCTGATTTAGTACCGTAGGTGACCGTTAATAATTTGAAGCATTTTACCGCTGAGGTTTTGTCGTCACGCCATAAAATTAATTGGTATTGCGTCTGCGAGGGGTCCACGAGGATTTGCCTATACATTTTGGCGCAATCTGCTTTCAGCACGTACTTGAATTGCCTAAGGCGACAAAGAATTGCAAACAACGACTGCTGGACCACTGGGCCCTTATGTTGAAGGTCTTTAAGCGATACTCCGGAGGAGGACGCACAACTGCCGTCAAAAACAACGCGATGTTTGGTCGTTGAACTGTCCTCCTTTATGACTGGCAAATGTGGCAAATAAAACCGAGCATGAGGAAGACTCGCTTCGTCGTCCACCTTGCTCAAGTGACCAAGGGACTCGTATTCTTTGAGAAATGCGGAATACGCGGTTTTCAACTCGGGATTTTTTGACAATTTGTTTTCTAATGAATAGAAACGCTTTAACGCTATACCGCGCGAGTCTCCCAGCGATGGAGCATCTTTCCTGAAAGGTATGCTCACGATGAACCTACGTGGCTCCGACGACGCCCGTTTCGTAGTCGATTGAAAATGGTCTTCGCAAAATTTGTCATCAGCAGAGAGTCGGCCTGATGAACCGTAAGCCCCCTCGATTTCCCAAAATCTCTGAATGCCGTGCTCGATGCCGGCTACACTTAAATGAACTCTATTTGAAAGCATGAGCGCTCGATTTTCGATGTTCATGTTTCCGCCTAAAACCCAACCAAAAAGAGTTTTTGTTAAGAATGGCTTCTCTGGGCCCAATTTCACCTGTCCCTGACAGAGCACTTGCCAAAAGACATTCGCGCCTAATAAAAGATCAATCTTTCCCGGTGTATTACAATCTGAATCGGCTAGCACAATGTTTGGTGGGATCTTCAAATCCCTCAACGAGAAAGAAAGGGCCGGCAGAGGGTCCGTAATTTTGTCTAACACAACACAGCTCAAAATGTCCTCGTATTTCCCGTTGCGGGAGCGGATTCGAACGTGTGCTCTGAATTCAGCGTTCAGAGCCCTGGCACCAACACCCGACAGTGAGGTGACATTACCTCGTTTCTCAATTTTCAAATTGTGACACAAGTCGGCGCTAACTAAGTTAAGTTGGGATCCGGGGTCCAAAAGAGCTTTTGCCCGGGAAAATGACCCGGAGGATCCTTCTACGAATACGCTAACCGTGGACAATAAAACTTGCGCTGGCGCCGCGATTGCAGGACGGCTACAAGCTGCTGAAACGGAAGCGACGGGTGCCTCGCTCGGGGCGACGGCCCCGACCTCCCGCGTGTCGCTGCTGTTTTCTGGCGGTCCAGGACGCGGCGACGAAGTATTTTCGCGCGCGTCGCGCTTTGGACGCAAACACAGTAAAGTATGGTGCTTTTTTCTGCATACGCGGCATCTCGACGATGTGCATTTTACCACGAAATGTCCGGGCTTGAGACAATTGTTGCATAATTTCAAACGACGCGCCTCTTCGATACGAGCGTTTACCGACAATTTTGAAAATGATTCGCAAGCGCTAATCGAATGATTACTATTTTTGCAAAAATCACAAGAGTGATTACCTTGCTCTCTGGCTACATGAGCGCGTGCATGACTTTTTTGCTCGGATCCCTGATTTCCCAAACTCGAACCTATTTTCGCAGCTTCCAGCAAACCTAATAAGTGACTTTTGCTCTCTAAAAAATCTAACAACTCTCGCAGAGTAGGAAATTGTCCGGCATGTTTGCATAATTCCCAGTCAGTCTGCATTGCTGAGCTGAGCTTCGAAACTATGATATGTATTAGTATGGTGTCGACTGTGGGTTCCCCGTATGCCTTTAAAATTTCCAAAATTCTAACTACACTATCGAGCAGCCTTTGAACAGACGAATGTGAATCCTTTTTTACGTTCTCTATACTGAATAACGCATTTATGTTTGATTTTACTATCAGTTTCTTATTTTCAAATCGCTTGACTAGGATGTCCCAAGCAATGGTATAGTTATCGTTGGTAACTTTTAACGACGAGATTGAACTAGCAGCTTCTCCCTTAAGGGAAGAAATCAAATAGTAAAATTTCTGAACGTTGGTCAAATTAACGTTGTTATGAATAAGCGACGTAAAGGAGTCATGAAATTGAACCCAATTCTCGAATTTCCCCGAAAAGGAAGGCAAATCTAAGGGTGGTAATCTTAATCCAGCGAGCTCTCCTGAAGGGACACTTTGCAAAGAATTTTGACCTAGATTAGGTTTTATACCCGGACTGATCTTATTTTTTGATAAGAATTCCTTGACTGTGCTACTAATCTCGCTAAAATGAGTCATAAAAGAGTCGAATTCATTGAAAAGTTCATCAAAGTGTTCAGCGTCGGCCTCCATTAGGCCCTCCATTGACTTCTCATACTCATCCAACAAATTTTGGAAACAACTAAACTCTTCTGACAAGCTGCCGACCTCGTGAGCCTTCACGGGGCTGGACGAAGAAATTCTATGAAATAGAGTTTTGAAACGATCTACTTGGGCTTTTATGAATTTGCAACGAGTGGTTAAAGCGCGAGTTTCCGACATGACCGCTGATGTCGAACGAGTTTCCACCATGACTGACACAAGCAAAAAACAACACTAAACGAAGGTGTAATGGAAAAGGACTTACTTTTGATTTGAGAACGTAGTAACTTCTTGACGAACAGAAAACCAACCCGCTGCCGCTTGACGTGGGAACTGGACTCGGTGTAAGCTCTCGATAGTTGAATTTCCTGGTGTTGGCGAAGCTTCTTGACGCTCTCCGACGAAATGATGTTGGAGCAATTGCATCCACCAGCTACTGGAAACTTGTACACTCGCGTTTTTTAGCTTCTTCCACATCCGGCTCGAAGGACCAATGTTTTTTGTACGATTAACTTGATAAGAGGCTTCCACGAATGGGGCCCCCAATTAATCCACTGCGAATTCCAGTTCAATGGGATTGCCGGGAACTGCCACTTAATAACCCTGACTTGGGTTCAGTTAGTTGTTGGAGTGAAACAAGACTTAACAAACACGAGTATATTGAGTAACAACGATTACAAACGTCACTGATGGACCGATGGTTTTTTACAAAAGCTTCAACTGTTGTGACACGCTTGGATTGGCCACGCGAAAATAGCGAATTGCGCGTAACCGTAACACAAAACAACCTGGAAACGTCTTTCCCAGGGAGTTAGAACGACCGCAACCCAGCACAAAGCCTAGCTGAACTTGCTTACTCGAGGCTCTGAATCTAACTAACTCTGAATTTACAACGAGCCGAACTCGCAAATTCATCAAGGAGGGGCAAGCTCAAACACTATTGGCTGAGGCGATCCTGCGTAGCCAATCGGAGCGTCGCACGTTATTTAGAAAAAATGCTTATTCTAAGAAACCTTAATGCTAAGCTCTCTCAATGAGGCAATTGAACGAAATCCATAAACCCATGATTCCCAAATATGCTAAGTCGGCTTAAGTTCTAGTAGAAAATGTACCCATCCGCTTAAAAGCCATTAAGGGAAGCTTACAAATTCCTTTCCAATATTTACAGAGGCAAACAAATACGGCAAGATGCAAATTTGACTTTACCACGACCTTTGAATGAGATAGAACAGTTATGACTTGAATTACATGATTAATTATAATCAAAAAGGTTTTGATGCACGCATCTGTGTGAATCAAACAAATATAATACAGCAGACTTAATAAAAGCTATTATTAAAGCTGAAGAGCAATTACATAAGGACATAAAAAACGGAAAAAATCAATTATGCCTCCTTTGCGGAATTCAGAAATATTTTCATTTGATGATGATTTATTTGCTAAACCAAAGAAAAAGAGAGTTAAGAAAATCAAGTGTGACATATGTGGAAAATATATCAAAAGCACCCGTATGCAGCTACATGAAGACAAAGAAAACAAAAAGAACCTAAAAACGTTTCAGTTTGATGGCAATATATTTGCTAAACCAAAAAAAAATAGAGTAAAGAAGATCAAATGTGATATGTGTGGAACATATATCGAGGAAACTCGAATACATTTGCATAAATTAAAACATGATTTGAATAGTCATCGTTTGCTCAAATTACGTAATATGGCAAAATCTTTAGGTATAAGATACATTAAAAGATACAATAAAGCAGAATTGATAAACGAGATTATTAATGCTGAAGAGCAATTAAAAATAAAAAGAGAAAACAAGAAGAGCTTGGAAATATTTCCGTTTAATGATGCCATATTTTCTAAACCGAAAAAAGAAAGAGTAAAAAAGATCAAGTGTAATAAATGTGGAAAATATATTAAGGGAAGTCGAATGCAGTTGCATAAAGCAAGAAAGGGATCTGGATGGACTTTGAAAAATATAAATTATTTGGGCATTAATATAAATAAATATACACCTTTAAGCAGAAATTCATATGTAGAATTACCCAAGTGGATTAAAGATAAAAAAGCTTGTGTTATTAGAGAGTTTGAGCACCTTGTACGTTATACGCTAACGCTATTTTAAGGCAACTGCGCAGGCGCAGAAAATACCGTAACGCTAAACGCTTATCGGAACATGTTATTTCACTACGAATAGCGTAAAAGTTTACCGTAAACGCTAAATTCGTTTGTGAGGTTGCGTTACGATGCCTAATTTCTTGTAATAGTTATGTTATTTAGGTAATTACTGCTCCTTGTATTTACTTTCCAATAATTAACAAACTGAGGAAGTATACTACAATCTTTCAATATTTGCCAGATTGTGAGGTTATGTTCAAATACCGTTTGTTGTTGTTGTTGTGCCCAAACTCTTTAAAATGATACCGTCCCGTAAAAGTTTATCGTTACTAGTCACGTGACTTTATCATTAACGGGAAGTTTAACGTCGAAGAGCTCAAACTCTCTAATGTTAAAAACAACGATAACAAATGCTTAATGTACAGCGTAATATCCTGTTTACATCAAGCAAAAGAACATGTAGATAGACTGAATCATTATAGTAAGCCAGAATATATAAATGAATAAAATTTTGAAGGAATAAATTTTCCTGTCAAAATCCAGGACATACCTAAATTTGAATCACTTAATAAAATTAATGTTACTGTGTTTAGTTACGAAGAGCAAATATTTTATCCTTTGTATCATAATAACAAGCAATTCTATGAAATGAATATCGACTTACTATACTTTGGAAATAAAGACAAAAATCATTATTGTTGGATCAAGAATTTGAATCGATTGTTAAATGATCAGTTGGAAGTAAACAGAAACAAAAAAACGTTTCTGTAGAAGATGTTTAAACTACTCCGCTAGAACTGAAGATGCTTTAAAAAAACATCAAAATGTGTGCTTTAGTAATGAACCGTGTGTTCCGAACATGCCTGAAGCTAATGTATTAAAATTTAAAAATATTCAAAGAATGCTAAGACATCCGTATGTAATGTATGCTGATTTTGAATCTATTCTGAAACCTATTCATACATGCGAACCAAATCCTGAATCATCATATACTCATAAAACACAATTTCATATTCCCTGTGGTTATGGATTATACATTAAGAGTGCTTATAATAGTATTGATAACCCATTGGAAATTTACAGAGGAGAGGAAAGTGATGTGATAAATGTTTTATAAAAAGAATAACTGAACATGCCAGAACAATATATGAGTTATTAAAAGAAAATAAACCCATAAAAGATATCGAACTAGAAGAATATAAGAAAACAAAAATATGTTATCTTTGTGAAAATGTTTTTTCTATAGAAAACCCAAAAGTAAGAGATCACGATCATTACACTGGAAAATATAGAAGAGCTGCTTGTAGAAACTGCAATTTGAAATATAAACAACCATTGTTTATTCCAATTTTGTTTCATAATTTAAGTTCTTACGATTGTCATTTGTTTATAAAAAATATAGGAGAAGATAAAAGTCAATTGAAATAAATACCTAATAACGAAGAGAAATATATTTCCTTCAGTAAAATTTTAAGAATGGATGATAATGGATATATCGAATCGAGATTTATCGATTCATTTAGATTTTTAGCAAGTAGCCTAGACAATTTGTCATCTAATCTAGAATCAAGTCAGTTGAGAGAAATAATTAAGTACTTTTCAAATCATGAATTAGATGTGTTATTTAGGAAAGAAAAAAGCAAGATAATTAGAAAAGGAAAATATCCCTATGAATACATGGATTCTTTTGAGAAATTTTCTGAAACAAAACTCCCATCAATAGATAAATTTTATTCTTCGATCAGAAAAGAAGGAATTTCTCAAGAAGAATTCAAACATGCAGTGAAAGTATGGAAATATTTTAAAATTAAAAACTTGGGCGAATGGCATGATTTATACTTAAAACTAGATGTTTTGCTGTTAACTGATGTATTTGAAAATTTTAGAGACTTATGTTTAGAAAAAAGTTATGGACGGGATCCTGTTTGGGATTATACAACTCCGGGGTTAGCTTGGGACTGTATGCTCAAATATACTTCAGTGGAATTGGAATTATTAACTGATTATGAAATGTATTTGTTTTTTGAAAACGGAATTAGAGGCGGTATTTCACAGTGTAGTAACAGGTATTCGCAAGCATATGAAAATACTCAGATTATCTATATAGATGCCAATAATTTAATGCATGGGCTTTATCTCAGAAATTACCAGAAAAGGACTTTAAGTGGTTGACTTGTGATGAAATTTAAAATGTTGACGGTATATTGTTATCAGATAGTGATACGGGTTATGTTTTAGAAGTCGATTTAGCGTTTCCTGCAGACTTTGCTATCCATAACAAATTCAATGACCTGCCTTTAGCTCCCGAAAATAGAATTCCTCCGGACGGAAAAGTAGAAAAACTGCTTTGTCATTTCTATGATAAGAAAAATTATGTAATTCATTATAAAACATTAAAACTTTACAGAAGTTTAGGTTTGAGAATAACAAAGGTTCACAGAGGTATAAAATGTACTCCGTCAAATTTCGTAGCACCATATGTAAAATTTAATGCTGAACAAAAGGCAAAAGGCAAAAAATGATTTTGAAAAAAATTTCTGGAAACTAATGGTTAATGCCCCATATGGCAAGTCTATGCAGTCTGTTAGAAACCAACAAAATATTAAATTATATTGTGATGAAGAAAAGTTACAGAAAGCGATAAACAAACCTAATTTCAAACAGAACTATATTTAGCAAACACCTGGCAGCAGTTCATAATTATAAAACGAAAGTATTGATTAATAAACCAATTTACATTGGGCAAGCCGTATTAGATTTATCGAAATTATTAATGTACTAGCGTTCTGCACCGAAATTGGGCGCGAAATAATTAATTTAATGCAATTTTTACAAGAGTAATCCATTTTGTGTGTCGAGTTAATTTTGAGGTTATGTTATCCACATAAAAAAGTCACTTATAAAAATGTGAAAACCCTACTACTGGCTTACTTGCGTCGCCCTAAGTCGATTGACACCAAAATCAGCCATTTCAGCCCACGGGTTCGCTCACAAAGTGGGGTCAAGCAAGCAATGAAAATTATTATGTCGGATAACTTCCATTACAATGTAATTAAAAAAAAATTTAATGAAAACATAAAACTTCTTTATGGAGACACTGATAGTTTTATATATGAGATTAAAAATTCCGATGTCTATGAATTTATGAAAATCAATTCGGACTATTTTGATACATCTGACTATCCAAAAGATCATCCATTATATTCTGATAAAAATAAGAAAATAATAGGGAAATTCAAAGATGAATTGAATGGTATTAAGATATTAGAATACATAGGTTTAAGGTAAAGAAATTGTTGAATAAATCGCTATTTTTTATTAATGTTGCAGTAATAAATTAAGAAAACAATAATAACAATTACCATAATACATATAAGAACAAAAATAATAATTTTTAATTTATTAACTTGTTGAATAAGACCTGAAAACTTTCTTCGAAATTTTGGATATTCTTCATTGAATACATTTAAATTCCTGAATACAGTACTTTCCATTTAATTTACAATTTTTGAATCTTTTCATTTATTGCTCTCATATTTTTAGTATGTCTTTCAAATACTTTCAGAGTTCTTTTCTTTACATCATCGATGTTTGATGGTATTACTACTGTTTTGTTTCTTAATTCTGCTAACTTCTTAGGATCATAATTATTGTAGTTGTCTAATTTATATTCCAATCCATATATTTTATTATTACTGGACTCTAGTTCACAGTCTGTCATAATTAATTGTTCAAGGAATAAATTAGCTGCTTTTCTTGCAATATATTTATCTACTACTTCTTGTTTGAAACCAACTATTTTTGCTCCATCTTCTAATCTGTCTATTTCAGTAATTATAGGTTTTAAATCTTTTTTCCATTTTCTTTCTCATCATTAGGAATGTATGAAACTAGTTTGTCCATTTATGATTTACTAATTAATTCATCTGCTTCTTCATCTAAACTTATATTTTTACGACTACCTGCTTTATGTTCTACATTATCGCATATTTTTAAATTTTTTATTGTATTTTTTCTCCCAGTTGTTCCCAGTTGTACCGATTTGTTCTCTTTTGTTCAGGATTGTTCCCGTTTGTTCCCATTTGTTTTCGTTTTACATACAATCTTAATGCCAACTGAATTTAGACCCATATTGAGGGAATTTCTGGAAATACTTTTAGATTTACAAAATTCTGTCTTTGTTAGTTTTTTATTTACGTTCGAATTGAGATATTCAATGGCAAAATTACGATTTCTCATTTGAGTTACTTCATTGATATTTTTTGGTATATTTAGTTTTTTATCTTGAGTAAAAGATTTGTACCTAACTATTTTTAAATTGTTGGAGTTCAGATGGTTGTCTTGTTTTTAATGGTGTGTAATATTCGGCCACAAGTTTGTTTTCTCTAGTATTGGTCATTTTTTTAATTTATTGTGAAAAAATTATTTAATCATTAAATTTATTATGCTTTTGATAAGTGACAAAGATTCCTACCTGATGGAAGTAATTGTTTTATTGCTAGTTGAAACTTTCAAAGTTGTTTATAAAATTGCGTCCAAGTACAAAATAATTGTGAATAGGTGAAATTGTGTGTTAGGATTGAAAACCAGAATTGAAAAAAAAAACTTAATAAAGGAAATTCACACATTTACGAAATATGATTCCTAAAAATAGGAGACTAATTTTAGAAATATAACCAGTATTTACAACCAACAATGCATCCGCTGCGCCAGTCAATTGAACACACGCAATTACAGGGTAAAACATGAGATTTCAAACAATCTTTCCAAAACGGTTTAGTTTCACTATTATTATGTGTTTTATCATGTATTAATAATCCAATAAAATTCGCTATAGTCCCATTAATGTTTATTAATTTATTTATTCATTACTAATACCTCTATTATAGACATCTTATGGATGAGGGAGACAAGAAGAGAAGAAGAATGAATACCGAGGGTGAATCTGTCAACCGGGATCATGACAACGAAAAAACTGACGGTGCCCAAATTGTTGCTACCGATAATATACCACCAAAGGTAATAACGAATTGATTGACCAACATAGTTATGGTAATGTAGTTTTTTGTCTTTGTTTTACATATGCGTTCTGTTTTATGCTTTGATTCGTTTTGCTGATTTATTGTTTTTCATGCATATTTAAGTGTGGTTAATAGCTAGTTAAATTAATGATTTTTTTTAATTTTGTTTATAGGATCCGGACACATTAGATTCATTAGATATTGCCGATTTAAGTACAACAGATTTTAAGATTGTAAAAAAAAAACTCACCTTTGTAGATAAGAGCGAGGGCATAAAACGTTTTTTTGAATGTCCAGCATCTGGGATCCAGATAACAGCCCCGAAGCGATTTGGAAAATCAACATTTATGAATATGCTCGAGGTATTTTTGATGATAACAATGGATGAAGATGCAAAGCCAATTTCAAATCCAGAAAGTTCTGATAATTACAAGATGTTTATGGATTTAAAGCTAGGTCAAAACCATGGTGATTTTGTTAAGGAACATTGTGGTCAATATCCTGTGATTTCAATTAGCCTTAAAAGTGTAGAAGGTGAAACAGAAACAGATCTTTTAAATAGCCTAAAGGAAACTATTTGTGAGACATTCCAGAAGCATCTTTACTTGCTTGAGAGAGCTCCTGATGGTTCTATGAGCTTTAAAAATAAGAAAATAACGGCCATCCAAACATTTTTGAATTATTGTGAAGATGATAGGTTGAAAGAACTGTCCGAAGCGGATGTAACATATTCTTTGAAATTCTTGTCTAAAATCTGGTACACTCACTTTAACAAGAAAGTTGTTATACTTGTAGACGAGGCCGACGCGCCCATTATGAAAGGTATTACATCCAATATGGGAGATGAAACCCTGAAATACCTCATGCCTCTTCTTATGGATATGTTGTCAGCAGGCTTGAAGGGTAACAAGTTTTTGGAACGTTCATTAGTTTGTTCTTGCGTTCACTTATTATCAGGTGTACATTCCTGGGAGATAAACAATCAATATCATGCTCGGTTCCTCCAAGAAAAAGATTTTTCTGAAACATATGGATTCACAGAACAAGAAGTACATAATCTGTTAGAGAATGCTGCATTTCGAGAAGTGAATGATTTTGATGGTGTTAAAAAGTGGTATAATGGATACCAAACGTTAAATAAAGTTGGGGCACCGATTTACAGTGGCTGGTCTGTTATAAGTTATTTGAGCAAGAGTATTGAAGAAGGAAAAAAAATGTTTGGCAATTATTGGGCTACGTCAGGCTTACTGGATATTTTAAAAAAATTGTTTGTGAATCATGAGATACAAGGGAGATTCAACGAACTTATTAAAGACAAGAATATTTCAATAGTAGCAGCTGAGCCAACAGTTGCTAATATATTGGAATTGAAAAATACGATTTCTTATCCATCTAGTAAGTTGAATAAGTCACAAGTGGATTTCTTCTTGCAGCTACTGTGGGATCATGGTTTGTTGAATGCAATTGAGGAGAATTGGGATATTGTAGTCCTAAAGATACCAAACTTTGAGATCAAGACGGAAATCCAACGTAAATGTTACACTCAATCACTTTTTGAAGCCAAATATAAGCTCAAACCTGAGAATATAGAGAGATACATACAAGCACTGAATCTAATGCTACTAACAAGTAGTAATGAACAAGAAAGTGATGAAGAAAAAGGTGAAATAGAGGAATCTGAGGAAGGGACAACTGAAAAATGTAAAGAAGCAATGCGCAACCTTGTTAATGCGGTTTCACTTCTTTTCTCAGGTGATGCGGCAATTCCAGTTAATGAGCCAGAGTTACATCACATACTGTTTTATTTAACATATAATAATGAGCTTTTCACAACACAGTCTAGTTGGCCAGTTGTCAAAGTATCAGAAGAGTTGCGAGATACCGACAAACTTGAGAAGCTTTATCCACACCAGGCTAAGACAAGTTCTCAAAGTAAGGGAAAAGAGAAACGTGGAAGAAAAAATGAGTGGGACATATGTGTGACTCGTGGAACAGGTGGAGTCATATTGGAATTAAAATTACTCGAGGATAAAGCAAACGAAAATTCAAGAGCTGCGCTTCAACAAATTATTGACAAAAATTATCATACGCTTTTTGACAAAGACGAGTATAAGCATGTTAGAACCAAAATCTATGTTGGTCTGTGTTTTAAAAAAAACTTGGATGTAGCAGCGCATTACTTAGTCGACAATATTGATATAAACAAGGCAAAAATTGTATGTAGAAACAAATGTTTTTTTTAATTTTTTCTTTTTTTTTTACTAAGTATGTATTTTCATTTCAGTTAGTTGATAAAATAATCTAAGAGTCTTTGTATATTTTATATTAATAAATAATAATTGTATATTTTATTAATAATAAAATATTTCGGTAAAAATTTTTAAAATAAAATGTCACAAAATCAACTTTTCAATAAGTTGTCTAGCCAACTGATAGATTTTATATAAAAGTAATAGATATTTAATTGTATCACAAATAATGCTGTTGAGACATGTTAATTTAACACAATAATGACCTGTTCTGTTAATTCGCCAAAGGCTCATGAGTCGAAGACGAATTCAGGATTGATGGTTGTGCCGATGATTCTCCTCGATAGACATACCAATAAACGGTATAAGCTGTCGTCAAAGAGAAGATGCTAGAGGAATAGATTGACTCTGTAAATATTGGGGTGTTGAAAACCGAGGGATTTAAATAAGAATTTACTAGTGTCTAATTGGTCTAAACTAGGATATTATGAAAAAACAGATAAAGCTATCAGAATTCATGTAGACGAAGAAGACAAAGTATGGAAAAATTTAAACTTCCCCATTTCCCCATTGGGGGAGGAGGGGGGTATAGGCTGTTGAATGGTAATGAAAAATAACCAATATTCATTAGTGAATCTGGATACAAGACTTTTTTTTTTATTTTATCAGTTATTATCCTGATCCATCAATGAAAAGCAGTGCCCTAACGTCCTGGTCCAGAAATAAAAATCCATTTGGAGGGTTCGAAAACCTGATAAATTTGAATGAGACTTTTGGCTCTTTCAATGATTTTTGCATGTGTTAATTGGCTTGGTCCAGAAATAAAAAGTCATTTTGGGGTGTTTAAAACGATGGATTTTGTAAGGTCTTTTTTGGGTGCTTTTAGGGAATTATGTTTGATTTTGGATGATTTTAAACGGTTTGTTCATGTGCTCAATTTCAGATGGGCTATAGATTTTTGGGGCGTATAAAAATTCATGATTTTAGGTCTTTTTCGGTTGTTAACTTTTGGGAAAACATAAGTTTTTTGGATTCTGCCTTGTTTTGTAAGGCGCCAAATATACCTTTTTGATTTGATGTTGTTTTTCCCTTTTTTTTGCATGCGCCAAATGGTTTAGTCCAGAAATAAAAAGCCATTTTGGGGTGTGTAAAAACAAGGTATTTTGTTAGTTTTTTAGGGCGTTCTTGAAGTAATTTTGCATTATTTTGAGAGATTTCAACAGTTTTTTCGTGTGGCCAATTTTTGGTGATCTACAAATATTTGGTACTTTTGGGGTGCATAAAAGTTAATGCTTTTTAAAGGGTTTTAGGTCTTTTTCGGTTGTTGACTTTTGAGAAAACCCCTAAATTTGTAAGATTCTACCCTGTTTTTTAAGACGCCAAATGTTCTGGTCCAGAAGTAATAATTTATGTCCTACTCTAACAATCTTGAAATTCTTTTGAATGTTAAATGACACTACAATTAGAGACTAACCACGTAGCAACCAGAAAATTATTGTGAATATGAAGTCTAAAGTTGGAGACTTAATAGTGTAGTATACATAATATTATATTTATTGTAAAGGCACTACATTTGGAGACTAAATTTAGAAACAAATATTTTTGAAATTACTATGAATGTGAAGACACTAAATTTACAGACTAACAATCATAAAACTATTTTTGTGAAGTCACTACATTTAGAAACTAACAATTCAACAGTCCTACAATTATGTATTGTGCGTATGAGGTTACCAATTTTAGATACTAAAAGTTTTGAAATTACTAAGAATTGGAAGATACTAAATTTAGAGACAAACATTCTTGATATTCTTGAGAACATGAAGCTACTATATGTAGCGACTAACAATGTAACAATCACAAAATTATTGAATGTGAAGTCACATTTAGTAACTAACAAAAACGATATAACAATCCTAAAATTATTTTGAATGTGAAGTGACTAAATTTTGAGACTAATATTATTGAGCATATTGTGAATGTGAATGCACTACAATTAGGGACTAACAACGCTTTCATCATAAAATTGTTGTGAATATGAAGTCACTACATTTAGGGACTTCATAGAGTAATATTCATAAAAAAAAATTTTGTTTTTTTTTGGGAAGTCAGGAAATTTTAAATTACAAATATAGTGGCCATCCTGAGTGCAATAATCACAAAATTATTCTGAATGTGAAGTCACTAAATTTAGAAACTAACATTCTTTAAATTATTGTGAATGTGAAGTAATTAAATTCAATAACTAACATATGAAATTGTTGTGGATATGAAGACACTAAATTTGGAGAATAACAATGTATCAGTCATAACATTATTGTGAATGGGAAATTACTAAATCTGGTAACAATAATATCTGAATCAAGGAAAAATTCTTTGGTGTGCCGCAAGGAAGTGTGATAGATCCACGCCTTTATCACTTTATGTCACTACTGTAGTAACAGAGTTTTCAGAGTTTGCAATTGCAGTGATGATCGCAAAGTTTTCATCAAATATAGCGCTGGGACTAATTGTGGATATTATATAAAAGTAACACTGGATTAATTTATTAGTAACTGATAATAATGTTACCGTCCACGGCGATATTGAATTGCACGTAAACATAAATTTACAAAACTCATAGGTATAGATTAACTTGTTCTTCGTATATGAAGAAATGGACGATCATATTATATTGTAACGCTACTGTCTAGTACATTTTACGAAAAATTGATATGTTTATATATTCCAGAGCGATAATTCATATGAATATTTCAATAATCAAGTTGATGGAATGAAGCTGCGATTGTTTATATTGATTTGTTTTAAAGAAGTTGAACAGGCAAAAACATTTGATGCTAAAAGATAATGTCGTGGTATATCCTAAAGTACCTTGCATTTCTACCTAACCTCGCTGTCTTGTTATTTATTGAAAAGCTTCTAATATTGTCATTTTTCATGTTTTCTCATTCTCTGTGTTCACAAAAGTGAGGCATGAACGTCGATTCCTCTGTCAGCTCCCGGTCCATTTTCATGTTTGAAAAATTAACTGGTTCAAAGATATAAATACACCGATCGACAAAAAAAGTGGGACAGTTAGTTTATAAGTTATTTTAAAAATAAATGTATAATATGCCTTGAAATGCTTAATTGCTGCCTTAATTTATCAAAATACGCTAGTTTTAGTCTTCATGTTGATATTTAATTCGAAATTCCTTCAAATTTTAACAAATATCTGAACATCATCTAGTCGACGTATGTGCATATTTTGTTAAGTTATTGTTTTCGTTGTTTCGTGTTGTATCTGTCAGTTTATGTCAAATGCATGAATATTAATCTTTCCATTTTTACTTCCTTTTACAATAAAGGAAGTATTGTATTCACCCCAAAAATTCGAAATTGAGTTTTCAACAGATCTTCACGTTTTAGAGTCCCCTGAACCCAAAAAACATATTTTTTTTCATTGGTCTGTCTGTGAACAGAATATCTCAAAAACGAAAAGAGGTATGCGGTTGAAACTTCATATATAAGTTTTGTGTACTATGTAGATGCGACAGCAAGCTTTTGAAGAAAATCGCATAACCGGAAGTAGGTGTTTACTTTTGCAATTTTTCAGTTTTTTTTCATTTTTTTCAAAAACGGCTCTAACGATTTTTTTTAAACTTTACGTTTTTATGACATTTTTAGTGTGTATTGATGTGAGATAGGTAATTTTCCAGTTGAATACTTCTAAAATGGGTTTCTTTTGTTTTTTTCCTATTTTTTTATTAACTCCTATTTTAAATAGAACACCCGGTATATTATTACATTTTTGAATTCAGCTTAAAATTCTAGAGAATATTTGTCTCTTGAACTAACGCCCTATTTTGTACCGTTTCTGAAGAATTTGTAATTTTTGACAAATGCTTAAAAATTAAAAATCAAATTTTTTGCTAATTATAAGATCACTGTAAAAGGAAGTTGTATGAGTGTATCACACCAGATTTTTATGTTTAATTTGGTTAATGTTTGTTCAATTTAACACATTTATTTATTGATACTTGTTTATGTTGATTAAAATCTTGAATTTGTTGTGTTCTATATTTTACTGTTACTGCGTGATTGTATAAAAGTAATAATTTACTGCTAGTGTCTCAGGCTGTTTCAAAATTATGAAAATATTAAGTGTCCCACTTTTTTTGCCTTTCAGTGTATATAATAACTATAAAAAAATGTTGATATCGTTTGCATAGTCTTGCAATTGTGAATGAATTGAAAAATAAATTATTTGGTGTGTCACAAGGAAATGTAGAACCTCACTTTTCTCGTCTTATATTAATACAACATATAGTATGAGCAAAAAGTAACTCCATCAAAGATACCTTAGTTGCAATTTTGAAGTCATGTGTATTATAACACCAGAAAATTAGAAGCTGTCATTTGACATTTGTTATGTAATAATTTTTTGTCAATAATTTTTGAATAATTTATTTTATCGGTTTCAGGATATTAAGCCTTTGTTTACATATACAAAAGTCGGCTGGTAACTAGATCATAACTTATCTGTAGGGTTAAAGAATATTACCCTACATGGCAACCATAACCATATAGCAACCGATAAACTATTGAACAAATCACGGATGTTATGAATCATAACTGCCTTAGAAGTTTTAAAATCCTCGCTCTACGAGCTCGGATTTCAAAACATCTGCGGCAGTTAGGATACTCATAACATTCCTAGATATGTTAATAGCTATTTAAAATGTTACCGGAACAAAAAATATTTATAATAGAAGCATATTTTCGAAATGGACAATGGTAATTGGCAGTACTCTGCACATGCTTGTTTAAACGAATTTAGAGAAAGATTTCCTAACGTTGAAATATTAGCAACAGACTCTTTTTATCAAGTACGACATTCTGTAGCTGTGGCTGAGTAAGAACTGGTAGACCACATGTGAGAACTGCGGAACAAATTGCAGATGACCAAAATCGAATGCAAAACGAACCCTCGACATCAATCCGAAGGCTTGCTTAAGAAGTGAATTTGAGTTATGGTACTTCTAAAAACGATTTAAATATATATCCATACAGACTACAAATGTATCAAGAGCTCTTACCTCCAGATTACAATATAGAAATTTTATACTGGGACCGGTTTTTGCAACATTTAAATAATGATGTTTTGGATTTTACTTTCTTCTGATGAGTCGTTGTTTTACTTAAATGGCTACATTAATTCATAAGTAACGCGCTTATGGAGCGCTATTGATAATTCACATTTCATTTGTGAAACTTCTTTGCATTGCCCTAAAATAGACGTTTGGGTAGCGTGCTCTCGCCGGAAAATTATCGGACCAATATTCTTTGAAGATGCAATAAATGCCGAAAGATATCAAAATAACATTCTTGAAGAATTTGTGAATCAGCTCCATGACGGTGAAATTCGACAAGGATACTTCCAACCAGATAACGCAACACCTCATGTAGCTGGAACCACGTTGGAACATCTACAGTTCTTTGATGACCGATTAATTTCAAAAGGTCTTTCGCCAGCCAGATCTTGTGATCTCATCCTTTTGGACTTCTTTTTATTTTCACTACGAAAAAATTCTGTATTTAAAACACCTGTTCATACGATGTTAGAACTGAAAGAAGGAATCACCCAGGCAAGTAATGCAATAACACCTGAATTGTTGCAACGTGTATTCGAAAACATGAAACGACGGAGAAGAAGGAAGGCATTTTCGGCACCTCTTGTAAATGTGTATAAACTGTAACATGTTAACATTTCCAAACATTTAATTTGTTTACAGACTGAAGTGAGGTTATGTGCCTAACCTGCAATTTAATTTAGTAGTGTCTCCATTAACACAAACGAGATACTAATTTTATTTCATTAATTTTGTTCTAAATGTTCTCCCTTGTAATTTTAATTTTTCATTTATTAAATTTAGGAAGTTTCCTTACAAGACTGGATTTTTTAATTTAAACGTCAATAACGTCATTGACAAGAATCAACAAGAATTAAATATAATTTTATGGTCTTATAATACACATGACTTCAAAATGCCAAAGGTATCTTTGATGGAGTTACTTTTTGCTCATACTATAGTTATTACAACATAAGAAGTAACCAATCAAGTAGTATATAGTCTGTTTTTTTGCTTTATGATTCAGAGCAGGCTTTGGTTTTGCATTTTTGTAACAGTGTAGGTAGTTGGTTACAAAGAAAAAAACACTACTAATGTCAAAAACTTATTACAACTGTCAATGTGTTATCTTATAAGCACTATTCTACATAATGAAAGCTACAATTATTACTAAACCACTGACATTAAATAAGGTATTGCTTTTGTTAAGAAATTTTATTTAAACATGCTTGTTATCTAACTGTACAGAAACGCCATAAAATTTCTATATGTTCTAATCTGAAAATATATTATTAAAAACTTGCTGATGGCTTTTGTTTGCAAATCTGTGTTGTAATAGTATTTAACATTACAAGCCAGGTAAAACAGGTTTTACTGGCGATAGGATTGGGATGACTGGCGAGCCGTCAGGCGAGCCTGTCATATCCTTGAGCCAGTAAAAATGGTTACCTGGCGTGTATTGTTGAATGTTTTATTTGTTCCTCACTTGTAAATAACTAGAAATTCACCATTTATTCAAAATGTCAAACTGACAAGCAACTAAATTAATCAATATGACACATACTAAGGAAGACAACTCTGGCTTTGCACGCTATCATTTATCTATGAGCACGCTTGTAAAATATAACTGGCTAGCCAGTAAAAAATTTACTGGCTAGCCAGTTAAGAAACATTTTCAAGGTGAATACAGTGACTTGATAAATTGATGTTTACAGGTGAGGAGCAAATAAAAGTTATTATTTATGCTGAACGTATAAGAGGGATTAACTGTTTTTTCAACATTGCCAAAAAATGCCACCGTTCATACACTTATGATAGTACCATTGTCCGTGTCAAACAGTGTCACACC
Source organism: Agriotes lineatus (assembly GCA_940337035.1). Lineage (NCBI taxonomy): Eukaryota > Metazoa > Arthropoda > Insecta > Coleoptera > Elateridae > Agriotes > Agriotes lineatus. Next base: position 94,191,952 of record OW679196.1, on the reverse strand, counting down.
CTGGTAAAAATCCTGATGTGCATCCTGCGTGCGAAATAGTATATCTCTTTCCCTCCGCCTTAACTTTAGATGGATTACTTATCAAGTCTGTGTCGTGGGTCTACCTATGCAGACTGGTTCTATTGCGAAATATCCAGTTTCATCCAAAAATCGGAACATACATTTTTCACTAGAATTTCGAAATTGTAAATTTTTCTTTAAAGAAGTAATCTTTGCCGAAATTAAATGATTCTTCTCACAAACCAATTTTATTCCATTAACCATTTTGTATTTATATCCTATATTTTTTAATGTGTAGTATAATTTTGAACGAGTCCTGATATAATTTAGTTCCTCTCTTGCACATCGCAATAAATTATCCAAAGTAAAAAATCCAGTTTCTTAATATCCTCCCTGAAACTATGGTCGTCCCAAGTTAAAAATTCTTTTTCCTTTTTCATATTGTCATTAGGTTGTTGCTGGGGTTGTGGTTTTGCTTAATTATAATATTAAACAGAATTGCATTCAAAATCTAGCATAATAACAAATTGTAAGAAATTTTATAATGGTTTAATTATTAATACTTACATCAAAGATTTGATCAACTCTTCCAATGATGGCTGTTTTACTTAATTTACCATTGATATCTTTTATATTAGTATAACAGCGTTTTATAGCCACTTTAGTTTTACTATTAATACTGATTTTTCGTGGCATTTTATTAAACGTTATTGAAGTGTCAAAGTGACAATCTCGGGGACCTTGATTTTGACGTTAGGTATATTTTGTAACTAAACTGTTGTACACTGCTAAAATAATATAAATGCAAGGCCTGCTCTGAATCATAAAGCAAAAAAACAGACTATAGTATTCCAACCAGAAATTGGAAAGCTATTTAAAATCAGGCCAGAATTGAGAACAGTAAGTCACTTCATAATTTAATTCAGAAAATTACTGTTTGATTGTCATTCAGTGACACTTCGATAATAACCTTCAAATTTGACAGATGCATTGAGAAGTTTGGAAGACATATACTCTTCTCAACGTTTTCTATGCTACTATACGGTTTTAAAAACTCAATTAGTACCTACTTAAACCATGCACAATGTTGCAATGCCTTAACAAAACAGTTACATGTACAATTTGCAGATGAACTGTCATTACTTGAAAGCTGATTGACATTAGAATATTATTTACTGATTGTATGAAACCAACTTAGACATGACTTACACTTTTCATGGTGTACTGAATTTTAAATAGCTTTCCAATTTTTGGTTGGAATACTATACCTGCATGTATATTATTTATACAGAAGATTAATATAGTTGCTTTAGTTGTTAATAACAACAATTCCACAAAAATAAAAGCACATAAAGGGCACCTGAAGAGATAAAATTAAATTTTGTAATACGTCGTGGTGAAATATTATATACAACCCACATACACTACGAGAAACGTTAAATTTGGACTTGGGCAAAGAACGTGACATTTAGACGGAACGAAAGCTCCGCCCACACAGTAGCGAAAGTTTGCAATTTTCTGGAATTAGTTGATGCAATGGGAAAACTGTTTTTCCAGAAAAACCGGAAATAAAACAAGATTTGCAGAAAAGGAGTGTCAGGTCACATATATTTCTATATTAAAAGTATGTATTTGCAGAATTATCGAAGCTACTTATATCATAAAATCATAATAATAGTAACACATTGTTACTCGTATGTTACATCAAAGAGCATTGCTCTTTGGTTACATTAATATAAATTTGCATTGCAATAGATATACAGGGTCCTCCAAAAAGTCGGCTTAATATGAGATTTTTTTTGCTTCAATAATTTGTGCTCGTCTAAAAACCTATCTACCCCCTAACGTATATACCGAGTGATTTTTACTTATTTAGAAAATGAAGTTTTTCGAAATTGTCAAAAATCCAAAAAGTTCTATTTTTCGGAAATTAAGTACGATTTCGATGAGACTTTTTTAGAGTGTTTGTTTTAGCTAAGTGAACAATCTCAAGGCCAGAAAACACCAAATATTTTTAACTTTAGCTAAAAATTAATTTTTCAATTTTTTCATTATTTTTCAAAATTCCACATCCCAAGACTTCATATTAAAATTAAAAAATTTTTATGTGAAGAATTTAATGATTTATAATTGGAAAAAATAATATAAAATGTTAATTACTTCTTTAGATTTTTTATTAGTATTTTTAAATTCTAATTAATATCTATTTAACTGGCTTCTAGAAACTCTAATGTAGCCCTGTTAGTGAATTACTTTTACAAAAATCCTGTAATAGTAATTTACGTAACAAGTATAGAAAGTGGAGCTTTTCAGTACGAGTGAGATGTTTCCGGAAGAGGCCGTTAGGCCGAGTCCGGAATTTCGAGACGAGTATGGAAAAGCCACTTTCATACGAGTTTCGTACAATATTTTTTCGTACACTAGCATACAAAACGGAATACTAAATTTATCCTCGTATATAGCAAATAAGTAGAGTAATATTAATGTAATGTAATATTATATATGTTGTAACTAAGGAAACGTACGGCAAAGTGCTACTTTGCCGTACGAATACCGCAAAATACTACTTTGCCGTACGAATACCGCAAAGTGCAACTTTCTGATTAATAAATTGTACGGCAAAGTAGCTCTTTCAATGCTAGTGTACGAAAAATGTTCTTTTACAGTTGCCTAAATGAGATTTTTTAGAACATGTAAATTGGATAAAGAAAAATGTCCTCATTTAGACAATTGTAAAAGAACATTTACAGGACTTTCGTAACAGTACTTCATTAACAGGGCTAGATTGAAGTATTTAGAAGCCATTTAAATAGATATTAATTAGAAAAATATGTCTCCTAAAATGCGCCTTGCCTAAAAAACGTCAAAATTATGCAAGCATACTACTTTTCGGTAAATAATAAAAATCTAAAGAAGTAATTAATATTTTATATTATTTTTTCCAATTATAAATCTTTAAAGTGATCACATAAAATATTCGAATTTTAATATTAAGTCTTCGTATGTGAAATTTTGAAAAATATTTAAAAAATTGAAATAGTTATTTATACAACGAGTAGCTAAAGTGCCACTTTTTTGCACGCGTGAGAAAGTTTAAAGAATTCGCCTGCGGCTCATTCTTTAAACTTTCTCACGCGTGCAAAAAGAAGCTTTAGCTACGAGTTGTATACATAATTTTTTCAACTACCACATATTTATGCTAAAAAAGTTACAAAACCTCAACATCATTTCAAATTGAAAACTCATTAAAAATCATGTTAGTTACAATACGCTTTCAATGTTTTAAATTGAACGCTAAAGATCAAGTTAGGCATACTTTGGGTTTCCAAGGTATTATTAGTTTTAGTAAACAAAATCAGATGTTTGTGTCGACCATTATTTTTTGCTTTTTCCACGAAAGTAACGTTTTGGTGCATTGTATTTTTAAACATGAGCGACGAAAGTGATGTCCCTGATGATATTCAAAAAGCAGTGGACGCTGCTACTCTTCAGCTTCTACCTGAAAAATCAAGAAAACTTTACGAAAATGAATACGAACTTTTCAGGGCGTGGTGCAACGAGAAGGAGGTTCGGAAAGTATCAGAAACTGCTATTTTGGCCTATTTGGGTGAAAAATCCAAAGTATTAAAATCGTCGACTCTTTGGTCCAAATACTCTATGTTAAAGTCGACATTGGTAGCAAAGGAAAACGTTAATATTGGAAGATTTCCTAAGGTACCTAACAATAATAAAATAACAATAAGGCTTATTTAATTATGATTTTATAGGTAACGGCTTTTTTAAAACGACGAAGTGAGGGGTACAAACCCAAAAAGGCGAAGGTTTTTACGAGGGAAGAAGTAACCACCTTTTTAGTAGAATCACCTGATGAAAAATTGTTACTAATGAAAGTAGTGTTAATTATGGGATTGTCAGGTTGTTACGGTATTAAAAGAACTTTACGACACCCACCCAAGGTGAGCATCGCACCACGGAATCAGTCCTGAAAAACTGGCACACTTGCCCTGAAATCGGTTCGAAATAGGCTAATAGGCCACGGCTGGAACGCTCAGGGAGTCGGGCGTGAGTCACACGATACGTTCTGGGCAAGCGTGTTGCGGCATAATATATATATAGGGTATGTCGAAATCATGAGGGCGCCACCAAGCCTGTCTTAACCCGGCTAACCGGGCCTGGACGGTTAGACGGGAGCGAACCACGCAAAATACTCCGCCGATAGGATTACTCAAGAATTGCAAGGATTGTAATTAGGTGCCAATCCGACCGCGACTACGCAGCTGTCTTACCCACCTGTACGCTCAAAGCTCCCTCGTTCCGTCGCACAATAATCAGTACACTGAAGGGGGCGCTTGTCTGAAACAGAGCATGCACAAGTCGAAACAAAACAATAGTTCCCTTAGCTAATAAATCATGTATTGACTAACGGGTTACAATGGTGCAGCAGAGTGCGTCGCCCTATATCTATAAATAGATTATAACTAAGAACACCAGCTGGCGCGCGCTCTAAACCTAGCGACAGATGTTGAACAGTAATGAACAAATTAGCACTCGCAACATGGACAGTCTGTAATTTTGAATGAATGTACAAATATGCTGGCGCGACGCCTTATGCAGCAAACAGTAAAGAACAAATTAGCACTCGCAACATGGACAGTCTGTAATTTTGAATGAATGCACAAGTATGCTAGCGCGACGCCTTATGCAGCAAACAGTAAAGAACAAATTAGCACTCGCAACATGGACAGTCTGTAATTTTGAATGAATGCACAAGTATGCTAGCGCGACGCCTTATGCAGCAAACAGTAAAGAACAAATTAGCACTCGCAACATGGACAGTCTGTAATTTTGAATGAATGCACAAGTATGCTAGCGCGACGCCTTATGCAGCAAACAGTAAAGAACAAATTAGCACTCGCAACATGGACAAATATGACGACAGTGCCTGTAGGCACAAGAGATGTGACGGCTCGCTCGCGTTCACAGCGGTAATCAGTTCAAAGACACATACCTTAATATGTAGGCGGGTGGGGAGCCTGGTACAGTTGAGTTGCGACAGGCTGCAGTCTTAGGTGGCAGGTACCTTCGATGTTCGACGGCTATAGGGATGAGTGCACATCCGCCATAATGGCGACGTGAGACGCGTCAGGACGCGTACAACGGGACGACGAAAAATGGGCCACTTTCGTTCTGCGGGACAGATCCTCGAAGGTCGAGATGAAGGGGGCACGACCCCTTACTTACGGAAGCAGGAACTGGGCTCAAACAGCACCCACGCTACGCCGAAGACAATTCGAAACTCACACTCACAACCACCACACGAGCGTTCTCTGCAACGGGCTGCGGTCAACTGCCACTTAAGGCGAAACCGTTTGTCACATACTTGCTGAAGCAGCACTCGACGGGAAAAAGGCTGACGCCCCCGCCAAGGGCGGGAGCGCCGCACGAACGCACACACTATCCGACCTCTTATACGATCGACGGCTCTCGGCTGAATGCCCAGAGGGAAGCGCTGGCACAGGTCACCTTGGTCGCGTCCCCACGTGACTAAACCTCGGCAGCCAATCGCGGGGCGATAAAATGAAACAAATTAATGCCTGCAACAATGGTATCACGCCACAACGGCGTGCTTTCTAGAAGATTCGGAATTCTTGCGAGCGATACGCTCGGCTGCCAAAGCGCCATCAGAGGGGGGCTCCAACCGACGAGAAATACTGCGTTTGGGGCCAAATATGTGCGAAATCGTGATTCTGGAATTAGGCGATGGAGCCAAATAAAGAACTAAAAGGGTTTAGCATACGGGCACGCTGCCCTAAAGCCTAGGTGGCTATTTAAAATACCAAAATGACCTGACAAGGTGCATGCCGACGAGATGAACTGACGAAGATGAAAATCGACGACATAGAAGACAAGGATTCTTACTTAATCGTGAAAATTCCAGATTCGAAAAACCAAAATTCAAAGAACATTTACGGTACCTTCCATTACGGAAAATATATTTAATCCTGCTGAAATTTGCATAAAATACATGGCACTACGCCCAAAACACGTGGAACATCGGAGATTCTTTTTGCAGTACAGATATGGAAAATGTACGGTTCAAGTTGTTGGAATTAATCAGTTTGCTAAAATGCCCAGCCTTATCGCCTCGTATTTAAAACTGCCAAATCCAGAGTGTTATACAGGCCATAGTTTTAGAAGGTCGTCAGCTTCTTTGTTAGTTGGTGCGGGGGCTGATATTTTAAGGTAGAAACATCTCGGAGGATGGCGGTCTTCAACAGTCGCAGAGGGATACGCAGAAGAATGCATCGAAGAAAAAGTAAATTCTGCAAGTCAAATTCTTTTAAACAAAAAAACAGAATTGAAGCAGGGCTAAGTTAAGTACATTTCAAATGTAGTTGATTACAGTGTTTCGTCCTCTGTACCATCGACTTCCGGTGGTATTGTTATTAGCAATATTAGCAATAGTACTATAACCAGAAATTTGAATAAAGAATAAAATGTAATATTTGAATTTAATAAACTGTTTTGACAGAAGCGTGCAAAAAAGTGACAGATGAGTTCAAAAAAATTTTTATTGCATAGTATGCAAAAACAACATGCTTTTGACGTATGGAAAGTGTCAAATAATAGCCTCCTTTAGGAAATGGTAGTCAAAAAAATTAATTTTTGCACTTCCGGGACTAAACAGGGACTAAAGTAGATCATTTAATCCCTAGGGACTAAAGTAACTCATTTAATCCCTAGGGACTAAAGTAAAAATGATACCGTAACTATGGTAAATTTATGTACACACGAGGTTAGTAGGTTAGGTTTTGTTTGTCATCTGACACACACTGACGTAAAACTTAACCTGCAAATCTCGAATTTGACATATACTGACAATACACTTCAGTAATGCCAGCTGATTCAGGCTATCCAGGACCTGCTGCAATTCGGTTTGTAATCAATTATAATTGTCAGTTTCCAAATTGACAGATTCCAAATTTTGGAAATGTTTGATGACAATGTTCCCAAAAGTGCAAAAAATAGCGTATATACCTCGGGACTAAAGTGCCTAAATCCCTTGAGTGGTTATTGCCCTCGGGCTTCACCCTCGAGGCAACAAACTCCACTCGCGGGATTAAATGGTGCACTTTAGTCCCTCATGATATAATATACTATTATCTACTAGCAACATAATATTGCACATTTTCGTCATAGAAACAAAATATGAAAACCTACTCATAACTCTCAAGGGGCTTGTCAATTTATTTCTCCCTCAAACTCATGGTAACAATGCAACTACAATTAACGTCTTAGCAACTATACAATAAGGCAATCCTTGATGTTACTTACATATTCTAATTTTAAATGTGATTATGACATTTTGAAATTTCATACTATTTTTAGGAATATGCTAGTAGATAAAATATTGTATGCACCACGGGAGATATTCATGTTCTTTACCTTCGGTTGACTTACAGACCTCGGGCCAGTGCCCATGTCAACCTCAGGTAAAAAACATATTCATATCTCCCTTAATGCATAAATATCTATTTTAGCTAAAGTTAAAAAAAGTAGGTGTTTTCTGGCCTTGAGATTGTTCAGTTAGCTAAAGATAACACACTCTAAAAATAGCACTTTTTGAATTTTGACAATTTCGAAAAACTCCATTTTCTAAATAAGTAAAAATCACTCGGTAAATATGATACGGGGTAAATATGTTTTTAGACAAGCACTAATTATTGACGTAAAAAGTTTTTTTGAAAAATCTAAAGTAAAAAATGTTGTTCTCTGAATGTCATTTTTTGGCAGTGGCCTATTATGATATGTTTTTCGGACTTTTTCCACTGTCTAGGGTGTAAATCTTTTTGTTAAATGACAACCTGTATTTTTTATTGATTTTGGTAGTACGTTTTATGTTGTTTTCAATGTTACATCTGAAAAATCTAGAAAAACGGTCTTAAAGTTTAAATATTAAAAATCAATGAAATGAGCAAAATAAATCTAGTTACTTTGAATGGAGGTGATAATAAATTTCTAGTTGTATTTTTCCATTTTTTTTTATTTTATTAAAAACGAATGTGGCGTCAATGACTTTCCGTCAAACGTAGGTAACTAGATTTATTTTGCTCATTTCATTGGTGTTTAATATTTAAACTTTAAGACCATTTGTTTCAGGTGTAACATATTGAAAATGTTATATCATTGAAAACAACATAAAAAGTACTACTAAAATCAATAAAAAATAATGCAGGTTGTCATTTAAAAAGAAGTCGGCGACGTCATAGCTTCTAAAACAAATGACGTAGCAACATAAAGGTGGTTGTAGTGTATGTTCTATAATTAAAATCGCTATAGCTCTTCAAGATTTTTTCATAAAAATTAATATTAACAAAGTTAATGAATCTATCAGTTACTTTATTTCCACACTATATATTATTTTACTAAATATTTACAGTAACTAGTTTCACTAAGATATTCGACGTTTAATAACTAAAAACGGTGTAAGGTAGGGGTAATATATCGTATATTTTTGAAATCAGGAAAATCATTCCAAAAATTTAATAATATACAGGGTATCCCGTTAAAAATATATTATTTTTTGTATTCCCTAAAATCGTCACGCTACTGTACTTTTGATAGCATTCAGTGGCGTAACAGTAATTTCGGACAAGCTGGAATAAATTTTAATAAGTTCTCTTGGGACTCAGAAAATATATATTATTTTTGCACCCCTTGACAGGCCCGGATTTAACCGCTATGCTTAAAAAAAGGTCTAAATTTTTATATTTTTCCTAATATTAGTGAATATCTCGATTAGTATCAACTTTTGAACAAAATACGTAGTTGGAAAAATTAAAGAAGAGTAAATTCTCTACAAAAAATGTTCTATACATTTTTGTCATACATTCGCTTGTTTCGAATTCATAGGCGTCGAAATATATTTTTTTCGAGCATTTGCTTGTTACTTTCTTTTACGATAAAAGAAGTATTGGATTCACCCCAAAAATTCGAAATTGAGTTTTCAACAGATCTCCACGTTTTAAAGTCCTCTGAAACCAAAAAACATGTTTTTGTTCCTTGCTCTGTCTGTGTGTCTGTCTGTCTGTGTGTCTGTTTGTGAGCGGAATATCTCAAAAGGAAAAGAGGTATGACGTTTAAACTTCATATATAAGTTTTGTGTACTATCTAGATGCGACAGGACGCTTTTGAAGAAAATCGCATAACCGGAAGTAGGTGTTTACTCTTGTGATTTTTCAGTTTTTTTGGATTTTTTTAAAAACGGCTCTAACGATTGTATTGATGTGAGATAGGCAATTTTCCAGTAGAGAGGGGTGGAGCCCCAAGGCCCCCCTTGGAGATGGGCGGAGCCCCGGGGGCCCCCTTGGAGAGGGGCGATGCCCCGAGGGCCCCCTTGGAAAGGGGCGGAGCCACGAGGGCCCCCTTGGAGAGGGGCGGAGCCCCGATGGCCCCCTTGGAGAGGGATGGAGCCCCGAGGGCCCCCTTGGAGAGGGACGAAGCCCCGTGGCTTCCTTGGAGGGGGGCGAAGCCCCGAGTGTCCCTTTGGGGAGAGGCGGAGGCCCGAGGGCCCCCTTGGAGAGGGCGGTGCCCCGTGGGCCCTCTTGGAGAGGGGTGGAGCCTCGATGCCCCCTCGGAGAGGGGCGGAGCCCCGATGGCCCCCTTGGAGAGGGGAGGAGCACCGAGAGACCCCTTCTTTGGTCAGGCGGCGGCAGGGGAAGGCAGGTGCGAGTTGTGTAACAGAACAGAATGGCCCAACGTAATAGGCCTAAAGATGGTGGTAAATTGAATAAGATATTTTATTCAAATTTTTATTGGGCATGGAGAAAAATGTTATAAGCATGCTCGGGAAGTAACTATCTATAACCAGTCTCGAACTTTGCCAGCCCTCGCTCGCTCGGGCTGGCAAACTCGTTCTCGACTGATAAAAGCTACTTACTTCCCTTGATGCTTAAATAACTATTTAAGATATCAAGAATAAATACATGGAAACAACAGGGTACTACACATGTGTTGTGTTGAAACTCGTAGGTTTAATTTTGACATTTCTATAGGACACCTCTCAGAAGTTGGTGACACTGTACGTCAATGTCAAATTCGAGGTTAGCAGGTTAGGATTTGCGTCATTTTGTGTCATAACTGACGGAAAACCTAACCTGATAAACTCGAATTTGACGTTGACGTACAGTGTCACCAACATATTATTCATACGTTGAATTTCCACAGCCCGCTGAGGAACAGTTTTTTTTTTATCTCTCGATATATGTTCTCCCGATCTTAAATGCTGCAATTTTTCCACTGTAGTAATCGAGGGTTCTTGATATATTTGCATTAGTGCTCTTGGTCCCCCCCCCCCCCCATTAACTTTATTTATTGTACCATATATATCTCTCTGAGAATCTTCCTCTCGTATATATTTAGAGTTTCTTCTACCTTCTGATTAAGAATCTGTGGATCACATTCATATACCATATGATCGAATACTTTTATCCTCTGGAAGGCTGTAGAATTGATATTGGGAATGTTATTTTAACGAATAAAACAATTCCACATCCCCTAGTCTAGAGGATAAAGTATTCGATCATACTGTAGTCCGTCTAATGACGGTCATATAAAGCTGAACTTCGGCCTTTTTTTACATGTTTTGAATTCTTCCACTGCAATAAATCTACTAGAGCTCCAAGGTAAGTGTATTTTTCAACTCTCTCTATCTGTTTATACCGCATGGTAAGTTGACATTGAACATTATCGGATTTTGTGATAACCATAAGTTTGGTCTTCTTTGTATTTAGAGTTAGTCCAGATTCTTCACTATAACTTCTACTATCTTGCTGAGGAATCTTTGTAGATCTTACATATTTTCTGCGAGAATCATGGTGTCGTCCGCGTATCTTATATGTTGTTTATTGGAGTTCATTTAAATACCTCCTGTTTCATTATGGAATATTTCCTAGGAGTAGATGTTAAATAACATTGGGGAAAGTCCCCTCTCTTTCTACTTCTTCGGTTCTATCCTCCACACGTATCGAGCCTTTTTGGTTATAGTAAAACAAGACATTTTTATATCACGAGAATCCAAGTTCTTGCCGTTCAATACATCGATTAGTTGGTCGTGTCTGGCTTTGTCGAACTATGTACGCTTTCCAATGTTTTAAGTGTCTCTTCTATATAGACGATAATAGTGCCATGTTCATCAGCGATGGTGTATGTTTTTCTGTTTAGTTATTCTAGGTAATTCTTTAACTTTTTATGTAAATTAAATTAATCATGTTGCAATTGAAGATTTTCTATTTCTCAGAGCATTTTTCTTTATACCATTCTTCTTTTGCGCTGCGTATTTTCTGTCGAATTATAGTGTTTACTCGTTTATATTTTTGTTTGTGTTTTATATATTGTCTTCGTTTTTCTTATTGTCTTCGTTTGTCTATGAGTTCTAGGATTTCGTATGTCATTCAGTTCTGTATTTTCTGGTTTATCTCTTTCTTTAGGTGTTTCTTGCTAGGTCAGATAAGAGCCGATTTCAAGAGCTCCCACCGTTCGTTACTGTTCTTATCATTTCAATTCAGCTTTTTCATATTCGCGTTGACGTTCTTCTTTAGGCCACTTCTTATGTTATCATCTCGCAGGCATTTTACATTGATTTCTTCATATTTGCGTTTAGATGACACTTTCTACAGTTTTATTTGCATGCATCACTGGGTTGTGGCCAGATGACACATCTGCTCCCGAATAGGTTCTGACTGACCCTATGCTATTTCTATGTCGCTCATTAATCATTAGGTAGTCTTATTTGTTTTTTATAATGTTTGTTCCATCATCCTGAGGGAATTTCCAAGTATAATCTTCTATTCGGGAGAGTAAAAAGCGTATTGGTAACTACAAAATTATGTTCTTGACCAAGCTCTGCCCGCTCATTTTTTATTCCTAGACACCATGTTCTCGTATTTTAGCACCTTACCCTTTCCGATTTTGGAATTTAGATCTCCCATTGTAATGGTGATGTCTTTTTTTTCGTTGATTTCAATGCCTTGTTTACTTGTTCATAAAACTCTTCAATTTCTTCATCTTCCTTTTCAGTTGTAGGGGCATATACTTAAATCAGGTTTAGTTTCCCCTTGCTTAATCTTCAATTGTAGTAGCTTTACTTGTTCAAGGGTAAAAATTTGTAACTGACTATTATTGGGTTGGCCAGGGACATATATACTTTCACGTTCCACGTACCAATTTTGATTTTCATTTTCCTCTAGCCGAACTCTATTCTGTCCATAGCATCATTCAAAACTGCCCCCCGCCCCCCAGAGATCCGTGTGGGAGACTTGAAACTCCGGGATAATTTATTCTGGAATTAGCCATGATGATCATACTAGAGATATCTATGTTGATCTTTAATTCAGTGGTTTCTCGTTGCCTTCTGTATTTTCCTGTCATTGACTGCAGATGTAGTAGCTCATCTGCATTCAGGGCCAGTTTCTTAACCTCAGGGCAAGAGAATGTTCAGCTCTTCCACCCATAAGCTGTTCGCTAGCAATTGGAGACCACTTATCCCGGCAGTCTTCGGTCATCTTTCAGACTATTTGTATAGGAACTATTTAATTTCATTAGAAAGTTGTCTCGCTTTTTTTGTTTCTACGCTATAGTCAACAACCATCCTTGTTACTCTAATATCCAGCAGGGCACATACGTGTTCTACGTATCTTAAACGCTGCATTTTTGTCACTGTAGTAATTGGAGGTTTTTTGATATAGTTGCATTAGCTCTTGGTTCGTTTTTCTCCACTCATTATTCTCATTTATTTCACCATACATCCTTTTGCAAGTCTTCCTCTTCCACATATCTAGATTATATTCCATCTTTGGTTAAGAATTCCTGTACTGCTTGCATATAGTATTTGGGTCTTATAAAGGTGAACTCGACTATTAGATTTTTTGAATTATTTAGTCTTGTTAAAGACCCCACACAGCTACTACTTCTCAACAGCCTATTCTTCTGTTTCGTCAATTTTTTTCGTTAGCATCTGTCCTGAATTATTGAATTGAGTCTATCCACCGTCTTAATGGTGTATTGTTTTAGTCATCAATTTTTGTTTGGAAAAACTTCTCTCTTCAAAATGTCGAAATCAGTGTTGGAGTTCCCCTTGGTATTCTTGCAATTAATCGACATAAGCTACACACTGATGATACCTTTGGCAATAATTTGTCACATAAAAAATTTATTTGTGCCATTGTAAATGTAAATGTAGATGTAGATTATTATTATTATTATTTGTATATTTTTCTTTTTAAGCGTATATTGCTTTTCCTAAGAATTTATTCTAATACTAGATTGAACCACATGGTGACATGGGGATGGAAGATTCCATGCCTCAGTTTTCGGTTTGCCTTGAAATTATCTGAGATCCTCCTTTCAACCGGTACTTTGTTCTTCGTAACATCATTCTTATTGACATGACTATTTTTGTTGATACATACTTCAAATCTACATAATTTCAAATATTTTCCCTCTTAACTGTATCGTCGGCTTGTTTGAAATCAAGAACGATCGTTAGTAATGATGCATCATACTCATAGACATGGCAAAAATGTAATCATTAGTCGATCTATTATGTCTAAATACACATGGATAGTCTCCTAACAATCGTTCGGTTGTTTTTAATCTCTCTCCAATAAACATTACAATTACTGTGTATACAACGTCTTATATAGTCTAATCGATTGTAATTGCCTGTGTAATATCCCCACATTAATTTATTAAATTCTGCTGATACGCTGATATTTTTTTGTCTTCCAATAGTGATTTTTATCTTCTCATAAGTTGGCATGCAATTCATGGAACTGGAAAAAGTTTTAAATGTCAGTTCTGTCGTCAGTCGGAATAAGTAAACAACAGAAACAGAAAGAATAAATACTAAGTAAATATATTAGCTAATTGAAAATCCAATTTGTACCAACGATTAAGAAAAATTTTATTTGTTTTAATTTTTCCAGGGAAATTGA